>CM072526.1:52898277-53288277 GCA_036898135.1 Oncomelania hupensis
GGCAGCAGTTGTTTGTGCGATCCTGGAGAGGACTTCCAGTCGGGACCCATTGTCTAATACAATGGCTCCTAAATATTTGAAGCTATGCACAGTGTTGAGGGATTGGCCTTGGACTTTGATGTCCGTGTTGATGCCATTGGTGTTGTTGGTCATCACTTTGGTCCTCTCTGCACTTATTTCCATTCCACAGGAACATTGCACAGTTTCCAGGAACAATTATCATCGCACAAAGAGCATAATGCAACAAGGTCAAAACTACTTTTATACTCATCGTAACGGCATACCACACAACAGCAGCTACTAGTATAACACTTACACACTTTTGCTATAAAAATAATTGATCTAGATTAAACATTTAGGCGTTTATATACCACGCCCTCAAATTTGTTCACAATGACAGTGTTGAATTTATGGTCCTGAACAGTGAATTACTAGTAGTATTTAATTTGTGCAGCCAAATCATGAATGTTCTTTGACTTAAACTCCTGAAGGGACTTGTATTTGTAGTATGCACTCTTCCGTTGTTTGTAGTCTGTCTGGCTGTATTTTCTTTCTAGTATTTTTCCTGACCTTGATTTGTTCACCAGCAGTGCTTCAGGTGTGCCTCCGTCTTCATGTTGATCCTCCAAAGTAGTAATGCTACTTGTAGTAGTTGTAGAATGTCCAAGCAAAGCCATCTGTTCGATCAGTCTTTCCAGGTCCTGAAGAAAGAAAAGCACAAACTCCATATAATTATAAGGACAATATAATTATTTGAGGTTTGAAGAAACATATCAAAAGTCTACGTCATTAATTCCGATTTACGTGTGTTTGTAGGAAAGATGGGGGGACGAGGAGAGAGAGAGAGAAAGAGAGAGGGGGGGGGAAGGAAGGGATAGTAGCTGTGTGTAAAATATCCTGTATTTATTTCGTTAGGTACAAACATTAATATAGACTAAAAGGGCAAAGCCAATAATTCACATGCCCCTTAGTGAACTTATTCACAATATCCTACATGAAAGTGAGTACCTAGTATGGATTTAGTTTGTGAAAAAAGAAAAAAATAAGAAACAAACCGGCTGTATTAAACCATTTCTTATGCCTACCAAAAATGCAGAGTTTGAAACAAGGCTACTATTCATGAAGTCATTGTGAGAATAACAGGTTAATTCACCCATGCCCGCCTACTCAACAGCGTGAGGTGGTCATTGTTATACAATCATTGCGAGCTACACAATACTTCATAACAAATTTGACGTAATAGTAGGCTATGCTGGCTGTGCAATTTTAACATAATTACCGAGCAGTGATGACTGTTTTTTAATCAAGAGAAAGGCCATAACTGTTACTTTGAAAATGAATGCCCTTTGGAAATGTTTGCCATGAGCTACCCTGGAGAGGTATGTGTGTGCGTGTGTGTTTGTACTTTTGAATATGTCAGCAGTATTGTGAGGTGATTGAAATAAATACATAGAAGACATAGTGGTGAACTCCGCCAGTGGTTTGTGAGGTCTTCATTGCAATGTCATAGGAAAATGTACCTCATAAAACTGTCCACCTCTCAATCCCGTTAGAGATACCAACCTCATATATGTACATCAACGCAGCTGATTTTGAAGTGTCTGTAATACTTTGCTCTTCACATGATCAAGCAATCATATCAAACTACATATCGGTTGGTTAGGAAGAAAAAAAGATATTGACGTGTGTAAATAAAAAACAATGAAAATATTTTTATTAAAGAAATTCCAATGCAAAATAAAAACATCAATATTGCATGCAACGGACCAACCAACAGACCGATATTAAATGTATGCTCTTTAAAAATGTATGCCCTGTGCTACCCTTGCGTGGTATGTGTGTGCATATAGTAAGTATGCCAGCGGTATTGTGAGGTGATATAAATACATGCATGGGACACTGGAGAATTTGGCAAGGGGGGTTTGAGATAGGTGCTGTGAGGTCATATGAAAATGTATCCCACAAAACCGAGTCTTCCACACAACCTCATAGTGCTATGTACATAAGTCTTAGAGTTGGCCGGTGGTTTACTGTACGTCCACTTCACATACACACTCCATCGACACCTCACAGTGCAAAACTTGGAAGCTGATGGACAAGCATGCATTGGATTTGGATTAAAAAAACGAGTATTTGTAATTAATCAATTGTTATGTTTTATTGTATTAAGATTACTTGAAATCTATATGATTAATTTGTAATAATAATTATTATTAAATTTATTTAAAATTATTTTATACACGTTATGTCTTAGTTCAATACATTTATAAAATAACATGCAGTGACCAAGAATTGCTGAAAATTAACAAGCATACTCTTTGCTACGTACTATATAAAATGTAATAAGCGTATTTTCATAAAATGGCGTATGCCTGTAATTATTCACCCCGCCTGTATACATAGGTTTCACTCTGTCTCTCTGTCTGTCTGTGTGTGTGTGTGTGCCCAGCAATATCTCTGGTAATTACAATCCCGCTGAATTCAAACTTAGCATACAGGTTTCCTTCAATGACTGGTCGATGCACAATTTTAAAAAAATAACATTCTTCACTTTTTCTGAAGGGTCACAGCCTCAATGCAGAGCTAAAATCAATAATATAAAAAAAATCTTTGCTGATTATTGCTCGATGGAGCTAATTCTTCAAGTCCCAGGAATGTGTGCAATAAAAAACGGGGTGGATTGACTAAAAGCATGGCGATGTACGGAAAGTGATGGCTTTTTTGGTGTGGAGTGTGAGTGTATAATGGTCACGTTAGTGTCCTGCACCTGTTAATAATTAACATCTTTAACATAACTTAGGTACACTTTTAATAACAAAGGTCAAGAGATATGTGTAAGTAATGGTGAAAGAATGTGTATAACATTCTAGCGCGTATGTTGGTATAGATCGCAGCACGAGCTCTACCAGGCTGAATAAAAACGCTATATATGTCAAATTAGATTATATTACTTCATTATCTTTTGATCCCCATAACTTCTCGCTCTATTCACGTCATTTTAAAGTCATCTTAAAATGAACATGAAAGCAAATGGCGAGCGTTGCGGTCGAGTGGTAAAACGCGAGACTAACTTTCCTTGTCCATAGGCTAGAATCCAATGGTTACTGACGGGTGTGGGATCGATCCAGCATGGCGTTATGTTTTTTCGAATATTAATTTCTTTCGACTCGGGCAACGTCTCGGGGGTTTTCTCCGGGTACTTCGGTTTGCTCACCCAGCAAAATAAAAATAAAAAACACAACTAATATTAGGTAGGTTGAATTTGGGTGCGCCACAGGTTGCAATGACACCTTAACCAGGTGAGACGGCCCAGAATTTCCCGATAAAAAGGGACAATAAAATGGGAAAAAATGCTCACGTCAGAAATGAAAATGACAATCCCGCAAAGGGGAGAGGGGGAAAGGGGAAACTAGCTGACAATGTGACACTAGTCAATGATGATTCTCCTACTTAAGTTGATATTCTGCAGACTGCTTGACTAAAATTATTCCAACCTATTTGGAAGATCTACAACGAAGAATACAAAGCATGGAGATGAGGTGCTAGAGAAGACCTCAGGCCATTTCCTATACTCAGCACATCACCAACAACAGACCCACAGACCATCACACTTCCATTGGACAACATGATGACATGCTCACAGTGGTGAAGAAATGGAAACTCCGATGGTATGGCCACGTCACCAGAGCATCAGGCCTCGCAAAAACCATCCTACAAGGCACGGTGCAAGAAGGCAGAAGAAGAGGGAGACAGAAAAAGAGGTGGGAGGACAGCATTCGAGATTGGACTGGTTTGACACTGAACGAAGCCATGAGGGTTGCTGAGAACAGAGAAAGATGGAGTACGCTGGTTAAACGATAATCTGTGCTGCCCCAACGACCTTTGAGTTGCGGGATAGGATAGGGTAGGGACAGTATTAAAAAATAACTGTGTAACTCTATACATTTTCTGAAAAATTAGTACATTTTCTAAACAAATAAAAGGACATTTTAAAAATATTTTTACTAGTATTTTTTTATTTTTATGTTTTAATTTTGTTAGTTATTTTTTAGTTACTTAAATATTAATCTACTTACCTGATTTATTGTTTGCAGGACACTTGGCTAATGCAGCCATTAGCTGCCCTCTTCCATAGTGACGGTAGAGAAGCCTTTTTTTCAAATCCATTGGTGCAACTGGAAAATATAGAGAAAAAACATATGTGATAGTAGTTTATAATTAGAACCTCAACTTCATAAATTAATTTAATGCATCCAATTGAGAGTAACAGCAGAAGACTGTGCTACCCTAAGCAGAACATGTTTAAAGCTGCAAGGCGTCCAGTGCGGTAGCAATGGAGTTCGCATGTGTAAAATAATGTTTGCTTTCAGTTATGTTCTTGTGAATGGCATAATTAGGTGTTACAAACAAGCGTCTTTCTCGCTGTTCCTTTTGACTATTTTAGCCTCTACTAGCGAGGCACCTCCACTTATCAACCAGGCTGGGTCGATGGCTGTGGCGTGCGAATACGATTCCAGGTCTCGTGGTCGGCGGTGGCAGTACAGAAGTTGAAACCGCGGCAGTCGTCGTCTCAGCTTGCGCAGGGGCGCTTCGGAGGACTTGTCCGCAGTTCTTGCCATTCTCTGAAATCGAGACGATCGAGAGCCCAAAGATGGTGCAGCTCTGCTTCTTGCAGAAATTAATTCCAGGAGACGTTCAGACGCGCGGACACTGCGGCGTGCCGATAGGAGGAGGATGCACCGTCCTGTGGGTGGCAGTCCAGAAGTTGAAGCCACCGCAGCTGTCCGCGAGAGATTCCGACACGACTCTCCACTTCACACTACAACTTTCATCTTCTCTATTGTTGGGCTCCTCTGGCCGGGCGGCAGTTGCTCTGCGTGGAAGGGCCCTCCTCGTTCCGTCTCCGTCTCCGTCTGCCCGGCCTCTGGCTGCCCATTACCTTTTTTTAACTATTGGGCGACGTGGAGTTCCCTGTGGAGAGTGGCGACCTCCGGACAACAGGTGTTTTCACCGCCAGCGGCATTCTGCGTTTTGCCTACCCTCCTTCACGTGGCCTCTACTTGGTCATCTTCTTGCGGCTCCATCGGCCCATTCTTCTACGGCCTCCTCGGCACCTTTCGTCCGGCCTTTCCGTGGCGTCCTGTTTGGCACCCTTACAGTCATTTTCGCAGCTGCTTCGTGCGCTCCAGACCCCATGCATTCGCACTTCACTTTCCGTCCTGATTCATCGTGCCTTCATTATCTGAATGTCGCAGCTCGCTTTTGAAGTCACCATCCTACCGCAACACGTCTTCTTACATCATACTGCCTTCACTCATCCAGTCCCCTATACGCTCCGTTTCCGGGAACGGTAATCTACTTAACGCAACGCACCTCCACTCATTGCCGCAATGACCCGACAGCAGGCGCAACATCATGCCAGTCTCTCACATGCCTCACAAACTGTTGGCGTTGGTTGTTGAATATACTATGCAGCAAATACATTATTTTGAGTGTCTACCTATTGTAGGCCTGTCAGTATTGGTTTGTAATTACATACCCCAGGTATGATACTACTATTGATAAAGTCAGAAATACAGTGATAATAATGATGGTGGTAATGCTCTAAAAAATAACACAAGACATGCTTACAAAAATATGCATAACACAGTAGAATACTTATCTCATTGACTCCAATCAATGTATACATCCAATGAATAATACACGAGTAAAACTCACAACACTTATGACGATCTTCTAATGTATACGTGATTGCTTTGCCTCTGAATGTTCTAAAACTTTGTTTGATTAAAAGAAATGTTCAACAGATTTATATCTAAGTCTTCAAACTTTGTGGCTTCAATATTTGGGTCCCAAATATACTCAGACCACTCAGCATTAGAACCTACCACGTCAATCAAAAAATCGATCAACATTTTACAATTAAAGTCCGTAGATAAGAGCACCACACTCATAAATATCACTCTTATTATCAACATTTAAGTACTGAAGTCCTGAGCATGATATATCGCTAATTCGTCTAATAAATCTGTAAAACCATCAACACTATCACTGTCAAAGTCCGCCATTACGATCGCGAAAATGTGCGACAAATATCCATTCATAAATCGAAAGAAATAGATCTAGAATGCTGATGCAAATCAAACATGTTCAGATGACACCTTACCTCTTTCTAACTCCAAAGTGACAGAAACCGACTGCAGATTCATCATACATTGTAGGCTGTAGACTCACGACTGTAGATTTGCCATAGCTGCCATCTAGTATAGATGCATGCAGAGCATTTCTGAAAGAAAAATAATAGAAATGTGTGCTATAACACAGCAAAATCTGTGGAAAGCAAAAGTATTTTTTTCTTCTTCATTCTTGCTCTTTCAAAACTGTTTGCTGCCTGCCTGTAAACTTCATATAGTACCTTGTAAACTGAAAGAATGAAGTAAAAAAAAAACAACAACAGAAATAAATATATTTATTACTAAAGATATGTAAGGGTGAATCAAAGGTGCATGATGCTCGCCAATGGCGAAATAGGTCACATTTGGTGATTCCGTGTTGTGTTGTGTGGTGGCTTTGTGTACCTTACAGATACAAAGGTATCATGAAAATGTCCATGGTAAGAAATTACTCAATCTAGATCTACCTATATCTACAAATGAATCAACCAACTGATTATGGCTGCTCAACCCAAGAAGAAGAAGCAAATTACATTTTCAACACATACCTGAAGTATGAGTTCCGGCAATGAAAAATCTTGAAAAGACGCTCGGGTGCGCATGCGCATCGCCTGATAATTTCAGAGCCAATCAAAAAAGCGGCAATTTTAGAGAGAGAGGCAGGGTCAAAACTGAAAAGTACACACAGGCTCCCAGCAAAAATCCGTGTGTGTGTGTGTAGGTGGTCGCTCTCCAACGGTTTTGTGAGGTGGTTGAGATAAATGTATAGGCGATATACTTGGTAGCTCAGCATGCGGTTTCTGAGGTCAGCACTGTGAGGTCACGGGAAAATGTACCTCATAAAATTTTGTACCTCAGAAGCCCGTCAGAAAGTCTTACACACAACCTCATAACCTACGGTACGTAGATGCACACACACACCCTTACGCACACACACACACACACACACACACACCGAGTTATAGATCTAATATCCTTTTAAAAAAAATAGCATTACAATTCAATTCATTAGGTATTTCAATGTAAGAATCTAACGAGTAGGCCTATGTCTGTCAGTATGTCTGGTTGTGTGTGTGCGCGTTTGTGAATGTGTGCGTGCGTGCGTGCGTTTGTGTGTGTGTGTGTGTGTGTGTGTGTGTATGTTCAAGTTAAGTCTTACATTTCTGTCCTTAATCAGAATTTCTTCCACCAGCGTGGGTAAGGGTATATTTTAAAAGCTAAATATAAGCAAAACTACCCTTACTTATTTCTGGACCTTCCCGGATCCAGGGAATACCCTTTTAACAAAACATCATTATTTAAGGCCTACGAGCTTTCTGATCAGATCGAAACAGAATTTCCCACAGCTATTTTTAACATCGTTGCGACGTCGCCTACTTCATTGATAAGTCTCCCCTGGTGTGTTATCGTTAGTTTGGCATTTTATCTTTTGATAGTGAAAGACTTCACAACGATTTCAGTGTAACTGTTCTGTTGGTGTTTTGATGTTGTCGGTTTTTTTTAAAAACTAAATAGTAAAAAGATTGGATCTTTTAGTTGATTGTGTCGCCTGCTTCATTGTGTCCAAGTGTATAAGTGGATACTGTCGTCCGTTTCATGGTCTCCAAGTGTTGGATTGAAACTTAAAAGGTAACAATTGATTAAAGAGTGCTAGAAGACGTTAGAGTTTAACTATTACTATAAACTAAGTGTGTGTCTATAATATAATTTGGGCCATCTCCATCTCTACAGTCGTGTGCAGGCCTTATTGATAGGCAAAAAAAGGTGCGCGTGAAATCGATATTGATCGGGTCCGCCACCTGTTGAAGCTTTGAATTAAAAAGTAACAATTAAGCTATAGCCTACAAAAATAGGTAGACGAAATCGCGTGTTTATATAATGTTGACAATCTCTCTACGATTGAGTGTTGTGATAAAAGAAGGTGTCAATAAATTCATTGCGATGACCTTTCTGTCTTTGAATTTCGAATTATTAGTAACGATTGACAGAAATAGAACTCAGCTAGTTGAAAGTATACCATTTCTTCTACTTCTTCCTGGTTTGAGCAGCCACAATCAATACGTTGATTCACTTGCTGCTGTACATTTTTTCTTTAATTTTGACCATCCCTACTATTACTATTAGCTGTCACTAGTCT
Organism: Oncomelania hupensis; assembly: GCA_036898135.1. Lineage (NCBI taxonomy): Eukaryota > Metazoa > Mollusca > Gastropoda > Littorinimorpha > Pomatiopsidae > Oncomelania > Oncomelania hupensis. The sequence continues at coordinate 52,906,588 of CM072526.1, forward strand.
ATGTGTATAAATAGTCTACAGAAGACTTCTGGGCATTTCCTATACCCAGCACATCACCAACAACGAAGTCCGACAGACCACCACATACGCCATTGGACAACACGATGACATGCTTAGTGGTGAAGAAACGGAAACTCCGATGGTATTGGCCACGCCACCAGAGCACCAGGCCTTGCAAAGACCATCCTGCAAGGCACGGTGCAAGGAGGCAGAAAAAGAGGGAGACAGAAAAAGAGGTGGGAGGACAACATTCGACAATGCACTGGCTTGACACTGAGCGAAGCCATGAGGGTTGCTGAGGACAGAGAATGATGGAGTACGCTGGTTAAACGATCATCTGTGGTGCCCCAACGACCTTCGAGTTACGGGATAGGAAAGGATAGGATAGGATAGTCTATGTGTGGTGTGTCAGAATCAAAAATATTAATTACATAGCTAGTGTTACATGGTTATTTATCAATAGTTGCTTCAGCGCCGATGCTTGAACCTTGGTACGTGTAACTCGAATTCGTTTATCCACGCAGCCTGTTCACTCAGCAACAAGGCAGGAGCCGTCATGTAAAGTTTTCCAACTTTATTCAGCAAACATCAACAACTGCATACAAGATCGCTTTCCAAAAATCACTAAAAAGATCATCCTCACAAGCAGACAGTGCATTACTTATTTAGCCTCTCTGCGATCGAGAAAAAGTTCGAACAGTCCAGCATGACGCAATACCATTTTCTCAAAGTAAAACTCGTCACAGAACAATGCACTGCCTTACGTCATTTAAGATTCGACCACTTTAAACCCGTAAGGCATAGAAGCTTCGATCGATGATAAACAAGTAATTCCATAATATTCTCCAAAATATCGGCCTACAAAAATTATCAACATTATACAAAGTTTCTTCTAGCAACAACGCAAGTCAAATCAAAGGTAAATACATTCTGTTATTGCATGCTTTGCAAAATAAAATGATCGTCTCAATCGTAACATAACCCACTACACAAGAAGAAATTTACTAAATATCTGTCAACAACGTTGAGACGCAATGAACAAAGTCCAGGTATTTCAGTCTATCTGGATGCTGTCGGTATTCTTTATTCACACACTCTGCCGAAAAAAAGTCCGCACCAACACATTGTCTGATCCTTTAACAGAGTCCACTCGCATGTCAAAGTTCTGCAAGTACATAGCCCATCTCACGATGCGACAGTTCACAAACTTGACAGAATTCAAGTAGGTTTAGCGGCTTGGGATCAGTCTATAGCACAAACTTCACTCCTTATAGGTATAGTGCGACTTTCCGGATCCCTCAAATGACGTCAAGGCACTCTTTCTCAATGGTTGAATAATTCTTCTCAGCCCTTGACAGCTTCTTGCTGACGTAACTGATCGGAAATAGTTTTTCTTCGTGTTCTTGCATCAGTATGGCGCCGATGGCCTCATCCGCTGCGTCTGTTCTTAGGACGAACTCCTTGGAAGCGTCGGGCAGTGGTAGCACCGGATCCTTTGAAAGGAGGTCGCGCACAGTCTGGTGTGCCTTTTCTTGAGCTGATCCCGTCTCGTAGGCCTCGATTACATACATAATACATAATATAGTATGATGTGTTCCCTTCCCCTTTCCCCCCTTAAGACACCTCGCTTTAAAATTGAAGGTAAAAGCAGAGCCATTAAAGACCATGCTCGGAATTGAAATATGAATGGAAACAACTTTTGCCGAACTGCCTGCATGTCGCGCACAGAGTTGTCCGAAGTTGGGCGGACATTCTTTGCAAACGAACGCAGGTTCTTGCCTATCATTTCTGCTCCGTCGTCCATCCAAGGTTGATTTCAGTTGCAATCCTGGCTAGCTCCGCTAGTTCGGCCTTGCGCTGCCCTGCCCACTGACCTACATTTACTATCCATGGCCCTGCCACTACCACACCCCCTCTACCGAAGAAAAGCTTGCAGCTCGGGGTAGCTTTGATAGTGTTCTGAGACGACATGCTTTGGGGATGTCCGTCCGGATAACTCTAGGTAATTAAAAACAAAGCTAAAAGACAAAGTTATCTCCCATTTACGAAGAAGGCCTATTATATCAATGAAACAAGTTGGGTAGTTTAACATTAATTTTAACCTATATGTTGGTAGAGCATTGGCTTGGCACAACGATGACGCAGGTTCCATTCCCGTGGTGGGCAAAATAATAATAATAATAATAATAATAATAATAATAATAATAATAATAATAATAATAATAATAATAATAATAATAACAATAATAATAATAATAATAATAATAATTATAATTATAATAATTATAATAATAATAATAATAATAATAATAATAATAATAATAATAATAATAATAATAATAATAATAATAATAATAATAATACAGGATATACGCGCCTTTCCCCAAATCAATCAGGCTCAAAGCGCGGCGATCTATACCAACATACACGCTCACTTGTCTCATCCACCCTCACACACACCAAATACACATCCATCACTCAAACAAGTGGTGTAAAGGCAGGGAGATCGCTATTGGAAGACGGAAAGAAAATCGAATTTTTATTGTTGAAATTTTTATATTGACTGCGTCCTGTACCATTATTGAAGGGAGGGAGGAAACCGGAGTGCCCGGAGAAAACCCTCGGTGACCTCAATAGTCTCGTACCTAAGTCACATACGTTCGCCCTTTGCGGGAATCGAACCCGCGACCTTCGGCATAGGAAACCGGCGACTTATCTACTGCGCCACGAGGCCACCCCAAGATAAAAGGTGGCCAGTGTCGCTGTCCATCTGAGCAGTTTGATTGCTCTGGTGGTTCAGTGTTGATTGAAGTCCCATTCCACCCCCTCTTTCCTGGGATAGTTATCCTCGTCTGCCCTACCGCCAATGGTGGGCGAGGACATTAAACTTCAATGTACATTTCATTCATACTACTATTACTACTACTACTACTACTACTACTACTACTACTACTACTACTACTACTACTACTACTACTACTACTACTACTACTACTACTACTACTACTACTACTGGATGCTATATAGTTATAACATTAACTTTGAGACACAGTTTCGTTTCTTCTTATCGTATTTTAACGTTGCTTTTACGTTTTACTAACACGAATATGAATGGGAATACAAATTCTAATCGCAGTTTAGGAGGAACAACGAAGCTTAACGTCCTATTGCAGCAGCGTTAAGGACGATCACCACGTCGCCACCCTGACAATAATGATTATCATCATCATATCAAAGATGATATCCTACGGATCTCTTAATCGCAGTTTAAACCACGGTTGTTATATTTTATGGGACTTTACCATAGTGATACTACTTGATTCAATTGCTTTCCACGCAGGAACACAGTACGTATAATGATGACGTGCCATTACGGAAAGACTAATGACAAATCAAGTTTCCTTTCATCCAAAGTTCAAGTGCGTTTTGAGAACATCTCGACAGACATGAACAACTCGAAATCCGTCGGTCACCAGCTTATTTCCGCCACCACCACCAACACCACCTCCACCCGCAACCCCTACACCACTCTCTCCTCCCCTCCTAAGAAAAAGTTAACTAATTTTATAATCAAGATAATAGTGATTTTAAATGGTTTGCATACAGAAGTGATTGGCTTTGGGGTTAAGCAATTATCGCTTTTCTATGCGGGTTACAGGCGCTTGTATTAGTACCCCAACACGGGTTTCTTTAACACGATGTCCAGATAAAAGCTCCTGTGTCTATGATCACATCACAGGTGTCCAAGATACAAGCGCCTGTGTATTATAGATAACCAAAGGGAGACGCGTCGCAGGCATAGGCGCTCGCGTGTCCAGATACAAGCGCCTGTGGGTCACATGGTAGATCTCAGAGTAGCGTCCCCTGTTAGAGCGTAATGTCTCGAAGTACGGGGCATCGTCGTGATGTTAATGTCAAACACTTAATTAGAAGTGGCGCCTGTTTCCGTAAGAGCATTTTAATTGTGATTGTTTACAAACACTTAGAATCACCTGACTCCATAAACACGTATGAATCGCCTGACTCCGTTGCTTAAAGTGAGCCTGACCTCAAATTTTCAAACGTATATAGTATTTATATAGAAGGGTATAAAAATCCAAAATATTGCGGCGTGAAAGGGGTCCTTGATACACTCAAGAGTTACCCAATACAAAGGCACCACAGTACTCTCACTTGGTTAATTCACAACAACGCCTTGGAGTATGCAGGTCAAGCGACTTAGTTGCGTTTTATCTATGCGCTAGGGCCAGTGAATTCTAAGAAAGATAAGCATTTACTGCTATAGCATATTACTTTTTGAACGCTCGTACACCACTTTTTGATTCAAATTTCGCTAATATTAGATGCGAAAAAAGTTATGAATATATACAATTATAAGTCAGTAGTAATCTCTTAGCGTGAATTACTTTTTTTTTTTAAATAGCAATTTTGATCTCAACCTCAAAGGCACTTTAAATTTTATTTTTATTTTATTTTATTTTATTTTAAAATTTTTTCTTGGTTGGGGGTGGGGGGTGGGGGTGTATTTATACTCCGTAACAGTTAGTAGGAGCGACTCAAGCAAGTAGGGGATATTGAAGTTAGAGGGAGAAAACTTGTGCAAACTATAGAAGCCAGCAGCAGTTATAAAACTTGATGTTATAAATCACTATGTATAAAATAATTTTAATATTAATTTTGTTATCGAGCTCAGTTCTACTAAATTTTTGTAAATAATATAAAATAAATGGATATTTATGTTTTCTTTAATGTTAAAATACTAGTGGGTAATGTTAAAATATTTTTAACAGGTATTTATTTGCTAAGAATTTAATACTTTGCCACTCGTAATGGTAGTGTTTTGACATAGTGATTTCTATTTTTAACTCGGCGAGCGGAAGTGTACAAAAGAAATAGGTCGTTATTTGTAACTTACATTAAATTATTATTGTTTCTTCTTGCAAATGATTTCTTATTTTTATAAATTGTACGATATTGTTTAAAAAAAATTACATCCATTACATTTTATATTTTATATTCGTCCGTACAAAATAGTTCATATCGGAAGCATACAGTGTGTGAGCAGGTTCACGTTCATGACTGATGTTGTGAAGTTCTGACAATCCTTCTGATTGCGTGAAGTTTTTGTTATTTTTCAGAGTTTCTGTGCTTTTGTGGCAATCGTCAACCAGGAGTACTTTTTGGGTTGACGACCAGCATATGTGTGTGATGTTGAGGCGTGTATTCTGCGGCCTTGTCGCGTTGTTTGTGTTCTGCAACGCACAAGTGCTCGGCAAAAAGCCATCGTTGGACGAGGATTCAGAGGTGAGATGGAAAACAATAAAAGAACAGCAATATCACTTGTCTCTTGAAAGTAGCTGTAGCTTTGATATTGTGTTTTCACACCATACACATTATGACACGTTCTAACTTGTGGTGTGAAAGATGTATTTGTATCATTCGGCAAAATCCCTTCAGTTCTCTTTTTTTGATGGCATGATGTATGTTCACCTAAGCACTTTAAAAACCATTGTTCATTTGATTTATTTTAGTCAAATTCCTACTGTTAAACATTTCATAAGTGATTTTGATTTTATTTGAATTCAAATGGAATGTTTCACATTGTCATAAATGACCGACTAATATCATCCCAAAGTTGCATATTCGCTTCGAGCTCCATTTGCAACGAATTTTGGTAGTAATCATTAATTAATCCCAATAAAGTTACCAAGTAGGCCTATTCTTATAAGTGCGCTATATAAGAGTAATCTTTTTTTTTTCTTTTTACCAAGCTATAGAAAAAATGGGTTTGACTCCATAGCCCCAATTTAATACCACATCCTAAAACTCTGTCTTGAAATGACAAGATGATTCTTTTATAACTTTCTTGTGGAGTTAACTTAACTGTTAAGCTGGATCTTTACTGAATTATAAAGTGAACTTGAAGTAAAGCTCTAAACCAAATCCAAGCAAAAATTCGGATGTGCGATGTTAGCTTTAAAAAATGATGCAGAAGTCCAACTTCAAAATCTTTTATTCAACATCTCTCAAACATCAGCTCAGATTCAAAATCTAAAAATCTTTTCGATAAGTACTTACTAAGTAAAAGTAAGTTACTAGGAACAAGGGACAATTACTGAGAATATAGCCACTTGCAATGTAAGCTAAAATGTGAACATTTAACCAGTTTGCAATATTACCATGCCATGCCCATGATGACAGTCCTTTAAACTTACAAACAGGTACTCAGAGCAAAATTAGTTGTTTTATTGTGTGTGTGGTTCTTTTTTTTAGTTTTATGCTAATTGCTATGCAGATGAAATGATCTATCCAATTTGCTGATATTTATAGAGATATTATTTTGAATTTATGATTATCATTCTGAATAATTATGTTTACTGGCTTCAGACTGGTTGCATTGACCATTGACCACAAATAATCTGACAAGTATACAGTGTACAGAGCTATTGTGTGTTTGTTTTTTTTAAGTTAAAAAGATGGTTTAAATTAAATCTACAAGTGCAAGTACAGAAATTATATAATTATAATTCTATACAAAGTATAGCTTAGTGGAGAATTATGGAACGCAATCTGTTTTGTAGATCAACTGATCATACTCCCCGCGACGACTTCACTGAGTTTTACATTTTACTTTAGGGCATGGGAAGAACGCAGGCTGAGAAAGATGAAAGGGAGTCTAAAAGTGAATTTTGGTTTTGGCAGTATCAGTTTGGAATGCTGCCAGGTCTGATCTTTGCAACTGCTGGGCTGTTGAGCAAATCAAGATGATGGAAAAGAAGCCAAGCTGGGACTCGGAGTACAGTAGAACACATTTAGACCTAGGAAATCTCTCTCTATTTTTTCCCCTCCCCACTCCCCTTCTTGAACTATTGCCTAAACAGGCAATACTGCACTTCTGAGCAGAAACAAAAGTTAACTATAAATGTATAAATTATTTATAAAATGATACACGTATTTTAATAAAAAATTAAATTGCACAGATCAACAACACTATGAGTATAAAAAAAAATTACACCAGAGCGACAACATTTGAAAAAGAATTCTGCAGTATTGGGTGTGGAATGGTACATTAGCGAGGTGGGATGGGGTATATCTCTTTGGAAAATTCTCGGATGTTGCTGATTTGGTGTTGCTTTATCATAGAAGTATTATGATAGAAATGCAGAGCCCATTTTGATACCATCTGATTCTGATTCACCGTGCAGAGAATTGCAAGCTCGGAACTGATCAATAATATGCCTGCAGATCTTGGGAAGCACATGATGCTGCTATGCAATTCAAGATCATGCTAATGGAAAACTGAACCTGGAAAATTTACAGCTTTGCTATTCAAGATAACTCCATGTTTATTGCCATACTTTGGAATTGGATTATATAATTTATATGGGCAAGGTTCAGAAAAGGAGTTGAAAAATTGTGACACATAACTTGGTCTACCGTAGTAAAGAAAAGAGAATGCAGAGTATGAAAAAACACATAAACACAACAGCACAAATGGTATTTGAGCAAACAAGACATTTTTAATTAAAGCACCAATATTTTGTTAAGTTGATCTGAACTTGTGTGCATAACATCACCTCATATCACAAACTAAATCAACTGCCATAGCAGCACAAATGCTGAAATTTAAAACCTAAATGCATGGAAACAATGAAGCAAGTCCTGTAACTAGTAATCTACAAACACTTGGAAGCAAATTTGCATTTAAAATCAGTTTATTAGAAAAGCTTGAAAAAAAAAGTGTACATAACATTACACATCAGAATGGGACATTTGCGTTACATCTTGTCAGTCAAATCGCCAAACATTTAACCTGAAATGCAACACATTACTTCTACAGTTCCTGAGGGAAATTTCTAAGATCAAAACATCGCGATACTTAAGGGACATGAATTTAGCAGTTAACTTCGCTAGTCAAACATCTAATGATCTATTTTAAAAAAATTTAAAACGGTGAACATAGCCATAACAAACATAATTTATACAGAAATAAAGCAATACAGTTACTTAGATGCTATCATTTAAGTTAATTTGTCTTCAGGTAAACACAAAAAGATGAAAACAACAACATTAGAAAGCATACAATGTTTGTTAAGGATTCAAGAGGTCATAACTTCACACCGTGACATAGCATTTTTGTATGGATAAAAACTTAATCGTGTATGAAAAACAGTAGCTGACTTGGATTAACAAATCTAACAAGACCAGACACTCTGACAAATTCGAATCAATCACGGGGTTAACTGATTTTAAATATAAACATTTTAGTGGTGGAGTACATTACATAACTTCAATTAGGTACTCCAAAGTGATTTTTGATTTTCTTTAACTCAGTTTGGACACTAAAGTATTTACATAGATCTTCTTGTTCTGAACACAGTGGTGTTGTTTTTTTTCCCATGGCATAGGACAAATACAAATAGGTAAATTAATGTTTGAAAATGGCGAATGTTGGTGTTTTTTTGGCAACTTTTTGGAATTGAAGAAATTGACAACTTTGGAGTCTCAAAGTGAAGACAATATTGATACCAGATGAGAAAGCTGATTTTTGACAGTAACCCCTTCATATGTTATACTCCAAGCCCAATTTTCTTCAGGCCTATCCCATGTAATGTTCAGCTGTTTTGGTGCTTCAAAGTTGGGAAATCATCAAATTCACAGTGCGTGCCGGCAAATTATAGGCCTACTACTACTAGTGTACTACTACGCTCAGCACTCGTGTCGCTGAATAGGCCTACAAGTTCGCCATGGCCGCAAGATAACCCGAACACCGTTTGGGTACACTTTTCTACGGCAAAGCACACCGCGATAGAGTAATGCACAAATTAATAAATACCTTAGTTTTATAAAGGAAAGTCTGCTCTTTATTTCTTGCTAATTTTTAAAATTCTAGTTAAAATCAAACTTACATCAAAATCGCTTTAACCACTTTGTTCGGCTCGTAATAACTCCTTTACACATCAGAGCCCTCCTTATATTTGATTATACATGTAAATGAAGCTAAGTATCCGAACTTCTCATTGGTTCTTATTTTTAGGCCATCCAATGAAATATCTTAAAGTACTTGAAGTTTGAAACGAGCCACCTCGCAGCAGACGCCGCTGACATTTTGTTTCGCAGCGGCAGGTAGTCCAAGCCCTTCATTGGCTCTTGTCCGCTCGGCAGTTTTGACTCAGTTTTGACTTCACTTTCAACACTTATTAATATTAATGTAAAACTGCATCAAAACGAACAGTGGCTGTATTCAAATAAAAATTGAAAGCTTTATCTTTACATCTGTGTTGTTTTTAATGCATGTTTATGCGAAAGATTCCGAGAAAACAGCTTTTGAATACGCTTCTATCCGAGCGCTGAATGCCGCTCCGAAACAAAATGTCAGTGCGTCTGCTGCGAGGTTGCTCGTTTCAAACTCAAAGTGCTTTGAGATATTTCATTGGATGGCTTAAAAATAAGAACCAATGAGAAGTTCGGATACTTAGCTTCATTTACATATCAAATATGGTGGGCTCTGATGTATAAAAGTGTTGTTACGAGCCGAACAAAGTGGATAAAGCGGTTTTGATGTAAGTTTGATTTTAACTAGAAGTTTAAAAATTAGCAAGAAATAAAGAGCAGACTTTCCTTTATAAAACTAGGGTATTTATCAATTTGTGCATTACTCTATCGCGGAGCGCTTTGCCGTAAAAAAAGTGTACCCAAACGGTGTTCAGGTTTTCTTGCGGCCATGGCGAACTCGTAGGCCTATTCAGCGACACGAGTGCTGAGCATAGTAGCACACTAGTAGGCCTATAATTTTTTCCGGCACGCACTGCAAATTTGATGATTTCCCAACTTTGAAGCACCAAAACGGCTGAACATTACATGGGATAGGCCTGAAGAAAATTGGGCTTGGAGTATAACATATGAAGGGGTTACCTGTCAAAAATCAGCTTTCTGGTATCAATATTGGCTTCACTTTGAGACTCCAAAGTTGTCAATTTCTTCAATTCCAAAACGTTGCCAAAAAAAACACCAACATTCGCCATTTTCAAACATTAATAACTTTTTACCTATTTGTCCTATGGGGGAAAAAAAATATTCCACTGTGTTCAGAATGAAAAGCTCTTTAAATCTATATCAGTTTTGTGATGAGGAAATCATTTTTTTAAAATGGCTTTTGACTACCTACTAATAGTACCGGTGAAAATCGAATCCGATGCCATTTCAGAGCCTTGCCCATATATTAGAATATGAAATCAATGACATCAGAAACTTTGACAAGCTTAGATAATCTTGTGATTTGACAGTGAGGGAGGGAAATAAGTGATCTTTGTAGTCAGCATGCGGCTTAGTAATCAATTGATAATTGAAGATAAATCTAAATTTTGATCTGCTTACTTTGGAATTTGAATCTTAGTGTTTAGTTGATTTTTAAGTTACGAACTTAACTGAAAGCCAGGAAGGAAAGTTACATCATAAACATGTTGCCATGATACCTTATAGATGCAGTAGATCAGATCATGATATCAGATCAAGTATACAATTATTAACTGCTAAATTGTTAACACAAGTTGGTGCTCCAGAAGAATTTTGATCTTCTCATGAATCTAAGCAGAACTATAAGTAAAGAGAACAAGTTATTTCTAATCCAAAATTATGAAAATATGAGGTTAAAAAACAAAATTTTAAACCAGTGAATGAGTGACGTGTGTTTGTGTGTGTAGGTGAACTAGGGATCTGTATTAACATAATATAAATAAAAAATAAATAAAGGCCTGCTAGTACTATACTGCAGAACGTATTCATGTTGTGCATTGATTAATGCATGTTAATCTCAAACCTTGACATTAGGCTTAGCGTTATGTTGGCACTCTTATTACATATACATGTATCCAAACTCACTGCATGTATACAGTTGATGTAATTGTATCAGTTCACCTGCCCAATGTAATTTGCATGCACATGTCAAATCTAACAAGAGTCAAGACTGACTGTGCTTATGAAGTTAATGCATTAATATTGCATCATGATCATGTTATAATGCGGATTGATAATATTACACATACATACTGACACACATGCACAGATGCACATTCACCACACATGCATAGAAGTGATGAACACATACCCGTACACAGCCTTATATACACACTACACACCGCCATGCACACAAAGGCATAAAACAAGCAACAACACGACAATCAAATCTAACCACAATACGGGTTAACATTGTCATGGGCATGGTGTTATCATATCCAGCTGGCTTACAAAGTTACAGGCTTGTGCATTCACATCTAGAGTCAAGCTGGAATGCATGTTTTGACCATGAAGCTGGAATGCATGTTTTGACCAAGTTCAGATACAAAATCCCAAACTTTTGACTTTTGCTCAAAGAGAGCGAATTAGCCCCAAAAGGAATCAACTTTACATTGTTAACAATGGGAGTAAGCGGAGGCATTATTTGGTGTAGGGCATTCATTCATTATCAGGTTGATTTTTGTGTGTATAGTGTGTTGTGGCTGTTGTTATTACAATAAAATTGCATGTGTTTGTCGGTGTTGTTGTTTAATCCTTTATATATAATTTTTCTTTGTTGTGTTACTTAATTTTTTTTTTTTTTTTTAGTTAAACTTGGTAATTGTTATTAAAGATAAACTGGAATAAACATGTATGCGTGTACATGATTTGGCACTTGATGTTCAAAAGTATTCTTGTATACCAAACAATTAAGTTAACTTTAAGTTTAACAAGTTTAAGCCTGTACTTGAAATTTTTCAGACTCTGCATTGTTGTCTGAAAGTTTTTCCTATAAAGTTACCACTTCCAAGCACCTTATTAGAATTAATACGTTGTTTTGTATTGACCACTTCTACTTTTTTTTTTAGTGGTTCATTCTTATTTTGAGTTTAGATAAATGTAATTATAGTACACTTTTTAACTCTGATTCAATTATAATTAATTAGACTTGACAATTTAAAAAACATCTTCGTCCTCTTGGCAGACACAGTCAACCTGATGATTATACTCTGCTGCACAAAATCAGTTGTTAAATTTGCAAGCAGTGTCAATCTCAGAATCTAACTGAATTATGTTTGCTTTGGTTCAGATTGTTATTATTAGTATTAACTATAATGTTGTTCAAATTTACATGTATCCATTGTTGTCGGATAATCATGTTTTGTTGATGGTTTTTTACTATTAAACTGTAATTTTGGTTAATATAAGCTTGTCTTCCACCCTTCTTTTCTTATTAACCCCAAGTTAGAAAGCTTTACAAAATTTATGTTCATTTTGTTCTGGATGGACAAGCAACTCTTCTGCAACTCTAAAATAAAACCTGGTGAAATTAAATTCAAAACATCAATAAAAAAAAAAGAACGATACCTTATTTCCTTTGGAGAGTAAAACTGATGCCTTGACAATGTTTTGATAACGGGTAAGGTAAGAAGGCTTGAACAATGTAGGTAAAACATGGCGGTCATCAAAAACTCTTTCAGTGGGCAAAGGTGTTTAAAGGTTAAAAGTTTTGCAGGTGAATGGATTGGTGGAGGAAAGAAAAAAAATCAAATTATATCATTTGCTCTTTATAATTATTGTTTGGGAAAGATGCAGCAGAGTGGCTTTGTTCAGCTTTAAAGTTCAGGGCTGGAAAATAAATTTGTACATTGATTGTAATGCCTTATCGAAACATAATTGATTATATATTAATAATTCCAAAATTGTACAGTCAATTTTAGAATAAAGTCTAAAATTATACTTTTGACAGTAACGGAGTAAGAAGTCTGAACAGTGATGTTTTCACTCATTAGCAACCAGGACTTTGATTTGAAGATAAATTATATCTCTTCAAAATGAAGTAGCCATCATGTTTATGCTTCTCACACCAACCCTCACATTAAAAAAAAAAGTTAGGTTTATTTTATTTTATTTCAACTTGGAATAACAGATGTATGGAAGCACATTTTTTGATAGGTTACACAATTGCACATTAGCATGTTAAGGGAAATGAATGAAGTGAGATGGACAATAAACTATTTCCAGTCCTGACCACAGTTGCATGCCATGTTTATTGAATGGCTTGCTACAGGTACTGTTCATTGCTCATTCATTGCATCGCTTGCTTATTTCCATTTCAGAACCCCTACAACTGGATAAATATAGACTCTGAGAGAAATAATGATGTTGTGAGTATTATTGTTTTTAGTTCCATACAAACTAGTTTGTCCGTTGTGTGAGTTTTGTCTGCTGCCGATGTTTCTCCAGCTTATTATATCCTTTACTGCCTCTTCTTGTTGACAGCCCACGATTAATACGTTTTTTGATCCAGTCCTTATGTTATGAAGAAATTTTAACTAATTTTTGTGTTTGTTTTTTTTTTTAACCTGAAACTGTACATATTTTGTAGAAATTTTGCAAATTAAAACCCAAGTACAATTATACATTTTTTCAGTAAGTTCATTTGCTTCACATAATTTTATGTCCCTTTCAATGACAAAAGCAAAGTAGCAAGCAGTCACTGTTTCTTCCATAAGCTCTCCCTGCACTTCTTTTTGTCTGCTATTAACTGTTAAAATCATGTGAAACACCAGATCAGTTATTTTATAGTCGCTGTCAAGGTCGTTAAAGTCAATCGGCATCAGGTGGCATTTTCGTAAACTCTCCAAGTCTACAGATGCGCTTACTAAGTTACAGTGACATAGTTTGTGTTTTTTTCCGTATAGTTTCTGTAGACAATTAAAATTTCATGTTAATTTTTTTAATAAATTAATTTTACTGACACCTGACCACCAACTGATCAAGTTATCATTGTTCTTAGAACTAGAAGCAAAACTCTGTGTGAATTTGCCTATATTTCACTTTCTACTGCATGTCATGAACCCAGAAGCTTGTTACATTATAGCTGAGCCCTCAATTAGTTGTACTGAACACAGTCTATATAATACAATATATTATATAGTCTAGAAACTCCTTTTCAGTATCCCTGATGTTAAATAAATAAACCCTCATGCACCATGTTGCTTGCAACAGTTTGCTCACCTTTTTGTTCCCTTGTTTTTATTTTATATTAATATTCCTTTTCTTTTTTTCTTTTTTTTTTAGTGTGTGTGTATTTTTGTTGTTTCCAAGTTTTTTGAATGCTTTGACTTAGTAATGTGTTCTTTTTTTTTCTTTTTTTTTAAGGGAAAACAAATGTTCCTATTTAACTTAAATGTATCATGTCATTTCTTTCAGTGTATTGATGAAGGGTACATCTTGATATGTTTGTTTTGTTGCTGGTTTGTGATGTCTGGAGTGTGCTTTTGGTTTAAATATAATATATATTTTTAATTCCTTATTGTTTTTACTCTTTCTCTGCAGTTCATGTTTCTGTTCAAATTTTGCCCTCTTTCACTGAGAATATATGCTGCGCTTAATAATTGACTACGATGTTGTTTTGATCTCATCTCCAGCCCGGCATTACTAAATTGTATCAATTCATGCCATAAGCCTTTTCTTGCACTTTGTTAAGTTACATGTGTTATGATTATAACCTATGATTCCAACTGATACTGTTTGTTGTTGTATACATGTCAGTGTCATGTTTATGTTTGTGAGTTGTCACTTGTGCCCTGTGCTATCAGGGGTTATCCTGGGCTTCGTTCATGCAGTTTGTTAGTTTTGTTGGTGACTGTTAGTCTTAGTCACTACTTTCATTTGGTTCACTTTTCTTGTCTTTGTTGTTTTGTTTGTCACTCTGTGTCTCTCGCTCTATCTCTAAGACTCTATGACTTGTTATGTTGAATTCAATGTCTGTTACTGTATCAGTGTTTTGATGTTACTGTTCCTGATATTCTGGTCTTACAGTGAGTCACATACACTGACAAAGCTTGTGAAGAGCTTGTAAAACCAGATGCATTTATTTAATAACTTTCAAGTTTGTTTTGTTCTATATTGTTATTGGTATTATATTGTGGTGTTTTTTTTTTACTGTATTGTTTTGTTGAATTTAAATTAGTTAATATTTAAATACGTTTTATTGAATATAAGCTGACTCTGAAACTGTGAGTTGTTGGAACATTTAGTCTTTTCTTATTTTAATTTGCCAAACTTGTGTAAAGTACTTCAGCAATTGCAACTAATGAAGTATTGACTACTGTTTTGGACAGGATTAATTAAGTGGGCAACCTAGTCTGTTTTAATTTAAGACCGAAATGGGCAAGTTAGTATCTTGTAGAAACTGCTGTTGAACATTACAAGTAGGCGAGTGAGTGTTGACGTGTTACTGGTACACCTCACCCAATGTAGCCACGTTTTGGCTGAGTAACTCGCACCCCTCTGTCTGTCACTTCCTTACACTCCCAGTTCCACTGTCATTGTACTCAGCCCATAGAATCCCACTTTCATGGCTGTGTCCTGAACTGAGTGTGGGAGATCTATCAAGCATAGAGCGAGTTCCAACCATCAAGCTTAGGTTTTGTATTGAGCAACCTTTGATACTCTGTGTGGGCTCAACCTCACCCACAAACATTGGATTGTTTAAAGCAATGAACTACAGCGTGGGCAATTGGGTATTTGACATTTGTTTGATTCTTCCTTGACTTCAGTTTTAATTCCCTGAAAATCCTCTCAGCCTGACCAGAAGGTTATAATTATATCAATCAAAAATTTACTGGTGACTGTGTGAAGCTAGGAAATTCCATTCTGTCTATAGTCATACTGGTAATGCAAAAATTGTTTGCAAGACTGTGGAAATGTTGCAGTGTTGAGGAATAATCACGGGAACCTGAAGAAGAAGAATACTGTCTCGAATGGTATTGCTTGCCATTGTTCAATGAAGTTGATGAAATAACAGACGAGAATAATTTAGTCTTTGTTCAATGAAAGGCTACATTTCTAATTTTTGGTTATTGGTTGCATTTTCCTGTAATCCCTTGGGCATGATTGTGTGGTTAATTAAAATGGAAATCAATGACAGTGCTTTTTGCCGCTCCTCGATAGGGTAGGGTGAACTTTACCATCTCAATTTATGGTTTGTCACGAATTAGGGTGTTGAATTTTGAAGTTAATTGATTACATTATATATTTTTTTTAAGTTTGGCAATCCTTATCATGCTATTATGAAGGTTTTTAGCCCGCATTGATTATTTGTTATTTACTAATATTATAATTAAGCCATATCAGAATCATTTCTATTTTGCATGTGAAGACAGATTTTGGGTGTGCCGAGACTACTTTTGTGTAAACTAAATGGCATGTTATAGAATTTATAAGAAGAATAAAAGCACTCAAAGTCAAAAGCAAAAAAAATGATTAAGAAGATTTTCATTTTATTTTAATGACCTTTTAGTTTTACAATGTCCCGATTACTTTAGTGAGGACACAAGGGTCATTTCCGCTATAAGAAATAATATGTAGAACTGTTACTTAATGACAACATGTGAAGTCATGTGTCGGTGACTGTTCGGTTCAGTTCAGTGGTTAGATTAACGTCCCCGGACACAGTGCGTATAGGGGACGATAAGTGACTGTGGTTGGTTGGTTAGGTAGATTACCGTCCCCGGGCACAGATGCGTATAGGTGACTTAATAAGAAGTGACTGTGTCTCTTGCTTTTAGCTTTATTCTCAACAGTCAGGTAGAGAAATGGCGTTAAAGGCGGTTTCAGAACCACTACAAGACACCTAAGACCCTACGAGATCTTTGTTATGCTGTTGGCCCGCTTGTAGGTCAAAGACGGCTCTTCTCGCTTGTTTGGCCAGACTTCAGTACAACACAAAGGGTCTAATTTGCCCTGTGCTATTGTTGTTTCAACTTTTAAAACTGGGTCTAATTTGGGGGTTTTGCTATTTCTTTTACTAAAGTTAAGTATTAAACTGTCATTTTTAGTTAGTTGTATCCTCAAATTCGTTCTTCTGGTTTCTTATTGGGTGACAAAATTTAAGATTATAGCGAAATTGACGTAGTCAAGGAAACTTGTTCTACTTCAAGGCAGGCGAGAGTTATTTCAAGATTTATTGACGTATTAGTAACTTTGTAAGGGAAGTAGACCATATCATCGACCGTGAAAACTGTAGCCCGGCTTTTTGTGCCCCCTCTATCCCCCTCCCTCTGACCCTTCACCTGCATGCTCCATTTTTTCCCCTCTCCCCTCCACCCACCCGTTCTTCCTTCAGCAGTTGCCGTTCTTTTTACCTGCATACCGATGTCTGTCAGTGTAGTTTGTTACCTGGCGAGAGACACGACAGGGCCATTTTCTCCCTGTTTGCTGTGCGACACATGGGACAGTCAAGATCTACTTTAGCTGTTGTTTTGCCTCTGTGGGCCAGAGAGAGGAGGGGAGACGGAGAAAAGATGTTTTAGCGTATTATTTGTTTGACTTTTTTTTTTCACCATCAATCCAGAATTGTAAACCAAGCCTTAAAATAGTTTTATAAATATAATCCACGATTTTTTTTGGGGGGGAGGGGGGACGACCTGTTGCCATTAGTAAACACAAAGCAAGAATGTGGGGAATACAGTTCGTATTCTTGTATAATTATAACTTGAAGAATTGCATGAAATGTCAAAGTACTAATAAAGGGTATAGCTGAAAGCGTAGATGTATAGACACACATTAGCTGTTGTTGTCAATGGAAGACTAAGCTTCCGCTGCCTTGTTTTGGAAGTTTCAACTGCTTTCAACCTTGTTTTTCACTTTCCCGTGTTCATGTAGGAGTCTTCTGCTGCTGTTCACATTCTACAATCCCTGAAGAAGTGTTTGCAGCGTAAATCGTTGCCACTCCCCGTAACACACGCACAGACCCCTACGACGCATTTTCCTTCTCCCCCTCCCCCCTCCCACCCTCTCAGCTTCCCTTCGACCTCTCCACCCCCTCTCCGACTCTTCTTCAAATTGCTCTTCTTTTCGCCCGTGTCGCAAGTTAAGCACCGTCCAGTGCGGTTAGCGCTTGGATGGGTGACCGCAAAACGTGAAGCGACAAATAACAACGCCCCCAGTTGACTCCACTGTGACTGAGTACCCACTCTCTTAAGGGTGGGGAAGGTAAAGCAGCGAGGGAGAGAGATGGGCATCACCCTCATTACGCTGGCCCAAGATAAGTGTGATCTCCAACATCACGCTCCCCTACGGCCACAAGGCTATGGGACTACCTTGACCTTTTCTTTACCATCTTGGCCTGTAAACCTTTTCCCTGTCAACGTGTTAGCCCACTGGAGTTTTGTATGAAGACCAGGTTTTATCCACTGTCGTTAAGCCCTTGGACCGCATCACAACATTGTGACTCGCATGCATACAACATATCATGTGCTTGTGAGTCTATGTACTCACACATACAAACATCCAGATTTTTTGCAAATCTGTGTGAGATGAGTCCTACATAGTCCTAAAATTAAATGTAAAAATACAAAAAAAGCCCCCTGCCTGTTAACAGCCAGCTTTCAGCTGTATGTGCCATATTTGCAAGTGGATTAATAGCTCAGAACCTATTTCAACTATTACAACCTCATAAATGTTTAGTGAATGAATGACTTCACTTCTAGGTCAAGGTCACAGGCTCAACAAATGTTAGTCAAGGTGAAGGTTACTGGAGCTGTCCAAAGTTGGTTAGTATAGGTGCTTTGAAGTGACCTTGACCCTAAACTATGAAAGATATGAAGTCCAAACTTGTATTTAGAAATGATCGATTGATCTCTCTCTCTATATATAGAAAAACAACAACAAAGGGTCATCGTACAGTGGAATAGCTGTATATACGTAACCCATAGTATACAACAACATAGGGGTTATTTCTTCAAATATGCATCAGAGACGTGAGGGTCAAGGACCTCCCAAGTTAATCGTTTTTTTTTGCATAATTAAACTTTTGATGTACTTTATTTAAAAAGTACATCACTACATGAGTGTATTTAAAGCCGGAGATCAAGGTCAATAGTATAGAAAAATCAAAGTCGGTATTAGTAATACCCAGAAAAAATAAAAATGAAACGGTGACATGAAATGCAAAGTAATACTATTACTTTGCATTTCATGTCACCGTTTCATTTTTATTTTTTCTGGGCACTCACTTGCATGCTAAATATTGCGAGTTCCATAAAAAGCATGTGAACCATATGGGGCTTCGCCCTTTTAGTTAAGGTACCAATGTTCTTTTTCTTTTTAAGGCTGAATATGACCCGTCGACCCCAAGGTTGAGTGTGACCCGTCGTCCCCAATACTCTCTCTGGCTCGCTCGCTCGCATAGCCCTTGTTCACCAGCAGTGTCGGCTGGCCCCATATCCGTAAAGCATGGCCAGTGCGTGCCAAGCCTTTTTAGCGAGGATTGTCGCCGAGGTCAACTTGAAAGGAAGTGCGGTGCAAAACTTTTAACTAGAGTGTGTCCTCTTTTTGTTTTCAGATCCAGGCTGTATTCTTTATAACCTCAAGTCTTTTTTCTCAACACCATGACCAACACTTTCGACTTAGCTGTGACAGATGTCACCAGGAAATCCTTGGAAAGCACCGGCCAAAGAAGAAGCTGTGGATCACACCTGAACTTTTGGACCTGTGTGATAAACGAAGAGAGATGAAAAAGAACACTTCACATGGAGCTGATGCCTACCAAAAAATCAACAATTGGAAAAGGCATGCACACAGCAAAGGAGAACTGGATAGAAGATCAATGCCAGAAAATAGAGAACAGTCTGAACAAGAACAACAGCAAGAAGGCCTACCAGACTGTGAAGCGGCTGACAAGTGTTAAACAGAACAAGGTCTCCACGATCCAAAGCAAGTCTGGCATATGCCTTACAGAAGAACAAGAAGTCTTGGACAGATGGACAGAGTACTGCTCTGACCTTTACAACCACACACCAAACGGAGACCCATCAGTTCTAGCATATTCAGAGAACAGAGAAGAAGAAGAAATCCTCCAAATTCTCTGAGAAGAAGTTGAGGCAGCAGTGCAATCGCTGAAGAAGGGGAAGTCTTCGTCATCGGGAACTGGTTCAGAACAACAATCGGTGTGCGTAAAGGATGCCTACTCTCTCCAACACTCAACATTTTCCTAGAGCGCATCGTGTCAGATGCCCTTGCAGATCACGAAGGCACAGTCAGCATAGGGGGTAGAGCAATCTCCAATCTTTTTTTTGCGGATGACATTGATGGATTGGCTGGAGAGGAACAAGAACTTAAACAGCTGGTACAGAGGCTTGACACCACTTCCAGAGCCAATGGAATGGAAATAAGTGCAGAGAAGACTAAAGTGATGACCAACAACACCAATGGCATCAAAGTCCAAGGCCAATCCCTCAACACAGTGCATAGCTTCAAATATTTAGGAGCCATTATATCAGACAATGGGTCCCGACAGGAAGTCCTCTCCAGGATTGCACAAACAACTGCTGCCCTGGCGAGTTGAAGCCCATTTGGAAAGACAGGACCATCAGTCTACATTCCAAGGTAAGGCTGCTGCGCTCCCTTGTCATCTCCATCTTCTTATATGCTTGTGAAACATGGACCCTCACAGCAGATCTACAACGAAGAATACAAAGCATGGAGATGAGGAGGTGCTACAGAAGACTTCTGGGCATTTCCTATACCCAGCACATCACCAACGACGAAGTCCGACAGACCGTCACACAAGCCATTGGACAACACGATGACCTGCTCACAGTGATTAAAAAAAAAAGGAAACTCCGATGGTATGGCCACGTCACCAGATCATCAGGTCTTGCAAAGACCATCCTGCAAGGCACAGTGCAAGGAGGTAAAAGAAGAGGGAGACCGAAAAAGAGGTGGGAGGACAACATTCGAGAATGGACTGGTTTGACACTGAGCGTAACAATCAGGGTTGCTGAGGACAGGGAAAGATGGAGTACGCTGGTTAAACGATCATCTGTGGTGCCCCTACGACCCCCGAGTTCCGGGATAGTATAGGATAGGATAGGATTCTCCCTTCATCATTCTTTTCTTTGTCTCCCTTCCTTCGTCTTTCACTTGCGTAAAACATCTTAACATGGTTCACTGCAGCGATTTTAATGTAAGTTTTAATGTTCTCTCGCTTGTTGCCAGAATCATACAGATGAGAGAGGAGAGAGAGAGAGAGAGAGAGAGAGAGAGAGAGAGAGAGAGAGAGAGAGAGAGAGAGAGAGAGAGAGAGAGAGAGAGAGAGAGAGAGAGAGAGAACACGCTTTTCCAACCTTCCTCCATATCTTTCTCTTCCCTTTCTTCCCCTTTCTATCACCCTCCCTCTCTCCCTGTCTTCTTTTCAAATTTTTTTTTCTTTGTAAGTTTCTTTCAAGTAATTTGTAAGGCTGTTGTGCATTGCCGTTTCCTGTTTGCATGTGAATGAAAAAGCAACAGTGCATACATTGACGTCTATTTTGGGGAGTGGGTGAACATGAGCTACAAGCAGGTAAAGCAAGAGGACGTAGGGAGAGAATGAAGGGAGGCAGAGAGAGAGAGAGAGAGAGAGAGAGAGAGAGAGAGAGAGAGAGAGAGAGAGAGAGAGAGAGAGAGAGAGAGAGAGAGAGTCTGTCACCACCCAACAACAGCCACTCACGTGACGACCAGTTGGTACACTTTGTCAGTGATTGCGTCCCTTGCTGTGACGTCAAGTCGTCGCAGACCATTCGTTTTTTGGAAATCATGACAAGTAGTACTGGTGACGTAAATGATCATGCCTAATGAATTGCCAGCTTTATACACAGCAACAGACTAGGGCCAAGTTGCAACCATCCAAAATTTACTACACAGAGTATTGTCTGTTGAGGCCTTCAATACATGCAGCATACAGCGGCCAGCAATTCAAACTAGAGAGAGAGAGAGAGAGAGAGAGAGAGAGAGAGAGAGAGAGAGAGAGAGAGAGAGAGAGAGAGAGAGTCTGTCACCACCCAACAACAGCCACTCACGTGACGACCAGTTGGTACACTTTGTCAGTGATTGCGTCCCTTGCTGTGACGTCAAATCGTCGCAGGCCATTCGTTTTTTGGAAATCATGACAAGTAGTACTGGTGACGTAAATGATCATGCCTAATGAATTGCCAGCTTTATACACAGCAACAGACTAGGGCCAAGTTGCAACCATCCAAAATTTACTACACAGAGTATTGTCTGTTGAGGCCTTCAATACATGCAGCATACAGCGGCCAGCAATTCAAACTAGAGTGAGAGAGAGAGAGAGAGAGAGAGAGAGAGAGAGAGAGAGAGAGAGAGAGAGAGAGAGAGAGAGAGAGTGAGTGATCTGTATGTTCGTTCTAGCAAATAATACGAGAAATAACGTACGGCCTTTGGTTTTGACGGAAATTGTGGGTGAAGGATCATGTCGGGCAGCAAGTGTCTGACCGTCTTTGCTTTCTGCTTGAAAGAAGAACTGGTGTGTTTGCCAGATAAAAAGACGAGAGAGATTAGGGATTTTCTTTTGACAGAAGGTGAAGTGCTCTCCAAGTCAAGAATTCCGCTGTTTGATAACGGCGTGAGTGGAAATCTTGTTTCTGAGATAGCGCAGGTTTGATAACTATGAGGGTATGGACGGAGAACACACGCGTAATGAGTAATCTATGTGTTTTAATACGCAGTTCGGCAGTTTAGTTTATCACAATGAACAACTCCACCACATGTTTGGTTTGCGGTTTTGCTCTGATCTTATGCATTACTAAATTATTTGAGTAAATGCTTTATAAACTTATTAGAAGTGCAAGCAACAGAGCACGGTTACGAAGTTAAAATAGCCTCATGGTTGAGGTGGGAGATGAGGTGTGTGTGTGTGTGTGTTGGTGCAGTGGAGATCTAGCCAAATGTTACTGATAGTTATGCATAGAGAGAGTGGGACATTAGTATTAGGGGATGAAAGTTCTAGAGCATTAGAGGGAGGTAATAGGAAGATGAGACCTGAGTTGAATCCTAAAGCAGGGGACCTGAGGGTGGTTGTTGACAGTGGCGAGTTATCGCTGGCAATGGCCAGTAATTGGATGCCTTTTACATGGCTGTAGCGGAGGGGGAAAGGAATGCATAGAATTAGCCATGTTGGTATCTGATGCAGGGTCCTTAACCAAACTTCATAGACAGTACCATATATGTTTTCGTTTTAGTCCCTCGCTTGTTGTTGCGGCAGTCTGTGCAGGGTGGTTGGCTGGCGCAGTAAAAACTGCGGCACACTGTGTCAGTGTGTTATTCAAGGGAGGACATTAGTAGAGTCGTTGCATTCAACAGTCACTGACCTACATTTTCCCTCCTAACAAAACGTAAACTACTTCCCCATAGTTGATTGTGCTGTTGGAAACTGCTGACATTCACCTGTGTTGGCTGGTTTGTGGATGTGAAATAGCTACAGTACATGACAAGGCTGCCAAAATAATGGGGAAATTGATTTGCACAATGTTTAATTTTATTATAAATCAGGGGCCATATGCATGAAAAAGGACTAGAGCAGTTATTCCGGGATATGCAGATATTCCATAATTGCAAACCACTATTTCATATGCATGAAAACGTTATTGCATATTCTCTTTTCTTATTCCGGTATAAAATTATAACAACCCTTTCAGTCAGGATAAATCTCTTCATTTGTATTGGTACCTTGTCCTCTTAATGTAATTTATGTGCAAGTGTATTAGTGTGCTTGAATTGTTAATGCGAAAGAATGTGTATGTATGCACCTTGAGTCGCCTTGTAGTGAGATGTGTATGCATTATAAGTTTTATTATTATTATTATTATTATTATTATTATTATTATTATTGTTATTATTATTATCCCTATGTCCTTCACTGAAACAAAATGGCTGATATTATTGTGTATCGGCAAAATCACAGATGACAATACCCCAGAAATCGCATTTTTTAAAATCAATTTCACCCTTTCGAAAAGTTTGATGATGTGGAACTGTACGACAAATTCAGATTCAGGAGGAACGACATTATAAACCTAACGGACGAAATTTGTGAGGGCATACAAGTCGTGAATCTGCACTGATCTTTGCCACTAGAAGTTCATTCGTTCTTTAAATACATTAATGTCCTCAGATGCGTGAGCGCATAAGCAACGTAATATTATATTAAAAGTTAATTAAGATGTGGCTAAAAATGTTCCGAGGCCACTTCCTTTCAGTACCACATTAAAATCAAATTTTAAAAATCGGGAAAGGGACAGTCGTTCGTTCTTTTTCATAGCTCTTTGCTTTTATGCTAATGGCACGGTGCTTTGTGGGATATGGCACATGCACAGTAGCAGGAATTCCCCTGTTCTAAATATAGCACATAGGAATAGCTATTCTATAAATTCGCTGGTGTGCATCTTGCATACCAATACGTACTGAAAAGTATTCTGTAATAGATATATACTGGTTTAGCAAATATTCTAGCATAAAGTTATTCCCTTTTTGGTGCATACTGCTCCAGAACATTGCATTACAGTTACATTGTGGAAAATGTGAATGTATTTGAACTCAGAATGTTAGATAAGTCATGTATGTTTTAGCCAATCGAATGTTTAGGGACAAGGGTTATTAGGAATTTTTTTAAAAATTAGCTTGATAATGGAGAGAGTCCTCTCCGAGTCCTCTCCAGGATCGCACAAACAACTGCTGCCTTGGCAAGGATGAAGCCCATTTGGATAGACAAGACCATCAGTCTACACTCCAAGGTAAGGCTGCTGCGCTCCCTTGTCATCTCCATCTTCCTATACGCAGCGAAACATGGGCCCTCACAGCAGATCTACAACGAAGAATACAAAGCATGGAGATGAGGTGCTACAGAAGACCCTCTGGGCATTTCCTATACCCAGCACATCACCAATGACGAAGTTCGACAGACCATCACACAAGCCATTGGACAACACTATGACCTGCTCACAGTGGTGAAGAAACAGAAACTCCGATGGTATGGCCATGTCACCAGATCATTAGGCCTTGCAAAGATCATCCTGCAAGGCACAGTGCAAGGAGGTAGAAGAAGAGGGAAACCGAAAAAGAGGTGGGAGGACAACATTCGAGAATAGACTGACTTGACATTGAGCGAAGCCATGAGAGTTGCTGAGGACAGAGAAAGATGGAGTATGCTGGTTAAACGATCATCTGGGGTTCCCCAACGACCTCAGAGTTACGGAATAGGATAGCTTAATAATTAAAATATATTTGTGTCTCTGTCTCTTTCTCTGTGTGTGTGGGAGAGGAGAGCACGTGTGGATGTGTGTGCGAGAGAATGTGAGAGAGCAATCGCGCTGTACTTGATAATAGGATATAATATAGCAAAAATAGAACTTAAAAGTACAATCATTATGTTGTAATCGGGATTGTTCTCTGGGAATTGTTTTATTGACTTTTGATTTCCAATGTGATGAATTCAGTAATTGCCCCATCGCCATAGCTCAGTGGTACAGCGTTCGCCTGGCACACCGTTGACCCAGGTTCCAATCCCGTCATGGGAAAGATAAATGTGGCCATTTTCACTGTCCATTTTAGCAGTGGGATTGCTCTGATGGTTCAGTGTAGATTTAGGTCCCTACTCCTTGTTTCCTGGGATGGTTATCCCCGTCTGCCATATCGCCTATTGTGAGTGTAGACGTTAAACTTCAACGTTCATTCATTCCTGGGACTAACAGGTCAAGTGGTTTGTTGTAAACATCAAAACAACCCACACAGATTAGTAAGCGTGGGTTGGGTTTTTGTTTTTAAATTGGTAATTATTGCACTGCAGTGATATCATTTGTTAGGATATTGCGTTTGAAACAACCCGTACAAATTGGTATGTGCGGGTTTTATATCGAGATCAAGCTTCCTGATTAGTAATTTGTAAGAAATTGTCAGCTTTTCTGATCGGTGATGACGTTACCTGGGGATTATGCTGGTTTTAATGTTAAATGCCATTGGTCACTGTGAAGTAAACTGGTTATTTGAAGTAAACTGATTACTGGTTATAATTATAGCATATTGTTTTTAAACTGAGAGGGAAACATTTCGAAACATTTGTGGGTAATGATCAGTCACAAACAAATACGTCACAGAGCAAAAGTCTGATCTTCGGGGATGACATTGTTAAGTGTATAAATGAATCATTGAATGGTAATGTTGTGGTAGAAACTATAGGTATTCCATTGCTAGGCAAACTTTAACCGCTTTAACCGCTTTCTGTAGGGGTGGCAGAGGCTAGGTCTTAAGGCACGCGAATCTTGCACGCGTGTTTTGCAACATTGGGTATCAGGTTCTTTAGACTTCACTCACCCAGAATAACCCCCTTCTACACAGACCCTCCCTTCCTGCCACCTAAGTAGAAGGGCCTACCCCAGGTGTTGCTGATTGCTACTTTGCCTGAATACCACCATCCGCTCTCCCCTCCCTCACCACCCCCTCTCCAAAAAGACGGGGAGTAGGACCCATACTGAGTGTCTTGAACCTGGAGCAAGCGCAGATGACGTGTAGTGTACTCCTTCAGATGAGAGTATAAACCGAGGTCTAGCCTGTGCACGCACGCATTCCATCGCATGAACTTTAAAGATCCTGACGCTCGTGTCCTAGACGAGTGAATGTCGGCCACACAAATACACTCAGCACGCTCTAGGTCCCTTATCCCCATTCCCGGTCGCCCTGGATTGCCCTCAGGCGTCTGGGCGTCAGACCATGCACCCAAAGGTTGCAGGTGGGCACCTCGGGCCTCTTGAGTTATATCCTGTGTCCTTCAGCGCCTTGAGCAGCTCTTGAGCTGGAAAAGCGCTATATAAGATTGATTAAATGAAATAGTGGGCGCAGAAGGCCATGCTGTCATCGATAGGGCGTGATTGGGTGGAAGGAGAAGAGAGGTGGGGTGGGGGTAGTAATGTTTGTGGTTTGTATGGTCTAGTCTTGTCAGTTGTGCCCACAATACTACCTGAGGCATACCATACAGGAACAAAGAGACAAAGAATAAGCGAGGAACAGACAAAGAATAAGCGAGGGAAAGACAAAGAATAAGTGAGGGAGGAAGAGGAAAAACAAGAATGTTAACGACCAGGCCAATGGAGTCAAGGCAGTCTAAAAACGGGATGCACTTTTAGTACCCGTCCTCTTCTTTAAAAACCATTTTTGCGGCGTTGACGCGCTGCTGTTTATGATCTGAAAGCAGACTGGATGTATTGTCTTTCACTTATGATGGGTCTTCGACATGTGGAATCTCTCCTGTTATGACTTTTCCTGCCAAGCATTACCAGCTTTGCCCAGCCACCGAGTCAAGTACTTTACCCATCTCAGCCATCAGGAAGAAGTAGTAGTAGTAGTAGTAGAAGCAGCGGCAGCAGCATTTTGTCTGATACGAGTTAGTGGTGTGTGTTGCATTTCCTTGAGCCTCCGTCTCTGGTCCTATCCAGGCTAGTAAAGAAACCTATTCAGTGGATTCGATTTATTTGTATGCGTTATCAGGGCAGCACGATTGCTGGATAGACTGGGAAATGGGGTTTCGGCTATTGTTGGATGCCTTTTTTTTGGTTTGTTTCTTTGGTCTGTAGTAAATAGAAAATTCATTACGATACTGCACAGATAGATCTGATCGATCATACACTAATTTGTATACACTTATTTCTGTTATTGTTACTATAGAAGCTCTTTCATAACAAGTTTAAATCTCTACATTCGTCCTTTCAGACAGTGGTAGAGAATGTGTGATGGGGTGGAGTGGGTAGTATGTTTGGCAAACTAAAGGGGAAAAGCAGGTTCGGAAATCGCGTAATGAATATAATTAGTCAGTCGATGACTTGGGCCTAGCTATAATTACCTTTTAAGGAAAACTTGAAGGTTATCCTTCCGTTGAGGATAAGTTTCAGCTTCGTATACATCATTCGTTTTCCTTGCTGTGTGCGTCACTCAACACGCTCATAAGGATGCGAAACCGGAAATATCGTATTAAACGCTGAAAGTGTTTATATAGAACAATTAATTCTATTACGTCAGTACATGGATATATTATTAAGGTGGATGGGGTAGGGGGGAGAGAGGGGGAGAAAGAGTGAGATTGGGACAAATAGATTAAGCGAATCATTCTTATAGTTATACTGTATGTAGAGTACTATTGCTCGAACAATATTTGCTAGCCCCTTTAGGCTTCTTCCCCTTGACATATTTTAACTACAGTCCCCTATACGCATTAGTGTCCGGGGACTTACATTTTAACTAGCGAACAACACAAAGGATGGTGACATTCACTAGTGGGGTTGTAGCGTGCCGTGTCAACAGTTGAATCTTGTTTTGAAATCCATTGCTGCGCAGTTAAGTTTTACTCACTGCGTGGTCGACCTTCTTTGCTATGAGACAGGGGCAGTCCCAAGTGCAAGGTGAATTGGGAAATTGAATTGTTTCATTATTAGTCACCAGATTCACCAGAACTAAATCGTAGTTGAATGTGGCATCGTTTGTAATCTTACTGTTAGTCTTGGAGTCCAGTTTGGCGTGTTTTAAAACCTCTTTCTCTTGCCCTTGCTTTCGCTCACTCGCTCAGGAACGGGTCGGTACTAAAGCGCTTTGATGGGTAGATTAACGTCCCCGGACACATAAAGCGTATAGGGGTTTCAATTCAAGGCCAAGATTGTATTACCCCAAATCAACATGGAAACCTATACCCTATAGCCGGATGTCAGGACTCGCCACCTCCCACTCGACCCTTTCCAGCGTCTCACCCACTTGTCGGTACAAATTACCTGTACCCTTTCTTCGGGGTGTCATTGTTGTTTGGCCGTCGCATTCACGTAGCGGCTCTTTTACAGATTTTCCATTAACGTTGGCGACCTTGATCGTAGGAGGACTGAAAACGAAACTTTAGGGAGCCACACTGTGCAACTGTGGGTATTCCGCACCGCAATTCTGTCGTGCGATGTAGCAAAATGCGGTAGGGAACCATTCTTATGCTGTATATAACGGATATAATAAAAGTAGGGCCTGGTACGGAATCCAGAACGAACGTGGTGACCAAGAGTCTTCTTCATGTTCAGCCAACTGTCAATATAGATTCCATTTAGGTGTTTGTAACCTGTTCGGGAAATGTCCCAGACACCCACCTTTATTACTACAGTGACTGAACTCCTAACATCACTCGTCATTCGTACTAACAGGCCTGTGGCTGCAGTTTATACATGTATATATAGATAATTGCACGCCCCACCCCACCCCCCCATCCCCCCCACCTCCCAAAAAAAAAATATATATATCAGGCGCCATTGCTTTCTGGCTTGTGGACAATGCAAGTTAGTCCCGCCCTAGCCCACTTGGCCACAACGCTCGCCCTATATATAGGTGGTTTCCACTCGGGTTGATTTTAAAACCCCCAATTTTTTACCGTTAGTGTAGGGGTCGGTTGGACTCCTGACTCTGGCTGTATTGATTATCATCTTGGTTGAAAATTTCCTTGCGCTCAAATGGGCTTCCTAGGAAAATCACTATATTGATCTGTTCGAATTCCCCCATTTCTGTCGAAACCGTACCCATCCAGATTTTCTATAATGGAAAGTGCAAAAAGGATTTTGATACTACACTGCGTTATTACGGCGAGCTCTGAGAAGGCTGCTTTTAAATAATAATAATAATAATAATAATAATAATAATACAGGATGCTATATACGCGCCTTTCCCCAAATCAATCAGGCTCAAAGCGCGTCGATCTATACCAATATACACGCTCAACTGTCTCATCCACCCTCACACACACCAAATACACATCCATCGCTCAAACAGGTGGTGTAAAGGCAGGGAGATCGCTATTGGAAGACGGAAAGAAAATCGAAATGTTTTTGCAGGGATAGCTCAGTTGTCAGAGCGCTCGACTTGTGTACGCGCGTCTCGGGCGACGTGGGTTCGAATCCTGACTTCAGCAAACTATTTTGTGATTGCTGGATAGTAGTGGCCAGCGCTTTGAGAAGCTCTCTGAGCTTATAAGTGCGCTATATAAGAGTGATCTCTTTCTTTTGAACTTTTTTTTATATTGACTGCGTCCTGTACCAATTTTGAAGGGAGGGAGGGAGGAAACCGGAGTGCCCGGAGAAAACCCTCGGTGACCTCAATAGTCTCGTACCTCAGTCACATACGTTCGCCCCTTGCGGGAATCGAACCCGCGAGCTTCGGCATAGGAAACCGGCGACTTATCCACTGCGCCACGAGGCCACTCCACTCTGTATAAACGATACCCTTCCAAGTGCTTGTTTGCAAGATACAAAACCCAATATGGTCTGTTGTGTGCCAGTCAGTTCGTTGTTTTTTATTGGTGAAACTATCCTACACATACCCGTATGGTTTGTGACTGGCGCCGTGACATAGCTGACAAGGTTATGATACGAAAAGTAGGGCCTGTCTCGGGAAAAAACAAAACAAACAGAAGGAAAAGAAACGAAACGTACGATGCACTGCCACGGGTGTACCGGAGACACATTGCTGGTGTATTGTTTCAACTTGCGCAGGGTGTTTTTATGAGGAATTGTCATGCAAGGGATGAGCGTATGGGGTGGATGGAAGGGGAAGGGGGGGGGAGAGAGAAGAGAGGGGGCGAGGATGGGAGGTGAGGTGAGCAAAACGTAGGCGGGAGAGTGCAACAACTTTGTGGTGACAGCACGTCAACAGCGCGTCAGCCGCGGGAGTTTGTGACGGGGCATTTATTTACGCACCGCAACTCTGCCTCGCCCGTCACTCAAAGATTTCACTGACCTGACAAGCTTTGCACGGAGCATCAGAGACTGCCTGAAAACATGGTCTTGCTTATTTCAGGTGTTAGCACTTTGATAAACAAAGAACATGGTCTTGCTTATTTCAGGTGTTAGCACGTTGATAAACAAAGAACATGAGGGAGGCGCGGTGGCCGAGTGCTTAGAGCGTTGGCTTGCGGATCTGAAGGTCCCGAGTTCGAGCCCAGGCCGGGGCATTGTGTTGTGTCCTTGGGAAAGACACTTTACTCCCGTTTTCTACTCCTTCGGATGACAGTATAAACCGAAGTCTAATCTGTGTCGCATGCATTCCATCATAACGGACTTTAAAGATCCTGACGCTCATGTCCTAGACGGGTGAGTGTCGGTGACAAGAACACACCCAGCATGTACCTTGGGTAAAGCGCTTCACTTGGGGCTGCTGTACTTTCAAAATGAAAGTGCCCGAATTATTATTCTCGGTGATAATAAAGTAGTTGCAATTTAAATTTTATTTCAGGTGTTAGCACTTTGATAAACAAGAGCATAGTCATACTCCTACATATTGGCCTGCGTGTCCGGAGGTTGTGTTTGTTTGTTTGGTCTTTCAGTGAGTTGGTTGTTCCTACCTGTGGCCCACTTGTTTTGATTGACCTGTATTGTAACACCCGCCTGTTTATCCCAGGTTATCCTCGCGTTCTAGTCGTAAAAATGAATCACTGGTCTTCCCAAGTGGCAAACTGTTGGATTTGTGATTTTTGCGAGAGGGAGAGGGTGGGAAGAGAGGTTGGGGGTGGAGAGGGAAGGGGAAAGATAGAGAGGGTGGGGGTGGAGGGTGGGAATGACCTCGAGGGTTTCGTCAAGGAAAGTTGTGACTTGCCCTGGGTGTGAATTTCACCTCTAGTGTTATTTTGAGGGTTATTAATTGTTGTGTAGTCATGTGTAGTATCTGTTGTGTATGAGATTGCTTGACACCCCAATCTCAATCTATCCGCCCTCCCCTACCCCTACCGTGAAGTAGGTATATTTTTGTATAAGATCTTGATGTTTGTGATGATGTTTGAGATGTCATTTAATACTGGAAATTTACTATAGATGTAGTCTACTGTGTACTTGTTTTATCTATGTATGTATTGTTTTAATGTTTCATACCGATCAGCAATTGTATGGCATAATTTCTCTGTTGAGATAATAAAGTATTCTTGAACTTGAACTTGATGTGGTGCTGTTGTTACTACTGTTGTTGATGCGGTGGCTTTCTCCTGGCCGGTGGCGATTACTTTGTACAATCTGGATATATACATATCCTTGATAGATAGATTAGATTAGATTAGATTAGATGAGATAAGATAAGATAAGATAAGATAAGATAAGATAAGATAAGATAAGATAAGATAGATAGATAGATAGCGCAACACTTCAATATTCGACATTGCTTTCTGATTGTTGACGCTCGCTGGGGATTGAATTTCAGTTCTCCCCCCCCCCACCTTCTGTTTCCCTCTCTCACCACCCATCTTTATCACTCGCATCACACTCCGTGCGTGCCCACGCAGCTCCCCCTCTCCCTACACCCATTTTTCTTTAAGAAGTACCACGTATCAACCTTTCCCTTTGATCTTCCCCCCCCCCTCCACCTTCCATCCCACCTCCCCCCTCATCCTACGGCCGTTCTGTTTCGTTTCAATTATATAGAATGCTTCTGGATCTAGTTGTTTTGTGGGCGAATACTTTGTTGGGGACGGATCGGATGTAGAACCCCTAGATGGCGGATTTGGAACTATTTTCTCTTTTAGCACTCACTTTTTGCACTTGTTAGGAAAAAAAAATATTGATACAAATAAATAAAGTGAGAAACCCTGTGAAGAAGAAAATAAATATAGATTATTGAGAGACAGTTTCCAGAAATAACAGAAAAAAAAAACCAGCACCACCATTGTGAAGAATGAAACATTACTAATAGATAAGGTGGTTAAAATTGATGCAGTGGGGGAAACGTATGATGAAATGTAGCAGTCATCTTGCAATAGGTTATTAGATTTCAATCAAACTGTGACACTATAGTGTCTTATTATAGGAATTACACTTTTCTGCTGGCGTCAACATTGTATGATGCAATTTGTACTTCTGTGGTGTAAGGGAACATGTGTGGGAATGTGTATAAAAATAACGCATGTTTGTCTGAAGTAAACACCTGTTACATGACTCGGAAGTCAGATTGAACAAACATGAATGTAAGACGGTAGATGCAGAAGGGAGGGAGGGAGCAGCAGATGGATGAGGATGGATGGGGAGGAGTTAGCGTACAGCGTCGACATTGCTTTGCTATTATGTCGTGATAAAACACGTTAGCACCGGCGTAACAAAGCGGTTTTCGCTGTTGAGTCATTAGCACCGTCCTATTCCTATCCTGTCCCGTAACCCGGAGGTCGTAGGGGCACCACAGATGATCGTTTAACCAGCATACTCCATCTTTCTCTGTCCTCAGCAGCCGTGATGGCTTCGCTCAGTGTCAAACCAGTCCATTCTCGAATGTTGTCCTCCCACCAGTGACCTCTTTTTCGGTCTCCCTCTTCTTCTACCTCCTTGCACTGTGCCTTGCAGAATAGTCTTTGCAAGGCCTGATGATCTGGTGACGTGGCCATTCCATCGGAGTTTCCGTTTCTTCACCACTGTGAGCAGGTCATCGTGTTGTCCAATGGCTTGTGTGATGGTCTGTCGGACTTCGTCGTTGGTGATGTGTTGGGTATAGGAAATGCCCAGAAGTCTTCTGTAGCACCTCATCTCCATGCTTTGTATTCTTCGTTGGAGATCTGCTGTGAGGGTCCATGCTTAGGGCATTAAATAGAATAGACCCAACGTTTCCCGGCGTGTCCTAAGGGGCGACTAACAGGGGTGATGTTAGCACGGCATCACTGGGCGAAAGTCTTCTACACAGAAGTCACCGGCCAGGGCGGAGGAACCTCACGTTACTACAGGTTCAACGACAACGTGCTCGGGGCCAAGGCGAGCCACACTGTATTGGGCACCGCCAGGTCTTTTTTGCCCAAGACACACTACATGATGACACTATCCATTAGCTCCGTGGACCACACAAAAAGACCCCACTACTGCAATGTCACATTTAGTATCTGCTAAATAAGTGTAAAGAATCTTTTATCCCATTTAGGGAGTGGAGTGTTCGCTTGGCTATGCGTTAGTTTGGTGGTCTTTCTGTCACTCATTCAGAAAATACAAAAGAAAATGGGGGGGGGGGAGAGAGAGAGAGAGAGAGAGAGAGAGAGAGAGAGAGAGAGAGAGAGAGCCACACTTCTAATCCTAGTAAATGAATGTGGCAATCATCCAGTGTAAAACAATCTACTACTCGCGTGTGATTTGTTAGGTTTTTGTTAACTATCTTCTCATTGCCATTTATAAGGGGTTGGTCATCGTTATTACACGTGGTTGCATGCTTTCAGTACCGTAGTAGACAAGGTTCGCCTGCTAATGTCGCCAATCAATTGCGTGCTAGATATCCCTTAATGGTCCATTGGCATTGTTAACCACCTTCAACGTCTCCGTGGTCGTCGTTATCGAGGTATGGCTTAAGCACCAAGTAATCAAGGTTATCTTCTAGTGGTCTAAAACGTCGTCTTTGTTCTCCAGCAGCCGGATGCACAACACGTTTCTAAACTAGAAAGGTTTTAGCCCTAAAACAGTTCTAGTTAAAACTGTTCTATAGAAATAAGTTAAAAGCAATGCATGACACGCTTCTAAAAATATTTAGAACAGTTTTAACTAAAATAGTTTTAGGGCAAGTTAAAATTGATTTAGCGAAACTAAAAATGACGTCACGTAAACAGGTCATGAAAACCATCCCACAATTCGTCATTCTCCATCATGGCTGCGCCCAGCAAACGTGATAGGAAAGTGAATTTTAGCCATAGTGAGGAAGTGGCCTTGTTGGAGGCCTACATTGCCAAAAAAGACATATTGCAAGGGAAAAAAAAATGTGCACAAATTGTAAAACGTAAACATCTGGCTTGGCAGGAGGTGGCGACGGCTGTCAATTCTCAAGGATTTACCAACCGCACTATTGAGGAGTGCAAATCAAAGGTAAATTTAGCCTATACTTTGTCTGTTTATGAAGGATATAGATTATACTTTAGGCTGGTCTATTGTTTAAATGCCCTCTAAACAATTAGATCTAATTAAATAATAATAACTAATAATATAATAAATGGAAAACAAATAATTAAAATAAGGTTATAAAGACGAAAGGTAGTTACTGGGTGCCACTGAAGATATTTTTCAAAACCACTGCCCGGTAGGCCTATAGCAAAGAATAAAATGCGCGTTCTGCATGTGTATTTTTTGTACTAGTGTCATTTATTATCGAACAGCTGCTTTTACGTGTAGCTGTGATCCACATGCGTTGCAAAGTAAGGTAAATAGCCGCATGGTTAACAACATCTAGGCAGGCCTATGCAGATCTGAGTCTAGCCATGTAGGTGTAATGATGTAAGTTCACTCATGATGTTGCATTGTCCGGGTAATCTTTTATTTATTTATTTTTTTGTTGTTGTGGTTGAAATAATATATTGTACGACATGCAGCCTTTTCCCCATGGTTCAAAATTATTGTTACAGTGGCAACGACTGTCAACAGTAGCCAAAAAATGCTTGAGAATAAAAAAATATCCACAAACTGGCGGAGGCCCACAGGAACCGGAGCCTTGGTTTGTTCCACTGGTATTGGACATATTAGGGGAGAACACTGCCTTAGTGGACGGCATTGGAGGAGGAGGGATGGACACTGGTGACACCGGTATGTAAATGATACCACATTTTAATTTATATATTAATTTATAAATCAAACAGTGATGATTTTGCTGATTGTAATAATCTCAAAGTTAGACAATTGTATAGTCTCCTGTGAGCATTGTGGTGTCAGAGAAAGTATCTCTCTCCCTCTCCCTCTCCCTCTCTCTCGCTAGATAGATAGATAGATAGATAGATAGATAGATAGATAGATAGATAGATAGATAGATAGATAGATAGATAGATAGATAGATAGATAGATAGAGATAGATAGATAGATATATAGATATGTTCATCAGTCATTGCTTTTTTTTAAACTGTAGCCTTTTGTTTTCTTTTGTTTATTTAGAATCGCTGACAATCTCCACGGAGGAGGCAAAAGAAGGTGAGAATAATACTAATCAATGCAATGTTTTAACTCTAAAATTTGTGTACTGTACAATAAATCAAACACTCAGCATGACCATACAGAACATTGGCATTGTAAGTTTGTACTGATGAGACACTGATGACATTCCATCATAACTGACTTTAAAGATCCTAACGCTCATGTCCTAGATGGGTGAGTGCCGGTGACAAGAACACACCCAGCATGCACCTAGGTCCTTCTTCCCCATCCCTGGCTGCCCAGGATTGTGCTCAGTTGTCTGGAGCGTTATTACGGTGCGCCCAAAGACTGCAAGTTGGCGCCTGCTTGAGTTAGATCCTGTATTGGCCAGCGCCCTGATCAGCTCTTGAGCTGAAAAAGCGCTATATAAGAACTATGAAATATAAATATATATAATATATATGTACAGAGTATACTTGTGTGATAAGATTTTTAAGCGGCACGGTGTGTCATTCTAGCCACTGTCATGGGTTGCCGCCCAGTCTCCAGTAGACTCATTACCATCCGCCTGAGAGCAGCCCCTTTCAACATCACCATCATCCAGGCCTACGCCCCAACATCAGACTATGACGACAGCGAAGTGGAGGATTTTTATGAAAATCTACAGGCGGTCCTTGACCAAGTGCCGAAGAAGGACATAGTCATAGTGCAAGGCGACTGGAATGCCAAGGTTGGCCAAGATGCGCACCACAACTGGGGAGACACATGTGGACCCCACTGCAACAACGAGACAAATGACAGGGGTCTGAGACTCTTGGAGTTTGCCAGATACAACAATCTGGTACTGGCAAACACGCTTGGTCTCCACAAAAACTCCCGACGATGGACATGGCACAGTCCTGGCGGGGAGCATCACAACCAAATAGACTACATCATGGTCAAGAAACGCTTCAGATCAAGCATCAACATTGGCAGGACACGTACTTTTCCAGGAGCAGACATCGGAAGTGACCACGATCTCGTGATGATGTCTTTCCGGCTCCACTTGAAGAGAGTAAATACAGCAAAGTGCACTAGACTGAAGTTCGACCTGGACAAACTGCAAGACCCGGAGGTGGCAGAACTATTTCAGGCCACAATTGGAGGGAAATTTGCACCACTGCTCATTTTGGGGGCTGGTGAAGTAGATGTCAACACCATGACCACCACCTTCAACTCAGCTGTGACAGATGTCGCCACTGAGATCCTTGGCAAGCACCGACCAACGAAGAAGCTGTGGATCACACCTGAACTTTTGGATCTGTGTGATAAACGAAGAGAGATGAAAAAGAAAAAGAACACCTCACAGGGAGCTGATGTCTACCGAAAAATCAACAATGACATCCGAAAAGGCATGCTCACAGCAAAGGAGAACTGGATAGAAGATCAATGCCAGGAAATAGAGAACAGTCTGAACAAGAACAACAGCAAGAAGGCCTACCAGACTGTGAAGCGGCTGACAAGTGTCAAACAGCCCAAAGTCTCCACTATCCAAAGCAAGTCTGGCATATGCCTTACAGAAGAACAAGAAGTCTTGGACAGATGGACAGAGTACTGCTCTGACCTTTACAACCATACACCAAATGGAGACCCATCAGTTCTAGCATGTCCCGAGAACAGAGAAGAAGAAGAAATCCTCCCAATTCTCCGGGAAGAAGTTGAGGCAGCAGTGCAAGCGCTAAAGAAAGGGAAGTCAGCGGGAGTGGACAACATACCCGCGGAACTGCTACAAGCAGGAGGAGAAGCGATGATTGATGCCCTCACCATTATCTGTAACAAGATCTGGCAGAGTGGGGAGTGGCCTATACCATGGACCCAGTCGCTTGTCATCACTCTTCCCAAAAAAGGTAACCTTCAGGAGTGTGAAAATTACCGGACCATCAGCCTCATCAGCCATCCCAGCAAGGTCCTCCTGAAAATAATACTCAACAGGTTGAAACCCCAAGCTGAACAAATCATAGCTGAAGAACAAGCAGGATTCAGGGCAGGGCGAAGTACCACTGAGCAGATTTTCAACCTCAGAATAATCTGTGAGAAATACCTACAGCACCAACAACATCTATATCATGTGTTCATAGACTTCAAGAAGGCGTTTGACCGAGTCTGGCATGCAGCTCTATGGGCAACAATGAAAGTGTACAACATCAGCCCTAAAATTATTGAAGTCATCAAAAGCCTGTATGACAAGGCTACCAGTGCAGTCCTCCACAACAGAGCCATCGGGAATTGGTTCAGAACAACAATCGGTGTGCGTCAAGGATGCCTACTCTCTCCAACACTCTTCAACATCTTCCTAGAGCGCATCATGTCAGATGCTCTTGCAGACCATGAAGGCACAGTCAGCATAGGGGGTAGAGCAATCTCCAATCTTCGTTTTGCAGATGACATTGATGGATTGGCTGGAGAGGAACAAGAACTTGAACAGCTGGTACAGAGGCTTGACACCACCTCCAAAGCCTATGGAATGGAAATAAGTGCAGAGAAGACCAAAATGATGACCAACAACACCAATGGCATCAATACGGACATCAAAGTCCAAGGCCAATCCCTCGACACAGTGCATAGCTTCAAATATTTAGGAGCCATTGTATCAGACAATGGGTCCCGACAGGAAGTCCTCTCCAGGATCGCACAAACAACTGCTGCCCTGACAAGGTTGAAGCCCATTTGGAAAGACAGGACCATCAGTCTACATTCCAAAGTAAGACTGCTGCGCTCCCTTGTCATCTCCATCTTCCTATATGCTTGCGAAGCATGGACCCTCACAGCAGATCTCCAACGAAGAATACAAAGCATGGAGATGAGGTGCTACAGAAGACTTCTGGGCATTTCCTATACCCAACACATCACCAACGACGAAGTCCGACAGACCATCACACAAGCCATTGGACAACACGATGACCTGCTAACAGTGGTGAAGAAACGGAAACTTCGGTGGTATGGCCACGTCACCAGATCATCAGGCCTTGCAAAGACTATTCTGCAAGGCACAGTGCAAGGCGGTAGAAGATGAGGGAGACCGAAAAAGAGGCGGGAGGACAACATTCGAGAATGGACTGGTTTGACACTGAGCGAAGCCATCAGGGCTGCTGAGGACAGAGAAAGATGGAGCATGCTGGTTAAACGATCATCTGTGGTGCCCCTACGACCTCAGGGTTACGGGGCAGGATAGGATACATAGGATAGGAGAAAACTCCTTCAGTGGACTAAAATGTTTACTTTTAAAAAAAAATAAAAGCTAAAACATTAAACGATCATCTGTGGTGCCCCTACGACCTTCGGGTTACGGGACAGGATAGGATAGGATAGGATAGGGTGTGTCTACGTTGTTTAAATATCCTTTTTAACCAATTTTTTATTTTTTTTTCCGGATTCTTTCAGATGCTGAGGTTTCAGGCTTTACCATGACTTTGGATCAGGATGATTCATGTAAAGGTACACGAAAGTTTTGTATTCATTAATTCATCCCTTGCCCAGCAAAAGGGATAACACCACAGACACAGTCACGAAAGGTCAAGGTCATCCCAGCATCACTGTTTTTTTGGCATAATAAACTTTTCCTGTAGTTTATTTGATAGTACATGAGTGTACATGGAACCAGAGGTCAAGGTCATCTCAAGGTCAAGAGATTGAAATTCCACTGTTTTATGTTGTAATTTTTCTGGGCACTCATTTTCATGCAACTTTCAAGTTCCATAAGGAGCATGTGAGTCATATGGGCTTTGCCCTTCTATTTTATTGTTATCTTATCAGAGTGGTAATATGATTTTTGGAAGGGCTGGGAGTTGCGCATAGGTGATAACAGTTGCTTTGTGCTTGCGACAGAGTGTTGGTCTTACAACAGTCGCCAGCTTCGCATTCCCCATATCAAAACAAAAACTTCTGCTTCTCAGGCCCTCTCTGCCATTAACTCTGTTCTCTGCTGAATCATCTCTTTTCGCTATGGACTGAAAACACATTTGAAATAATGTCTTTCCATAAATCTCAATCCTGAGCTATCCTTCATATTTACAACCAGTCACAGCCGCCAAGTGTTTGCGTGTGTATGTTGTGTGTATGTTGTGTGTATGTTGTGTGTATGTA
Source organism: Oncomelania hupensis (assembly GCA_036898135.1). Classification (NCBI taxonomy): domain Eukaryota; kingdom Metazoa; phylum Mollusca; class Gastropoda; order Littorinimorpha; family Pomatiopsidae; genus Oncomelania; species Oncomelania hupensis. The sequence continues at coordinate 52,946,397 of CM072526.1, forward strand.
ATGTAATGTATAAATATAGGTATATAGATATATGAATGAGAGTTAGAGCGTTTTGTAAAGCGCTATGAGCTCTAGTGAGGAAAGGCGCTATACAAATGTTAATTATTTTTAAAAACATTTTTTTAATCAATATAAGTACTTCGTAATTTTATTTCAACGATTTATTTAAACATATTTGAATAATGAATTGAATTATAAAAATATACAATATAATAAAACCTGAGTGTTTGTTTGCACAGTTATTAATTTAACACTCTTTTCTGTCAGTTTACAGTGACGATGATGCCATCGTAAAGGTGGTGGAAACCTATGTGGGTGAGGACTGCATCCTCTCCGTTCAGCCAACGACGCGACCAGCTTCAGTACCGGTGACAGTTGCCCTCGATGCTGGAAACTGTCGTTCTGATTCGGCGAGATCTGCCGCTGCAACCACCAGCATGACAGCAGAAGCACCTGCAAAAACCACGAGGAAAACTTCAGTCACCAGTTCCTTTACAGAATCTGCAACCAAGGCTACTGCTAGCTCACCTACCAATGAGCTATACAACCAATACTTGCAAGAATCTATCAAATTAAAGAAACTTGAGCAAGAACTGGTGTCATTAAAGATTGAGTGTATGAAAAAGAAACTGAGCACCGAGTGAAGGCCGTTTGGCCTTGTCTTGTTTAGCAAATAACAATAAATAATTTTGTTTCTTGCACAAAAATTATAATGTATAAAAAAAGAAGAGTAATAACATCACATACGATATATTGATATGTCATTGAATAAGTGAATGCCTAATTGAAATAAATAACATCACAAACTTTACTTAAAATAAACATCATTATTAGGTAAAGTAAATGACTAAACAAATGGGACTTTGCTAGCAGTGTAAACCTGTAAGTGTTGGACACATTTTCATACACTGGCTCTGAGGAGAAAGTGCATCCTTAGGATGGTAATATTATGTTCATTCATCAAACTTTACAAAGTAAATATTGTTAATTTATGTTCTACACGTGTCCGTGTACTTTTAATCTGGTCAGTACTACATTGTTTTCAAAAATGTCAAGTGTTGAACAAGCAATGGGGCAAGTGCTTCCCTTATCGCTATTGTGTTTTCAGGCAATATTGTAATTAAAACAAAATGAAAATTGAACTGTGCTTTTCAGTGTGTGAAATTTGTAATAATTAGATGATGTAAGACCTTTTTTTCTAACATTCATGTATAAAAAGAACTATTTGATGCTGCATGTTGTCACTTATCACTTACAGGGCATAGTAAGTGTGCATTACCACTGCAAATAATGTTTATAAATCATTAAATGCTCTTGGATTATTTTAACAAATTCAAAATAATACATTTGCAGTATAACACAAAGACGAACATGACTCACTTCAGTGCATACCAAACACGGTCTGAATAAGATGCTGCCTCTTAGCCCTTGATGTCAGTGTTGGTGGAATGTTGCACTGATTCCAACCATCATCTTCGCCATCATTGTCATCCTCCTCCTCCTCAACTTCAGGCGTGCCAAAAGCAATGGCCATGTTGTGCAGGACGAGGCAAGCGGAGATGATGCTGCATGCACGAGAAGGACTGTACTGGAGTTCGGTTCGCAGGCAATAGAACCTGCGTTTGATGACTCCTATGCAGCGTTCCACTGTAACCCTTGTCCTTACAAAGGCAGCTTGGTATATGAAAGACGAATATAACACTAAATCAAAATACTCTCTCTCTCTCTCTCTCTCTCTCTCTCTCTCTCTCTCTCTCTCTCTCTCTCTCTCTCTCTCTCTCTCTCTCTTTTTTACCCCCTATCTTAGACTCCCTTCCCCCTCACTGCTTCATGTGTGCTTGACTATTAATTCTGCATCTATACACATTAGGCCTATTCTACATGAAATCTCACTGGTAATCCTTGTCCTTACAAAGGCAGATTTATATCTGGTAAAAACAAAAAACTATACAAAATAATGTACCTCTTTCTCTCTTACCCTCTCTCTTTTGTTCTCCCCCTTCTACCCCACTATCCTCACTGGTGCCTATGTGTCTGCTTGTTAAATCTATGTCTATATATAAACTTAGGCCTATTCTACATAAAATCTCACAACTAACCCTTGACCTTAAAAAGCCAACTTTGGCACCTCAAGAACACAAAACTAGATCAAAATAATGTACCTCTTTGTGTGTGTGTGTGTGTGTGTGTCTCTCTCTCTCTCTCTCTCTCTCTCTCTCTCTCTCTCTCTCTCTCTCTCTCTCTCTCTCTCTCTCTCTCTCTCTCTCCACTGTGTTATTAGACAATTCCACACAATATTTTCTGCTTACCTTCTTTCACTTTGTGTTTGAGGGTTCATCAACGGTGTTAGTAGCCAGTCTCGTAGTGGATAACCGTTGTCTCCTAAAATAAATCCATCAAGCAGTGGTGGCTGCATTTCGAAGTCCCTCCAAACGCTACTTTGCTGCAGTATGCGGGAATCATGAACTGACCCAGGGTACTTCACTACACAGTTCAGCAGGCGTAGCTGTGCATCACAGAGGACCTGCACGTTGATGCTGTGCTTACCGCACCTGTTCACATATTCGTGCTCATTGATAGTAGGCCTTTTCAATCTGACATGAGTGCAGTCGACACAGCCTATGACATTTGGAAATCCGGCTTGCAAGTAAAAACGTCTCTTCTGGCGATCTGCAATATTTTGCGGATAAAAATTGATGTAGCGTCGAGCACGTCGAGCTAATGCTTGTGACACTCTGTAAATCACACGGGAAACGGTGGACTGATGAACGTTGACTGTGTCGCCAATAACAATCTGAAAAGAACCAGTGGCAAAGAATCGGAGTGCAACTAGAATCTGCTCCACTGGAGAAAGGCTACCCTTCCTGTTGTATACAAAGTCCAAGTCATGTCCAATCAATTCCACAATCCTCTGAATGTCTGGTCGTCTAAAACGGAAGCGCCTGAAAATTTCCTCGTCACTGTATTCGTTCAAAGGGTTCCGTCTCTCTCTGTACAAACGATTTCTTCTCCTATTCAGTTCACGATACAACTGATGAACGGGGGCCGCCATTTTGTTGTGACTTTTAGATCAGTTTTAGTGATTTTAAAACAGCTCCGATCAGATCTAAAGTTAGAACTGTTTTAAGCACTAAAAACGATTCTAAATCACTTGTGCATCCCATCTAAGGTTGCTAGAAGCGTACTAACTTAGAACGTTTCTAAAACCAGCTTTTTAAAACAGTTTTAGATTTAGAAACGTGTTGTGCATCCGGCAGCTGGGCAGTATCAGTCATTGTCTTCGTCATTACAGTACTATACGACGACTTTGGAGTTATGGGATAGGATAGGACTTAGACTTGGCTCGAGTACCACCGTGTTAGCAAGGTTCTGACTGACTGATATTAGATTAACGTCTCCTGACACAGAGCCTATAGAGGACTAGCAAGGTTCGCTTCAGTTTGTCTCATTTATATTAGTTTTTATTACACACTGTTTTGATTTTTTATCTTCATCGTCGGTATTACACTTTTTGAGATATGACTAGAGTAGTGACGGTTCTCTTTAGGTAGTTTGATTTCTGCGCATTATTTTTATTATTATTATTATTATTATCATTACTGCATCAGACCCTTTTCTGTAAAATAATTGTATTTAATCAACGTTATCATACTCTTCTTCTTTTCCTTTGAAAGTCTGTTCATGTTCATAGTGCATGCAGATAAACGGAAGGCGCAAGAAGTACAGGTGAAAATACTGTACAGCTGTCTCATGCTTGTCTGTCTACTTGGGAAATCTCTCCTCTCTGACTGTCTCTCTCTCTTTTTACCCTCCTTTCCCCTCCCTCATTTCAATCAGCAAATAACAAAGCCAAGGCGCCAAGTGAAGAAGCAAGAAACCAAACACTACAGGAGGCAGCCCAAGGAATCCTCTGATCCCGCAACTCGGGGTCCTGGCCGCCAGTCGCTTCAGTACACAGTTCAGTCACTTCAGCATTTTAACTTAATACCACGCTGCCTTGTTCACAGTACAATATAATACAACTTTATTGTCCTATCAACAACAACAACAAAGTAACAACACTTTGCGTTCTTTGGGATTTTCGGCTAGCTTCCACAACTAACATTTCGTCGCTTTGTTGAAGCAAAGCTCAAGTTAAAATTTCAGTGGGTGTACTTCACAGTATTTTAACAGTTAGAATACTGTCGATTATCATTGAAGTCACGTGGGATCTGATGACTCACAAGACAGCCAACAGTTGACAGAACAAAGCAAGATGGTGGCTATTATTTACCTATGGTGTAAGCGTATGTGCCACAATATAATCCCACAATAGGAGAGATGGATGAAGTCAGATGACTTTGTTTGTAAAAATGGCTCGTAGAAGGTAAAAGATCGTAAACTCTGGAGGTAAGACTCTTCAAACACCGATAAAAGTCCGTCAGCAATCAAGCCCGTGGAGTTGGTATCTTTTTTATTATATGCACTCTCTTTTTCCTCCTCAGCTATTTCCATAACTCCAGTCCCATTCCATGTGAGCGAGACAACTTACATCGCCTTGCGCTCTACACCAAGGGTGTGTGTGCGTGTGTGTGTGATCCTCCAATGTATCGTTATTGCAGCGGGTGGCGCTCTCGCTTTCAACACCGCAAATAAACTTTCTGCGGGCAGGATAAAAGCTGGCATTTAAACGTCCCGTCAACTGCTACTGCTCAGCAACGCCAACTGCAAAACGCCAGTAATGGGAAATCTTCACCAAGGAAAAGTGCCGGTGGGGAGAGGGGTGGGTGGGGGTGAGGTGGGTGGGTAAGACCGTGAGGAGAGCGCAAGATGAGGGAAAAGTTCCAAACGATTTCTAAATCTTCATTGCAAAAGTCATAGTTGACCAAACTGATGAACAAAGTGACAGATGGGACAAAGAGAAGATGTCAATATGGTATTTTAATTGTATGTCCGTTCAGTGTTAAACACTAACCCCCCGCCGTTAAAGTGATCCACAAACTGAGATAGCAAAAGCTTGGTGAGGGGAGGAGGGTGTAGAAAGGGATGGTATTCCTTACCCTCGCCCTTTCTCTCTCTACTCGCCTTTCCTTTTTCTGCAGCACTATTACGCTTTCTTTGGCGGCCCTACATCTGTTTTATGGGCCATCGCTGTGTTTATTTTGCCTCTTCACCTCAGCAGTTTGGGGGCTTCTCCCTGGCGTTCTCTCCAATATTGAAAACAAACAACCGACACCTCTGCCACACACAACACAGAATATTCCACACACGCACACGCACGCGCGCTTACACAAACACGCGCGCGCTCACACACACGCACACACACACACACACACACGCACACACACACACACATATACATATAACGGATTTTTATGGAAAGAAAATTGCCGTAAATCGATCATAGCGAAGTATTATATTACTGATATGGCATCGTTGTAGCAGCTCTTTTGGTCTGAGATTTTGATAAAAAGGTGAAAACCTTGTTTTGGCAACTTTGAGAATTCGCTTTTGGTGTACGGTTTGCTACAAGGTTCGGTGCAAGGAGGCAGAAGAAGAAGGAGACAGAAAAAGAGGTGAGAGGACAAGCATTCGAGGATGGACTGGCTTGACATTGAGCGAAGCTATGAGGGTTGCTGAGGACAGAGAAAAATAGAGTACGCTGGTTAAACGATCATCTGATTGGAGTTACGAAATAGGATAGGATAGGATAGGATAGGAGCGCTTTGCTCAGTGTTGGCACAAAATGATCTTTGTATAGTCTACCGTACTACTGTAGAGGATTGCAGGTTGCCGCATACGGCCCACACCGACACTGCAAAGGAAAAGCTATGAAAACCGGTCTCGCCACTCAAAATACCGTCGCCCTAGGTGTTCTTATTATCGAATTAATGTTCCCCCTTTGGGCCCCCACACTCTTCACCCCTTTCTTTCGCTACCGCGCACCCTCTCAACAACCCCAAATACTCGCTTCAGTCTTCACGCACCTTTTAAGCTCATGACGGTGTTGACTAACATTCATTCGAAGATAAATGGTTTCCCGTTACCTTTCAGTAGCAGGGGGGGGGGGGGGGGGAGGGGAAGAGAGTTGTTTAGACGTCTCGTTCTCTGGACCAGCTTCACGAAGGCGGTGTCCCATCTCCCGAAGAAGGAATTGATACAGGAACTCCTCTTTCTTACATTACATTCCGTTTTCAAAACAAAGGGAAGTACACTTTGCAACGATTGGATAAGCCGAGTTCCCACAAAGAAAACCAATGAACCAATAGACCAATAGATACAATTTTCTCATCCTAGTTCAATTTTGGAGAAGAAGAAGAAGAAGAAAAAGAAGGCTCAGGCAGACAGGTGTAGGATGACTGTACGCCAATAAAGAGAGCCAACCAGATACTGGACCCTCGCAGCAGTTCTACAACGAAGAATACAAAGCATGAAGATTGGGTGCTTCAGAAGACTTCTGGGCATTTCCTATGCCCAGCACATCACCAACAACGAAATCTGACAGACCATCAAAAAGAAAGAAAGAAAGAATGAGATTACTCTTATATAGCGCACTTACAAGCTCAGAGAGCTTCTCAAAGCGCTGGACACTAATATCCAGCAATCACAAAATAGTTTGCTGAAGTCAGGATTCGAATCCACGTCGCCCGAGACGAGCGTACACAAGTTGAGCGCTCTGACGACTGAGCTATCCCTGCCGCCATCACACAAGCCATTGGAAGACACGATGATATGCTCACAGTGGTGAAGAAACGGAAACTCCGATGGTATGGCCACGTCACCAGAGCATCAGGCTTTGCAAAGACCATCCTGCAAGGTTCAAGGAGGCAGAAGAATAGGGAGACAGAAAAAGAGGTGGGAGATTAACATTCGAGAATGGATTGGCTTGACACTGAGTGAAGCCATGAGGGTTGCTGATGACAGAAAGATGGGGTACGCTGGTTAAACGATCATATGTGGTGCCCCAACGACCTTCGAGTTACGGTAATAGTATAGGATATGAACCAGATACTGAAAATGCACCGTCTCACAGCCGTTATCCAATTTTCAAGAAGAAGGAGAAAGAGTGAAAAATAGAGCTGAGAGATTGATATGCTTACACAGACAAAAGGAAGAAACAAACAAAACCAAAAAAAAAAAAAGAAAAAAAAAGTGACGATTGGGATGATTGGGCTACGACAAAAAGATCGTTCGTATGTAGATTAAGGTCCCCGGACACATGAAGCGTATGGGGGATACGACAAAAAGATTTACTGAAACACCCAATATATACAACCCGTCTCTTCGCCTAATCCAATTAAGGTCCAGAGAAAAAAGAGGGGAAGAAGGACGAGGACAAGGAGAAGAAGTATACTGTGACTCTCTTTCATAAATAAGCCTCTTTCCTGGGCTTGAAGCATGGCTGGAGTCACCTTCGCTGGGAATTCGCCATTCATTTGTTTTTGTTTTGTTTGAATGGTTCTTGTTCTCTCTTCCGTCAATCTTAAGATCTTCATCCATACTTTAGCATACTCAGTGCGGTTTTCCCGTTCTCTCCCGTCGCCTTGAACAAGTTCTTTGAGCTGGCGCGTGCGCTATGTAAGGAAAACTCGTGCGCTGCCATTCTTTTTCAGGCCATTCATATTCTGAGCGCAGAATCGTACACGTTTTAATTTTCACACGACACAAATAATCCATAATAATAAAAACACCACACACGCGCGCGCAAACACACCGAGTTAAAAAACAAACAAACAACACCACTCAGACATCCCTATCCCTTTTGTCATACGTCAAGCACATGGTTGTATGTACGTGTACCTATCGAAATGAAATGAGAAGCTAACAGCGAGATCGTGACATCTGTAAAACTGTCAACGGTGAGACGACAACCTGTCTGTAACGCTTGTCAAAATACCTCCAATAACACGACATTGTTATTGGTATGATCCACAGTCACCATACATCTGTTAGTACAATGACCCTTTTGGAACAAATTAGTTACAGATAATAATATTGATACTATTGTCATACAGCATAATAATATAAAGAACATATTAGCTCACAATGAATTGATGTTGAAAAAAGCCTGATCTCACTTAATTATTGAAAAAGACTGTAATTGAATTGAATTGATCTAGAGTATTGGAAAACCATCAAATCTCTGCCTGCGCACGTCAAACCTCGTGCAATGAAGAAATAGATTGTGTAGTTGTATAGTATTTGAAAGAGGGAGAAACAGAATGTGTAGTTGTATAGTATTTAAAAGGGAGAGAAACAGAATGTGTATTTGTATAGTATTTGAAAGGGAGAGAAACAGAATGTGTAGTTGTATAGTATTTGAAAGGGAGAGAAACAGAATGTGTAGTTGTATAGTATTTCAAAGGGAGAGAAACAGAATGTGTAGTTGTATAGTATTTGAAAGGGGGAGAAACAGATTGTGTAGTTGTATAGTATTTGAAAGAGGGAGAAACAGAATGTGTAGTTGTATAGTATTTGAAAGGGGGAGAAACAGATTGTGTAGTTGTATAGTATTTGAAAGGGGGAGAAACAGATTGTGTAGTTGTATAGTATTTGAAAGGGGGAGAAACAGATTGTGTAGTTGTATAGTATTTGAAAGGGGGGGTAACAGAATGTGTAGTTGTATAGTATTTGAAAGGGGGAGAAACAGAATGTGTAGTTGTATAGTATTTGAAAGGGGGAGAGAGAGTGAAGATGTGAAGGACGGGGATTAGGAAATAGGGGGAGGGGGGTTGGGGGTTGGGCTGCATAATCACGTAGGACGCAAAATAAAATCGCCGTCTGTTCTTCTATCTTTTCCCACCTTCAATGGCCTGTTCGGCCTGGGACTCTGGGGTGTAAGGAGTTTGTGTGGGTGTGTTTCTTCCCCATCCCACCCCGCACCCTCCCCACCCAACACTAAGCGGGAAAGTACCGGAATCACGGCTCGTAAACCGTGAGGCACCTAGCATCTCGCAACGCAGGAACGCTAGGTAAAGATGGGGACTTGACTAGGTAGGTCTATGATGGAAAGATGCCGTGCCTGTGCTTGATTACCTTCTAACGACCCCGAAATTTCATTCATCTGAAAAGAAAATGTTCCACGCGGCTCGCTAAAGGTCACGTGAACTTTCCACTCCCGCTGTTCTTTATTCCTAGTTCTTTGTAACTGGCGGTGGCGAGGGAGGAAGGTGAGGATGGAGAAGCAGTACATTGCCAATGCCATCAGATAGAGGGGAAGAGGGGGGGGGGGAGAGAGAGAGAGAGAGAAAAAGAGAGAAATAGGCTAAATGCCTTTGCTTGCATGTCTGAGAAAAATAGATCAACATGAGACAAAGGTGGGGAAGTGAAGGGGTGGGGGTGATGTGGGAGAGGGGAAGGGTCTTTATTTACAGTGTAAAAGAAATTTAAAAAACAACAACTAAAAAGCAGTACTTAGAAAGCAGATAAGCAAAAAGAAAAGAGATCATCAGTTGTCTTATAGTACTTTACCTAGTTCTTGAAGGCAAGCTAAAAGAGCACAGAAGAAAAACGTGTCTCTCCTGGAGAAAGCATTGACATTAAATGTTAGTGTGGTATCAGATTGCCTTTGTTAGCTTTGAGTTTGAGCTGTGAGCTAATGTTAAAGATGCCAGGCAAGTGTGGCAGATCAATAGCACTGTCCGATTTGCTTACACCGTGTCACCTGCAAGGCACGGTGCAAGGAGGCAGAAGAAGAGGGAGACAGAAAAAAAGGTGGGAAGATAACATTCGAGAATGGACTGGCTTGAAACTGAGCGAGGTTATGAGGGTTACTGAAGACAGAGGAAGATGGAGTATACTGGTTAAACGATCATCTGTGGTGCCCCAACGACCTTCGAGTTACGGGAAAGGATAGAATAGGATAGGATATTACCTCACAAGCACCGACCTCGTCAGTCCTATGATTGTTGCGTTTAGAATTGTGTCATATGATTGGCTTATCACGCCTGTACATTGCTCAGCTGTTTTTGTGTGGTCTGACATCTGGTGGCGGTGACGATGGTGGTGTTTGTGGAAAGAAGAAGGAGAAGAGAAAGAAAGTGATGATGATGATGATGATGATGATGATGATGATGATGATGATGATGATGATGATGATGATGATGATGCGACAACGACGACGAAAAGTATTACAAGAATTAGTACAACCGACGGAAGCTGACAAGCAAACATGACTATGAATTGCTTCAAACCTAGTACTGTTGGGTAGTCCAAGGACGACGGGGCTAGGTAATACAGGTACTAGGTAGAAGTAGTATCTCCACACTTACGATAAGCAAGGACCAGAGGGGTGGGTAGTGGTTGTTTGTTTGTTTTAAGCGCTTGGAGACTGTTACACAAAGGTACTCGGGTTTAACAACGATCAATATTGTCTCGTGGGTATAAATGTCGTAAGGTAAATCTTTAACACCGTCCGTCCTTTGAAACTAGGGCAGCTTATTATGACTGCTGTGACTGCTGTTTTGTAACCCTGTACTTGAGGGTCTGGCTCAATACTAGGATTCCAACAGGTAGGACGCCTGACGGGTTTCTGTCAAAAGAGAATAGTACTGACTAGATGTAGTTAATTTGTGTAAGGAATGCCTCAGGCACCTGTATGTTTGTCAGTAGTACCAGGTGGGCCAGTGCAAGGAATGTCTCAGGCAGCTGTATGCTTGTCAGTAGTACCAGGTGGGCCAGTGCAAGGAATGCCTCAGGCAGCTGTATGTTTGTCATTAGTACCAGGTGGGCCAGTGTAAGGAATGTCTCAGGCAGCTGCATGTTTGTCAGTAGTATCAGGTGGGCCAGTGCAAGGAATGCCTCAGGCAGCTGTATGTTTGTCAGTAGTACCAGGTGGGCCAGTGCAAGGAATGTCTCAGGCAGCTGTATGTTTGTCCGTAATATCAGGTGGGCCAGTGCAAGGAATGCCTCAGGCAGCTGTATGTTTGTCAGTAGTACCAGGTGGGCCAGTGCAAGGAATGTCTCAGGCAGCTGTATGTTTGTCAGTAGTATCAGGTGGGCCAGTGCAAGGAATGTCTCAGGCAGCTGTATGTTTGTCAGTAGTACCAGGTGGGCCAGTGCAAGGAATGTCTCAGGCAGCTGTATGTTTGTCAGTAGTACCAGGTGGGCCAGTGCAAGGAATGTCTCAGGCAGCTGTATGTTTGTCAGTAGTACCAGGTGGGCCAGTGTAAGGAATGTCTCAGGTAGCTGTATGTTTGTCAGTGTTACCAGGTGGGCCAGTGCAAGGAATGTCTCAGGCAGCTGTATGTTTGTCAGTAGTATCAGGTGGGCCAGTGTAAGGAATGTCTCAGGTAGCTGTATGTTTGTCAGTAGTATCAGGTGGGCCAGTGCAAGGAATGCCTCAGGCAGCTGTATGTTTGTCAGTAGTACCAGGTGGGCCAGTGCGTGGACCTGTCAATCCGTCATTTCAAAATCTTTGATTAGTTGGAAGGATGAAAAGGGTGCGGTCGCAATTGACCTTATTGTAATACCGCGTGAGCCTCGCTTTTAACGGGTGCTATCCGTACCGACTATTTGAGACTAAAACCGCAACTTGTTTTGATGTAGCCTTCTTCTTCTTCGTCCTTGAGCAGCTCTCGAGCTGGAAAAGCACTCTTTCACAACAATTGATCATTGTCTCGGCTTGACCCTCTTTGCGGGCAAATTACAGAAAAAAGTAAACAACATCAACGTCGGAATACAAGATTGAAGAACACTTCAAAACTACTTCACTGGTTTTACTCACAAAGTAGGACGTAGACCGCCGCCACATTAATGCACAACAGACATACAGCTCCCATTAACCAAATGACCACACCAACACACAGCAACAAAACTATCTCTAACAGCGACAATAATACCCCGCGTTGTTGGCGCAAAGAACAACGAACTGCTATTATATACTCTGTGTAGGTGTCGGTAGGGACGGTGACCTTTCATTGTTCCCATGGGGGATATTTGCTGACTTCAGCAGCTACTGTTGCCTCTAACCATCCTACCTTGCTTCTTTAACTCGCCCTCTTCAGGTTGTGTGGTACTGATCGTATCCGAGACACTAACCTTTGTCGGTCTTCTAAAAACCGGTTTTCAGCGAGAACGACAGTTAGTTCGGGGCTTTGATGGTCCTGTAGATCTTCCAAAAGGTGAATCGATGACTTCGAATGTCTTTGTCATAACATATTGCCAAAATGTTTAACATTGTTTCTTCTTCAGTTGAGCAACCACAATGGGTCCATTATTTTTGTGGACGGAGCCTGTCAACTGATATCTCAGTTGTTTCATAATGTCAAGATAGAAATTTGGGCACGGGAGCTTCATTTTAATACTGAGTGAAATCTGACGAAGAAAAACTAAGAGAAAATTGCCCTCTTTTCCTGGATCCTTGCCACCCCCCTTCTACGCGTACTGGAGTAAGAGAGGTGGGGGAGACATTTGTTTTGGGTGCCAGCACTTCAGTAAGGGTGGCAAGACCAAGTACCGCGTTGCAAGTAGACCTCTTTACCCTATAATTAACCACTGGGCATGCCTGAAGTGTAGACAAATATTGACACATGCGTGTGATCGGAGCGTGGTGATTGCCAAAGAGGTGTGTATCTCAGATGATTGGCTGGAAGGTCAGCGATCGCTTCATCTTTGGACAAACAGCGAGAGGTATTGACTGGGTATGGGCTTTTGTCAGCGGTCAAAGGGAGTGGGCGGAGGTTGGGTGGGTGGGATGTGGGGGGGGGGTGGGGGATGGAAGGGAAGGGAGCAGCTCGTGCACATGTCTAACGAGTTCAGCCCTGTGTTGTACGTCAGATCGACGATCCCATTAATTTAATATCGACTCGCCGCGGAGTGGCAAGTTCTGTCTCTAGTTGTGTAACTTTTGAATGGGTACCGTGCTGAGTGTTGAAAGACATAATTATATGCACCGTAGAAAAAAACCATTACATAATGGCTTTGCAGTGTAATGTTTACTGTATGTGCTACTGCCTATTGTACAGAAAGGGTACCGTGGTATACTATTGAAAAGACAATACCGTACCACATTGTATAATTTCCACTATTGTACTCTATAGTTGTACAGTGGTAGGGTCTAAGGTGCCTGGTTATTGAGGTTTGCATTGGTGGTTCTGTATTAGCTTAAAGTAGAAAGGCCATAGGCATAGTGGTGCTGTATTACCCTAAAGTAAAAAGGCCTTGTCCTGATTTGGCTCGGAAGAGTCCGCTGGACCTAAAGCAATAATCATGTAATGTAATGTAAAGTAGAAAGGCCATAGGCGTAGTGGTGCTGTTACGTAACTGTAGATTATAGTCACACGACACCGAAGCGTATAGGCGACTACTGGTCACATTTTTCTGACACCAGCGAACCAGTTGATGGTAAGGGGAAAATAATATGGTCACACATTGGCCAATCCGGGATTCGAACCAGGTACCTTTCGGTTACTAGTAAGACGCTCTACCAACTGAGCTACCCGGCCCCTCTTGTGCTGTTACAATGTCATTGCGTAGTTTTGTACCTGCGATCTTGAGGTGCGTCGTTGGTATTGCTGTGCGGCTCTGTACACAATATTGACGCGTCGCGGGCCAGCGCCGTCGCCGATCCATAGCAATCAATCAACCCCCCTTGTGCTAACTCATCGCTGCCAAAGAAGCCGGTGAAAGGTTGCAGTAGACAATGCGGACGGGAGTTGGGGAGGGGCCGGGGAGTAGGGAAGGGTGAAAGAGAGAGAGGGGGGAGGGGGAAGGGAGAGGGGGAGAGAGAGAGAGAGAGAGAGAGTGGGAGAGAGAGAGAGAGAGAGAGAGAGAGAGAGACCCAGCAGCTGAGCGACCAAACTGTCGGTGCAGATGTAAACTGCAAACCAAGTAAAGGTAGTAAAATTATAATGCAAGCGCCAGAACTATGAAATTGATAGGGGGGAGGGAGGGAGAGAGAGAGAGAGAGAGAGAGAGAGAGAGAGAGAGAGAGAGAGAGAGAGAGAGCAGTCAGTGGGTGAAGCTGGGAAAGTGCAGAAAAAGGTAGTAAAAGTGTACTACAAGTACCAGTTGTGGAAAGTTGATGGTTATTGCTATACTATTACTATGTCGTAGTCTTTTTGTGAAGTTACTCTGTACAATGATTAATATCAATTTGTGGACTTACTCCAGAATTTGGAAACGTCTGTATTGTTTCGTTTGGAGGAAGACTCTTCTTCTTTGCTCTAATACTCGTTAGTGTTACATAGGGAATGGCATTATATTTATTGGAGTATTTTATACAGCACCAGTCCTCAAATGAACTTTGAACTGTTTACAGATGAATTCCTCAGGCTGGCCTCCAGGGTATAGTTGATGAACTGGCGTCGTTTGATCAGTTCCCCAGTAATTTGGTCCGGACTTCGTATAGCCGACCTTTCTCTTCTTTCACTTGATACAGCCCTCGTAATGATATAGTTGACAGCGGTTGCTGCCTTCATTATTATGTAGTCCAAACTGCATACGACCCTCATGTAGTTCAAACTACGTACATCCCTCATAGTTTTAGTGTTGAATGTTAAACCGCGCACATGCTTGGAAACTGTATAGTTCACAGTTTGTGAGTTTACCCATAGTGTTCAGTATTACCGTCCTGCCTTGATAGTGTGTTTAATGTGAGAGTTCTCACTAAGCACTAAGCGGAAAGCCACCTACCGCAGCAGCACCGCTAACAGTATTTGGGCAAGTGAAGAACCTTCAGAAAAACTACTTAGACCCTCGTCAATTGTTGGTCACTGAACTAAACTTTCTAGCACACCTATACCGTACCAAGTCAAGTCAAGTCAAAGCGCTTTATTCCATAAAACCCTTTGGGGCACGTGGATACAATAAAAAAAAAAATCCCAATAATAATGGAACGCATAAAATACAACACAAAACACGTATATGTTCCAATGTTACAAAAATTAAAGTTAATCAATCACACTCGCACATGACAAACATTCGCAATATGCACATTCATTATTATGATGCAACACAAGCATACTACATAAACATGATGTCCACAAAACCTGATCACAAATCGCACGCACTCTCTCGCAAGGTGAGTAGGTGGGGTACAGAACTGGTATTGAATGGGGGTGCTTTATGTATTTATAAATTGTCATTGTTGATTAAAAGGAATTACTATTATTACTGTCATTATTACAGCTAATTACTATTATTACTGTCATTATTACAGCTAATTACTATTATTACTGTCATTATTACAGCTAATTACTATTATTACTGTCATTATTACAGCTAATTACTATTATTACTGTCATTATTACAGCTAATTACTATTATTACTGTCATTATTACAGCTAATTACTATTATTACTGTCATTATTACAGCTAATTACTATTATTACTGTTATTATTACAGCTAATTACTATTATTACTGTCATTGTTACAGCTCATTACTATTATTACTGTCATTATTACAGCTCATTACTATTATTACTGTCATTATTACAGCTCATTACTATTATTACTGTCATTATTACAGCTCATTACTATTATTACTGTCATTATTACAGCTCATTACTATTATTACTGTCATTATTACAGCTCATTACTATTATTACTGTCATTATTACAGCTCATTACTATTATTACTGTCATTATTACAGCTCATTACTATTATTACTGTCATTATTACAGCTCATTACTATTATTACTGTCATTATTACAGCTCATTACTATTATTACTGTCATTATTACAGCTCATTACTATTATTACTGTCATTATTACAGCTCATTACTATTATTACTGTCATTATTACAGCTCATCACTATTATTACTGTCATTATTACAGCTCATTACTATTATTACTGTCATTATTACAGCTCATTACTATTATTACTGTCATTATTACAGCTCATTACTATTATTACTGTCATTATTACAGCTCATTGCTATTATTACTGTCATTATTACAGCTCATTACTATTATTACTGTCATTATTACAGCTCATTACTATTATTACTGTCATTATTACAGCTCATCTCACTTTCCATTCCATTACGTTCTGAAGCAATCCATTATTATTTTCATTCACCGTTTTAGCGGGATAGTTTTATTCTTTGTTCAAAATAAATTTAATAATAATAATAATAATAATAATAATAATAATAATAACGGATTTTTATATAGCGGGTACTCCAGCCTATGACCAGACTCACCACGCTTTACATAATCATTACATATAAATACATGCACTCGATAAAACATTGCTTTTGCTACTATACACCAAAAGACAGAACAGTAAGGGTACAACTATTTATAACTATGTACACAAATTACAAAAAAAAAAAAAAAAGCATTGGATCGCACATAAAAAACCAAACTTGTAAGCGTAAGCAGCTCTTTTCGATCGTCATCAAAATGTGAACATATTAAATAAAAATAAAAAAATGAAATTCATCTCCAAGCTCATTGAGAGTACATTTATGACAGTTTCTGTCACATCTCTACATTCCAAACAACCATTCGGTGTACTAGCCTTTCTACTTCGCATTGAACATGAAACAAAGGGATGGGATTGATGAGGGGAGGGGGAGGTGGAGAGGGAGGAGGGGATAGGCGATGGGGAAGAGAAGGAGGAGACGACGACGAAGGTATGCTGGTGTGACATCGTCACTGTTCCTAGTATCTTAGCTGGGCTGGAAGCATTCTGATTGGTCGACGCGTTACAAAATTCGACGCATGCGCACAGTGCTATCGTAGTCTTAGTAAGGATTAGGGTTTGGTTTAGGGTTAGGTTTAGGGTTACGACGCTTAAGAACATCGTCAAAAAGCCGGCCCGACATGACCTGGCGCATGCGCAAAGGCGCCCGGATAAAGTAGGAAACCCGGAACTTTTACGATGTGACACTTGCTGAGGGACCTGACCATTATGATTAAGATTAGATCATGACAGCCACCACCACCACCAGTGACCTTATAACTCACACGATTAGTAATAGTGTTTGTCCGTGATAATAATTATTTCATTATTTAACCCGTTAGCTCTTTCGTCCACAAAAAAATAGCCATTTATGGAATCCTTTGGGCTACTATTGCTTTTGCTAATAGTAACAGAATCCTATGTCGGCAATGATAACCATAATCCGTTGCGTCATTTCCCCTACAGTTGCCGCAGAGCTATCATGGTGCTGTCAGAGCAGCGTACGGGACAGCGGTGGCTGGGTCAGTATTAGATCCAATCTGGCTGCCACCAGTGGCGTCTAATAGCATTGATCCGAGGACCCCGCGCCCAGTAGTTGTGGCCAGCAGAGACAGTGTGCACACAACCACACACACAATGCAAGTGAACGGACTTGACATCACATCAGTTATAGGAGAAAGAGCTCTACGTCTATTTAGACAAGTACTACTCCTCTCACCCCCCACCCCCACACACTCATCTCCCACTTTAACCCACCTCATCTGTCCCTCTTACCCCTTGGGGTCATGAGCAATCTTGTCACTGTAGATTGTTCTAACCTATAAAGGGAACAGTGAAAGCCCCAGTTGAAAACCTGTCTTGCCTTTGTAGGCATGACTAATTCACTGCGGCAACAGTTCCCCCCGTTGGAGTCCCGGGGGTTTCAGTATAAATAGTATCCCCACTTTCTGGAAATTTAGTGCTTTAAATTCCCACTGTCGCTGTCTTCATCATTTGCTCTTTCCCATTCCTGATCTGTCCTATCACTCTGCTATACTTTCTTCTTCTTCGCTAGATCAATGACCTACCTTTTTTCTTGAAAACTCTTCCTGGACAAGACTCCTTGTTTGTGTATGAGGTCTGTTGGATCAGCTTGGGAGTGTTGGACGCTTTCTGCCGGGTGGTCACTAGGGCTTCCTATGATTGTATTATTTTGCACTATAGGCATTTTATATGTATGTGTTTTGTTGATGATTTATAATGATGGTTGTATTCTATTTTGTTTTTGTAACCGGGGTGTTCGCGTAGTTGAGGTCAACCCTCAGCCGTCCCCCGCGTGGGATGTCTTTATTGTAAAGTGACTGGCCGGTGGAGGGCATTCAATTTTCCCACTAGGGTTGTTTCGGCAGATCTTTTATGCGGATCGGGGGTTGTCCGGTCCTGATTTGGCTCGGAAGAGTCCGCTGGACCTAAAGCAACAATAAATCAATCAATCAATCTGTCCCTCTTATGTTCCCTCCACCTTCTTCCCTAGGGATGTCGGATATGATGATCAGGAGGATCAGACCTCCTTAACAGTTGATTGGTACAAACTAAAGGGAGTGTGTCACCAGCTCTCATTCCACTAGACCCTACTGCTGCAGGACGGTCCTATATGATCACGAGGGATTTGCATTGATTGGTAGTGCGATCTTGCCATAGCCCTCACCGCAAGCCCAACCACAGAGCATCAGAGACTGCTGGGGTGTTGCCAACATGCATGGTATCACGAGCACACAGTTTGCACCCAAATGTGACTGTCACAGTATCAAAAGTCCGAAAACACGTAATCCCTGCCCGAAGTAATGCAGTACTTCGGATTCTGTTAATGCATGTCCACATGCACAATTCCTTTGATAGAACTGTGAGCTTCCATATACTATAGGAAATACTATACACAATTTACACACATATTAATCACCATCACACCGCCAACACATTTGGCAGAGCAGTTCAGTACAGTACCGAGGCACACAATTATTTTAAACCCACAACGTTTAAGTGACCACTCGCCTTCTGCTGTGCAAAATGGTCTTCATTGTTTTGAGAGTTGGGAGGAATGAGAGAGAGAGGGGGGGTGAAGAGAGAGAGAGAGAGAGAGAGAGAGAGAGAGAGAGAGAGAGAGAGGTAGAGAGAGAGGTAGAGAGAGAGAGAGAGAGAGAGAGAGAGAGAGAGAGAGAGAGAGAGAGAGAGAGAGAGAGGCAAGATAATAATATGATTAGGAGCGGCTGAGAGCTCTCAGTGATTTAGAATTGAAGTGTTGTGAAAGGTCAGGTCGGCACATTTCCTGTGTGCCACGCTCACACATTGTGTTTTGTCCTGAAAGGTCACACTAGCCCCGAAACTGGAGCGTGACAGTATGAACAGTTAGTTATCTCCCCGCAATACACTGAACAACGCAAATCCCGACTTTCAGCAATATGGCCATCAGTAAACTTGTGCCATCATTCTACAATAAGAACCCACTGCCAGCAGAGGACACAGAGATCTTTGCTGTTATTGTCTTCACCCCTGAGAGGATGGAATGTAATAGTAATAAGAATGATGTAAAAGGTGTTTTATGAACTCGGTCTCTGTGTTAAACAGGGGCTTTCTTACCTCCCTTGCGCCTATTTACGTTAACCAGCTTTGCAGATTGTGTTTAGTGGGACCGGGTAGCTCAATTGGTAGAGCGGCTTACTAGTAACGGAAAGATCCCTGGTTCGAATCCCGGATTGGCCATCGTGAGACCATATTATTTTCCCCTTACCATCAACTGGTTCGCTGGTGTCAGAATAATGTGATCAGTAGTGGCCTATACGCTCTGGTGTTGTGTGACTATAATCTACAATTAACCTTTTAAGATTTTGTTCCTTGAACAATGACTTTTGGTACGGGGAACGAAGGAGGCGATTTCATGGTACCAACATAGACAGAACTTTGGGCTGGTTTTAACAGCTTGCGTCGCCTTTGGAAACGTTAAATTGTCCACTTTTATCACAAACCTCTCTTGGACTAAAATTATTGATTAGAGATAACTGAATAGATCAGTTGGAATCAAAATGACACATACCAGTTCCCAGTTAGAATCAGAATGATACATACCAGTTCCCCAGTTGGAATCAGAATGACACATTCCAGTTCCCCAGTTGGAATCAGAATGACACATATTAGTTCCAGACAGGTTCAGCTTATTGCTATATCTCTTTTTCGTTCCAACGGAAAGTCGATGCCCTTTGCAGAAACTGGATAAGAAATTATCTGTTGTGGCCAGTCATTGTTGTTTGCAATTTCGGTGATTAATTAAGTGTAATTTTGCATCTCTCTCTCTCCCTCTCTCTCTCTCTCCCTCCCCTCTCCCTCTCTCTCCCCCCCCCCACCTCCCTTCTTATATCAATCCATGATTTGGGATGTTTGCAGGCACGTTTGTGTTGTGACCCCACTTAATTGCTACGTTTATGTCTTTTATCCACCGCCATCACCAAATTGTCCTTCCTGCTCTCTCTCCACTCTTTCCCACCCCTTCATCCATCCTGTCTGCACGTCAGTCGTTGACGGATAGGCTTTGGGCCTTGATTTTGACACAAACTTTCCACAATTTCAGTCTAGCCTTCTCAAATGAGACAGGAAATATACATGGGAGGCTGGGTATGGGTCAAGGAGAGAGAGAGAGAGAGAGAGAGAGAGAGAGAGAGAGAGAGAGAGAGAGAGAGAGAGAGAGAGAGAGAGAGAGAAAGGGTGGGGGGTGGGAGGGAGTTAGGATTGGGGTATAACATTAGGAGTGGGGTGGGGAGGGGTGTTGAGATGGAACAGACATTGTTCAAGCGTAGGACATAGCCGTGAAAATGGAATCTGCCCTTACAAGTGGAAGCCTGGGGGATTGTTGTAATCCGTGAATAGTTATTGCCTCTAGTGCTGCCGTGCTCCTGACTAGTCCAGTCCCGGTAATGAAATAAATAGCCAAATAAGCAACTAATTCCTATAAAAATGCTATGCAGTAAAAAATATTCTTTAAGCAATGAGGAAATACCTATAAAAAGTCCCAGTTAAAAAAAGGGGTCTGAGACATGATTTTTGGTGCTTATGTTTTTTCACACTTCAAAACGTCAAAGGGAGATTACTTGAAATAAACATTTAATTCAAAACCATATCATGTTGCATGTCAAATGAAAGCTCTTGACATATACAGTCCGAAAATCTGTTTCAACCTTTTCTGTGTCAGTTTTAGTTCTGACTGGAGATTAAAATTTGATTAACATAGCGGTATAAATGCGAAATTCTGATGATCGTGAAAATCTTGATCTCGATTGTAAAACTCGACTTCTATCTAATTCACAAGAGAAAAAGGATTAGTTAACACGTAATAAAGAAAAACAAAAATAACCATGCCATTGATTAGTTTTCCAGTAGAATATAAAAGTGGTCTGCCTTAGTCGCTCTCAGAATCAGACTCATCTTCCAGCTGAACCACACAATTTGTGCAGCTGACTCCACGGCATTCTCCACGAGCTGTGGTGCACGTAAGTCCGTGCTTTCTGCAGCTGCATCTGCCAATGGAGCAGTCTTTCTTGCATCAGCAGCGGATAACATTCAAAATATCATCGGGAGCAGCTGGCTTATTAGTTGTTATTGGAAGTAGCCGGCCCTCCTGTAACTTCCAACCCCAATCCACTGGTGATAGACCATGGTCTCTGTCTAGACCCACTCCTAGACTTGGTAGAATGATCTGTAGGCATGGAATACAGCTGCTGCTGCTGTTGGGGGGAGCACTTTATCTTGGATTTGTGTATGGCTTGCTGACACTTTTTGCTGATATTTGACAACCCGCAGTTTGGTCAAGGTATCAGAACGTTTTCCACTGTACATGTGAACAAATACCCTCTCACCAGCCGCTGCAACAGCATCATGACTTGACATCTTATCATTGAATACTCTAGCCTCATCAAGGAGCTCTCCTGAATCAAGCTTCTTGACTGTGAGTGATTTTGATATGTTGAAGGGATGAGATGTCGTGTCGCATCCACAGAATGCATAGGCAAAATGTGTTATTACAGACTGTTGCTCCAAGGCGCTTTTGATTTGCCTTTATGTCCCACAACTTGGTCTTCTTGTAGGAACCTGATGTAAAGAACACATCGTGCATTGCTGGTTCCCCATGGTGCAGAAGTAGAACTAGCAAGTCAGTGTCTTCTCCGACAACAACAGTGGCCGATTTTTTTTTTGCAGATACTAGAGCTTTGGCGACAATTATACAGTCTGCATCTCCCTTTGCATGGAGTGTAACAAATTTGTTTGCCTCGAATGCTTCAGCCAAAAGATGAATAAACTGCTGTTTGTTTCCGCAGTTGGCCAAGAACATTTCCTTCGTCTCACAGAGGATCATGTCAGGATCAAAGGCTACATGTATCCCAACCATGCCTTTGCTTCTCTCATAGATGGGTAACATTTTTGGTACTTGGGCCATCAACATAGCCAAACAAACCTTTGTCGTTAGCCCATTCCGCGTCCTCTAATTAGGCCACCATTTGACTTCAGCGTCCTTATCAAAGTTTGCTCAATCACCAGAACACACGACAGACCAGCCCAATAGCGATCGCTTCTCCTCATCACGTGATGGCCTACCATGAAATCGTGATAGACTTCTGGTTGGATTTTGTTCAACTCCATCATTTGCTGTATGTACAGCCTGGCCGACTTGGTGTAGAGGTTGTGCCCTGAAGCAGCAAAATAGGGCAACGTTTTGGCAACAGCAGATAGATGGAGCTTGAAGTCTCCAGTTCTTTCAGCCTATATTGCTGTGCGAAGGAGGTGTACCATTAAATTTTCTTGATATTGAATCCATAGCTTGCTCGTTCTACTTGAACATTGTCGTTTGAAATCTTCCAACTTTGCTTTGATGCGTCCTGGTGTATTGTAGCATCTCTTGCTGTTGTTTTGCCCTGCATCAGTGATTCAAAAAGAGCAGCAGCCTCATCCAAGTCATCATTGCCAACAGACTCTGTTATGTAAATATATGCAGGATTATGTAGAAGTGACTCTTCTTCTTGACAATCATTGTTTTCCTTCCTAGGATTGTAATCATTGGACAAAGAGTCAGGATGGAGCAACAGTAATTACAGGGGGGCACGGTGGCCTTATGGTAGAGTTTTGGCTTGCGCATTTGAAGGTCCCGGGTTCGATCCCAGGCCGGGGCATTGTATTGTGTCCTTGGAGAGACACTTTACTCACGTTTCCTACTCCTTCGGATGAGAGTATAAACTGAGGTCTAGTCTGTGTCGCATACATTCCATCAAAACGGACTTTAAAGATCCTGACGCTCATGTCCTAGACGGGTGAGTGCCGGTGACAAGAACACACCCAGCATGCACCTAGGTCGTTTTCCCCCATCCCTGGCTGCCCAGGATTGTGCTCAGTTGTCTGGAGCGTTATTACGATGCGCCAAAAGGCTGCAAGTTGGCGCCTCGGGCTGCTTGAGTTACATCCTATATCCACCAGCGCCTTGAGCAGCTCTTGAGCTGGAAAAGTGCTATATAAGAACGATTAAATAATAATAATAATAATAATAATAATAATAATAATAATAATAATAATAATAATAATAATAATGTTGAAGGCAGTGCTTACAAATATTGCACTCAATGCTGCTTCCAAAATGTGCTCTAATTGTCCTAGAATAAGCCTTTACAGCAATGATGTGAACTGCAGAATTTACTGCATAAACTGTCTCTATTGCCTCCTGCAAGCCTGAACCCAGCCATAAGATGACCAATACTATATGCATCTATCAACCACAGGCTCTGAAGTCTTTTCTTTCCCCTCCTACATACGTACGTAGTACAGTATAGTATGTATAGTATGTAACTAAGGCCTACGAGAGACGAGACTTCCCAGCCTGTTTATCAACACTGCCACTGAATTGTCAAGTACGCACATTTTTAACACCATGCGGAACAATCTGGGCGGTAAAAATGGGGGTTCCCCAGTGCATTCGCATCAAAAAATAGTTCGCTTTAAAAAGTTAAAATAAACATATTTATACCCCTTCGATTCCGTGGGACTTTTCTTCAGTTGTAAACACAACTTTAAAGAGTAAATTAGAATATAAATCATTTTTATAGGATTTACTTACTTTCAAAAAGCCTGTTGGATTGGACTAGACCGGACTACCAATGAACTGTTCCCCCAGCCCCAGTCAATATGCAGGCCACACGGACTTGGGCGATACGCATGGTATGGAAGCCTGCAGTGTGAAGCGTACTCTTGCTAGATCTCTGACGCTCACTGTGACTGTGGTGTGGGGAGAATAACAAGTTCTGTGGGCATGGGGTGGATGGTGTTGGGGTTGTCGACGAGGTGAACCTGTTCTCAACCGATATCAATTTGTACAAGCTTTGGTGTAACGGCCTGGGTAGACCGTTAATTTCAGCGGTGTCATAACGGACATCTTTCAGTGTCCTGTTATGTGGGGCGTGACGGTCATCTGTTGTTTGTTGCACGTTGGCGTGACGTTATCTTGGCGTAACAGATTTGGAATGGCGTCTCTGTGCTATTATGGAGCATTGGCGTAACGACTAGCTGCGAATAGTGTTGCATTGAATGCTGGTGTAACCTCATTTAGTTTGTAACTTCTGACCAAATACACCTGTCGACAGTCTTTTTTTTTTTCTTGTCTTTTTTAAAATTTGTATCCATCAACACCCTTATTTGTGGTGTTGAGGGAGTCACTTTGTATTGTTTTAGTGTACCGTTATATGAAGGGAACGCTATCTGGATCACCGTCGTTCTCAGGACACTGTAGCAGTGTAGCTAGTCCCAGTGAAGTGGATCACCGTCTTTCTCAGAACACTGTAGCAGTGTAGCTAGTCCCAGTGAAGTGGATCACCGTCTTTCTCAGGACACAGTAGCAGTGTAGCTAGTCCCAGTGAAGTGGATCACCGTCTTTCTCAGGACACTGTAGCAGTGTAGCTAGTCCCAGTGAAGTGGATCACCGTCTTTCTCAGGACACTGTAGCAGTGTAGCTAGTCCCAGTGAAGTGGATCACCGTCTTTCTCAGGACACTGTAGCAGTGTAGCTAGTCCCACTGCCAGTGAAGTGGATCACCGTCTTTCTCAGGACACTGTACATAGCAGTGTAGCTAGTCCCAGTGAAGTGGATCACCGTCTTTCTCAGAACACTGTAGCAGTGTAGCTAGTCCCAGTGAAGTGGATCACCGTCTTTCTCAAAACACTGTAGCAGTGTAGCTAGTCCCAGTGAAGTGGATCACCGTCTTTCTCAGAACACTGTAGCAGTGTAGCTAGTCCCAGTGAAGTGGATCACCGTCGTTCTCAGGACACTGTAGCAGTGTAGCTAGTCCCAGTGAAGTGGATCACCGTCGTTCTCAGGACACTGTAGCAGTGTAGCTAGTCCCAGTGAAGTGGATCACCGTCTTTCTCAAAACACTGTAGCAGTGTAGCTAGTCCCAGTGAAGTGGATCACCGTCTTTCTCAGGACACTGTAGCAGTGTAGCTAGTCCCAGTGAAGTGGATCACCGTCTTTCTCAGGACACTGTAGCAGTGTAGCTAGTCCCAGTGAAGTGGATCACCGTCTTTCTCAGGACACTGTAGCAGTGTAGCTAGTCCCAGTGAAGTGGATCACCGTCTTTCTCAGGACACTGTAGCAGTGTAGCTAGTCCCAGTGAAGTGGATCACCGTCTTTCTCAGGACACTGTAGCAGTGTAGCTAGTCCCAGTGAAGTGGATCACCGTCTTTCTCAGGACACTGTAGCAGTGTAGCTAGTCCCAGTGAAGTGGATCACCGTCTTTCTCAGGACACTGTAGCAGTGTAGCTAGTCCCAGTGAAGTGGATCACCGTCTTTCTCAGGACACTGTAGCAGTGTAGCTAGTCCCAGTGAAGTGGATCACCGTCTTTCTCAGGACACTGTAGCAGTGTAGCTAGTCCCAGTGAAGTGGATCACCGTCTTTCTCAGGACACTGTAGCAGTGTAGCTAGTCCCAGTGAAGTGGATCACCGTCTTTCTCAGGACACTGTAGCAGTGTAGCTAGTCCCAGTGAAGTGGATCACCGTCTTTCTCAGGACACTGTAGCAGTGTAGCTAGTCCCAGTGAAGTGGATCACCGTCTTTCTCAGGACACTGTAGCAGTGTAGCTAGTCCCAGTGAAGTGGATCACCGTCTTTCTCAGGACACTGTAGCAGTGTAGCTAGTCCCAGTGAAGTGGATCACCGTCTTTCTCAGGACACTGTAGCAGTGTAGCTAGTCCCAGTGAAGTGGATCACCGTCTTTCTCAGGACACTGTAGCAGTGTAGCTAGTCCCAGTGAAGTGGATCACCGTCTTTCTCAGGACACTGTAGCAGTGTAGCTAGTCCCAGTGAAGTGGATCACCGTCTTTCTCAGGACACTGTAGCAGTGTAGCTAGTCCCAGTGAAGTGGATCACCGTCTTTCTCAGGACACTGTAGCAGTGTAGCTAGTCCCAGTGAAGTGGATCACCGTCTTTCTCAGGACACTGTAGCAGTGTAGCTAGTCCCAGTGAAGTGTATCACCGTTGTGCACAGTGGACTACCAAAGTAGCAAACATTGTTTCTCCCTTGGCTTTATTTCTTGGATGACTGTGATCGCGTTGGTCTTGACAAGTACTGCTAGTGTCGCTGTCCAACACGGCCTTGACAAGTACTGCTAGCGTCGCTGTCACAGGTGTTGGCCTTGACAAGTACTGCTAGCGTCGCTGTCATAGGTGTTGGTCTTGACAAGTACTGCTAGCGTCGGTGTCATAGGTGTAAGTGTAGAAAGATCAGATGAGCTCCTATCCATCGGTGTTTTGGAGATTCTTCTAACCAATACGTATTCAACAGATTTTATAGCAGCACGCTGACACGTACTCCAGTATTGGTCAGCAACTGTAGGGATGGCGTGAAGGGTCATTGATAGTCACAGACTGACAGTCCTGTGAGGGTGAGGTTTAATCAAGATCTGTTAGCGTGGGATCACATTCGATGTTAGGCTGGTCCAGGCCAACCCAGAATGCGTGGATGCCACACACAATATAGCATGGCAATACAAATAAACCTTGTCATTTTTATTTCAATTTTATTTTATTAACCCGAAAATGCTCTCAATAATATTAGCTATGGAAATCTGTGTACAGAGTATAATTATATTAAGAGTAAGATGTTGTCGTTGTTGCTTCATTATTATTCCATTCGCTAAGCTCTAAAATATGACTGCATAGGGCAGCGAAAATCAGTAAATCTTCTCTATGAATTGTGTTCTGAGTTTGTTCCCCATTGAGAGGGGTCTGTGATAGATCTACTCGTGTCTCATGATAGATGGTCTGGTCTGTGGGTGAGCACATTTGCCGCGGGAAGGCAAGAGAAAGGCCGTATGCAATTAGTTCTCCGTCCACACTAGAGGCCCTTGCTGGCTGTATTGTTGTAGTGAGGTTTGTTGTGTCAGTACATCCCCCCCCCCCCCCCCCCAAAAAAAAAAAAAAAAAAAAAAAAAAAAGGGACCAGCCTTGTTTGATCTGGAAACAATTCGCTCTCTTGCTGGAGATCCTTTATCTCAAATAACTTGTTTTCCTTGCTCCTGGAGCTCATTTTTGAAGGCGAGTGTTAACAGATAATGCTTTGCTTTGTTTTGGCCGAGGTGGAGATGGTCGGGCGTGGTATTATAGGGGCGATGAAAAATAGGGTGTTAGAAGTGTTAGGAGGAAGGAGGAGAGGGGGTGGGGGTGACGTGAGAAGAGAAGAGAAGTTTCGTTCATTGCGGGAAAGTCGTCTGGATTGTCTGCACTAGAGTGTCCCGTTTTTCCTTTGAAAGCAGGTACGGGTGTATAATTTGTCGTAGTCTTGTGACGATCCACAGATTATCAGGTATCTCCCTATCAGCATGACTGACTCTTACTCTGTGGCCATTGTATGTTATGACCATCTCATCTGCATCGGCGTGTTTTGTTTTGTTTTTTAAATTGTTACGTCGTACGGTTAGGTTAGGTGCGGACTTTCGTTGTCAGAGAAGACTAATTATCAACCAGGTGGATCGCGTGAAACTCGCATGAATATTTTTTTTAAACTGCGATGATTGGCTGAGGAGTGGTCCCTACATGGAGGATGTCTAATTAGTTGACTCGCTGTATTGCTGCCTGGAATGCGCCCGCTGCGCTTGCGGATGAAAAGAAGCATTACCTGAGCCACTTTCGGGGATCGAGTCTCCCGCTGCCACAATAAGCTAACCCAGTTGTGTGAGGTTTGATTTGTCAGTCTCACCATAGACCATGTACCCTATAAATGGTCCATGGTCTCACCCTGTTAGTCACAAGAAGGCACTGTGGCGCAGTAGCAGATAGTGTTTGTGGGCCTTATGTTATTCTTGTTGCAGGAGTTCACGGTTTTGTAGTCTTTAATACACATAAAATAGTAGTACAGTTACTAGGACGTAGCTGTAGTTAAAGTATGTCATCATCTCATGTTGGGTGGGTGGATTTTTCTAGAGGGATGGTTTGCTGAATAAAAGTTACAATCAAATGAGGATAAAAAATGTGAATACGCAGTAATGGCTGATCGTGACATCCGGATAACAAACTTTAAATGGAGGATGAGGATGTTGTTTAGAAAAGTGTCATTGGTATGATAATTAAAGGGTAGGGTTTAAAAAAAAAAGAGAGAGATTACGCTTATATAGCGCATTTACAAGCTCAGAGAGCTTCTCAAAGCGCTGGCCACTACTATCCAGCAATCACAAAATAGTTTGCTGAAGTCAGGATTCGAACCCACGTCGCCTGAGACGCACATACACAAGTCGTGCGCTCTGAGGACTGAGCTATCCCTGCCGTAGAGAATAAAGACCGCTTAACCATTAGTCACATGTCTTGGCCTTCTTTCTGTATTTAAGAGTTCAGGTTCCACGTTCGCTTTAAGGACTCCTCTCTCTCTCTCTCTTTCCATCTCTCCCCCCCCCTCCCTCTCTCTCTCATCCCTCCCTCTCTCTCTCTCCTCCATCCCCCTCACCCTCCCTACCTTCGTCTCTCTCTCCCTCTCATTCCAGCTTTGTAATACATTGACGTCACCCACACCTCATTTATGCTGAAAAGAAATGGCATAGTGCGTTGACAAAAAGGTGGTAGTTGTGACGTCCTCCGGATGTTTTGAAGACTTGCACAGTGGATAAAAGACAACAGGACAAAAGAATCTATGACATGTCATAAGTCTCCTCTCTGAAAATCCTTAACGGGAAGAGAGGGGACTATAAACTGGAAAAAAAAAAAAAAGAATCTATGTTAAATGGTTGTTAACAGCACAGCTGTCAGCATAGTGCGGGTTTACTCACTAGCTTTGTGGTTAAGGAATGGAATGGTTGCAAAGTTAGTCAGCACATAAAACATCTCCACACTCAAAGCTTGAACACTGCACTAACATTTACCTTGCCAAAATATATCTCTCTCCAGAATGGAGATGCATCCAGTGTAGTGTAAATATCTGTAGTCAGTCAATTCAAAGTTCTTTGTATAGTGCAAAGATTGCATGATGCAGACTTGTCTGGAACAAATCAAGAAGGTATACTTTATAAACACTGAATATCTATCTTAGATACTCTTTAAGTTTAAGTTCAGTGTGTATTTATTGAAACTTGATGTTTTATTGTATCTGTTCTTTTTTATTAATTTTATTTAGCCTGCACGTGTCGGCAGAGCGCTTTGAGCTCACTCTTCAGGGAATCACACTATACAAAAGCCTTTTTATAATAATATTGTTGTTGTTATTATTATTATTAGTAGTAGTAGTAGTAGTAGTAGTAGTAGTAGTAGTAGTAGTAGTAGTAGTAGTAGTAGTAATATACTGTTATTAAGGTATTTAAGAATTGAACTAAGCCCAGTTTATTTTCATGACATGCATCATATTAGGGAGGCACTGTGGTCTAATGGTAGTACTTCGGCTTGCGGATCTGAAGGTCCCGGGTTCGAGCCCTGGCCGGGCCATTGTGTTGTGTCCCTGGGAAAGACACTTTACTCCTGTTTTCCTACTCCTTCGGATGAGAGTATAAACCGAGGTCTAGTCTGTGTCGCATACATTCCATCATAACGGACTTTAAAGATCCTGACGCTCATGTCCTAGACGGGTGAGTGCCGGTGACAAGAACACACCCAGCATGCACCTTTGTCCTTCTCCCCCATCCCTGGCTGCCCAGGATTGTGTTCAGTTGTCCGGGCGTCAGACCATGCGCCCAAAGGCTGCGGGTGGGCGTCTCGGGCGGCTTGAGTTAGATCCTGTATCGGCCAGCGCCTTGAGCAGCTCTTGAGCTGGAAAAGCGCTATATAAGAACGATTAAATAAATAAAATAAATAAATAATTTAAATCCTCATTCAACAGAGCAGCCAACTGCTGCAAGTTTGGTATTGCATGCTCCTCTTGTGTAGTATTTGCTACACCGCTGCAGTAAAAACAAACAAACTATGATGTCAGATGTCTAAAAGGCCAATGACTTTTGATGAAATCATTGACCTGAAGTCAAAATAACTGCCACATGCCCTCTTTTTACTCCCACCCGGCCCTCCACCCCCCACTAACAAAAAGTGATTTTATGCGTTAGTTTGAGTATGGATTCCAGCAAGCAACAGATTGAAGTGATATCATACCAGTCATAGCCTATGGGCTCGGGGAATTTGAGACTGGCTGTGTTTTTTATTTATCATTGCTAAACTTGGCAAGAATGTGGTTTAAAACTGTAACCATTAGCCTCAATGTAACAACCCGTTCAGACTCCACCCCTGAAATTATTACCAATAGGATCCCCGGAGGACAGTTTGGGTCATTTCCACGTTCTGCCTTTGTCCTCAATCAGATTATAAACTCCTCCTCCATCCCAAAAGGGCCTCAACCCTGTCTTCACATTTCCACCCCCTCCCCTCCATTCCTCTCTATGTGGCACATTAAGAAGAATGAAAGCAAGAAACAAGATGGCAAGCCATTCCAATGTATTTCCAAACGTACTAATCTCAAACATAGACATTTTCACAAACGTTAATTTTCTTGGTGGCTATGTGGCTCGACTTTATCCTAACGAAGCAAAACAAACAACGACCGACATTTGTCTGGTTCTGATTTCCTACAATTTCAGAAAGTATTTATACAAATTGGTTGAGCGGATTTTGATAATTTTTTCCTTGCAGATAGTTCAGACCGTGGCCTATCATTCCATGCGTTTGCTTGTTAGTTTACAATAAAGCCAAGTCACCACACTGCCAACAAAACACTTTGTAGTTTACAATAAAGCCAAGTCACCACACTGCCAACAAAACACTTTGTAGTTTACAATAAAGCCAAGTCACCACACTGCCAACAAAACACTTTTTAGTTTACAATAAAGCCAAGTCACCACACTGCCAACAAAACACTTTGTAGTTTACAATAAAGCCAAGTCACCACACTGCCAACAAAACACTTTGTAGTTTACAATAAAGCCAAGTCACCACACTGCCAACAAAACACTTTTTAGTTTACAATAAAGCCAAGTCACCACACTGCCAACAAAACACTTTTTAGTTTACAATAAAGCCAAGTCACCACACTGCCAACAAAACACTTTGTAGTTTACAATAAAGCCAAGTCACCACACTGCCAACAAAACACTTTGTAGTTTACAATAAAGCCAAGTCACCACACCTCCAACAAAACACTTTTTAGTTTACAATAAAGCCAAGTCACCACACCTCCAACAAAACACTTTTTAGTTTACAATAAAGCCAAGTCACCACACCTCCAACAAAACACTTTTTAGTTTACAATAAAGCCAAGTCACCACACCTCCAACAAAACACTTTTTAGTTTACAATAAAGCCAAGTCACCACACCTCCAACAAAACACTTTTTAGTTTACAATAAAGCCAAGTCACCACACCTCCAACAAAACACTTTTTAGTTTACAATAAAGCCAAGTCACCACACCGCCAACAAAACACTTTTTAGTTTACAATAAAGCCAAGTCACCACACCGCCAACAAAACACTTTTTAGTTTACAATAAAGCCAAGTCACCACACCTCCAACAAAACACTTTTTAGTTTACAATAAAGCCAAGTCACCACACCGCCAACAAAACACTTTTTAGTTTACAATAAAGCCAAGTCACCACACCGCCAACAAAACACTTTGTAGTTTACAATAAAGCCAAGTCACCACACTGCCAACAAAACACTTTGTAGTTTACAATAAAGCCAAGTCACCACACCGCCAACAAAACACTTTTGGCACAAGCTTAGCTTATGTTGGGGGTTATGTGTGTGTTTGAAAATACATTGAAATGGCTTGCCGACGTTTTTGTTTTGTTTTTTTGTTTTGTTCTTTTGGTTTTTTTTAACGGAGATTAAATATCTGAAAAAGACAAATAAAGCACATTTCAGCTCGACATGGCCAGTTTACAGCTGTGAATAAAAGAAAACTGCCTTATATAAATGTAATTATAAATATAATAATAAACATAAATATAAAAGAGGTGATGAAAGTAATCACTCGTAATGCTTTTAGGTATGATCAAAGACTGCTTTTGCCAGTGACGGCTACTGGTTAACACCTAGGGGGACATTTGTAGGTGGGGGTCAGGTTGGGGTGTTACACTGGTGCCGAAAATAGAAAGCAGCTATGGGTGAGAGCGTTGCAAAGAGCGGTGAGTGCGCTGAACATCTTTCAATCTTGTTTATCATTCCTTGGCCCATCATCTTCCTAATCTGTCAGCTTGTTTTCATCTTGTCCCTTGCTGTACACAGTGGTCTTTACATTTGTCACAACAGTTTTCACTCTCTCTCTCTCTCTCTCTCTCTCTCTCTCTCTCTCTCTCTCTCTCTCTCTCTCTCTCTCTCTCTCTCTCTCTCTCTCTCTCTCCTTTACGTTTTAGTTATCTGTCCCCACCAAACTGGGATATGAAATTAATGGCATTCCTTTGTTTGTACGCTATATATATATATTATTTAACATTTATTCTCAACACTTGCTTGCACATAGGCAGGCATCATATGCTTATTTGCGCACGCTGCGCTCCAAACAAGTATACACTCTGTCCCTCCTCCTCCACTGCTCATCCCATATCTCTTTCCTGTTTTCTTGGCAGGGTGGGGATGAGGGGGAGGAGCGGAAATTATAATATTTTTTTTTAGCTTCTTTTTATTCCCCTTGTCTGTATTGCTTTGTTAAAAAAAATAAAGAAAGACATTACTCTTATATAGCGCACTTATAAGCTCAGAGAGCTTCTCAAAGCGCTGGCCACTACTATCCAGCGATCACAAAATAGTTTGCTGAAGTCAGGATTCGAACCCACGTCGCCCGAGATGCGCGTACACAAGTCAAACGCTCTGACGACTGAGCTATCCCTGCCGCCACACACCTATGTATGTATGATGAACAGTTGTATAGATCTAGCACAACATTCTTAGAGAAATGCGCAATACATTCTGCATTCCTGATAATTGCACTACTTTCATGTTGTTTTAGATGCTGCCATTTCTTCATCATAAAAGCGATTCCTTCGGATAATACAAATGCAGCAGCTGGGTGGTAAAAGCGTTGGCCTGGCAAACTGATGACCCTGGTTCCAATTCCACGGTGGACAAGATAAAAAGTGGCCATTTTCACTGTCCATCTCAAAAATAGGATTGCTGTGGTGGTTCAGTGCTTATTTAGGTCCCTACATCCCTTCCCTGGGATGGTTATCCCTTTCTGCCGTGTCGGCAATGGTGGGTGTAGACGTGTCGCCAATGGTGGGTGTAGACTTGTCACCAATGGTGGGTGTAGACTTGTCACCAATGGTGGGTGTAGACGTGTCGCCAATGGTGGGTGTAGACTTGTCACCAATGGTGGGTGTAGACTTGTCACCAATGGTGGGTGT
Source organism: Oncomelania hupensis (assembly GCA_036898135.1). Classification (NCBI taxonomy): domain Eukaryota; kingdom Metazoa; phylum Mollusca; class Gastropoda; order Littorinimorpha; family Pomatiopsidae; genus Oncomelania; species Oncomelania hupensis. The sequence goes on from CM072526.1 coordinate 52,979,870, forward strand.
AGACGTGTCGCCAATGGTGGGTGAAGACGTGTGGCCAATGGTGGATGTAGGCGTGTCGCCAATGGTGGGTGTAGACGTGTCACCAACGGTGGGTGTAGACTTGTCACCAATGGTGGGTGTAGACATGCCACCAATGGTGGGTGTAGACGTTAAACATCAATGTTGGGTTTGAGGTAGTGTGCTGGGATGAGCGTCATGCCATCTATAAAGCAGGCCTTTCTGCAAAGCTCCACGCCGTTAACCTCGGGGTTGGTCGTTTAGTGATTGTCAACCCTTGATGAATTGCTTGCCTAAACCTCAAGTCGAGCTTGACCGACCTTACCAAGGTATAGTTTGGGAGTAGAATGTTAGCGTGTCTTGAGATATCGCAGGTGGCTTCTCGTGTCTTGAGATATCGCAGGTGGCTAGAAGCCAAGAGCAATTTGCTTTCATTAGCTTCCCATTTTTGACTCACATGCATAGCAATGTCAGTCTATGTATACATACCCCCTTTCCTCCCCCTCCCTCCCTCCAAAAAAAAAAATCTTGAGTTTGTGCAAATCTGTGCGAGGAGGGAGAGAGGGAGGGAGGGAGAGAGAGAGAGAGAGAGAGAGAGAGAGAGAGAGAGAGAGAGAGATTTCAACGCAGTGATGTGGATAAATAAACTCTTCTTTGATCATACGACATACTATCTAGTGTACAAGTTTGAACACACACACACACACACACAACAACAACAACAACAACAACAACAACAAACAACAACTAAAAAAAAAAAGGCATCAGACCGACTTTAAATCAATGAATAGCTGAAGTCTTCCTTGTCTGTTTCAAGCTGAGCGCTTAGCCCTGTTTTCTTACAATATCTGTTTTGCCAAGCGTCCCTCCCTGTGCGGCACAGAAGTTGGAAGGAACAGAGGGCCATCTTGAGTGCAGTGTGGCCAATGGAGAGGCATGTTGTTCACATCACACTGTCGGCCATCGCGTGTTTGCCGTGTCAACTTGATGGTCAGGCTCCTCGCAGGGGCTTTGGCATTGATGCTGCGCTGGAGTAAACATAATACACTTAACGCAAAAGTTTGGCCATGCCCCCCTTAACTTTTTGCCATGCGTAGTCTGTGTCACCTTGGCTACATCATTCAGCGGAGCGTTTATATTTAATACAGTTGATGCCAGCGTTTGTCAACATCCTGAGGGGGTAACAGAAACATAGAGTTTGGCTATGCTGTGTCCAAACAGGGTATTCACAGTGCCGCGTCATTCAGCACAGAAACACTTTCAGCTCATTTTGTGGGAAATGGTATTATTTACAAACTGCATAAAATCCATTTATTATATATTATGAAATTTTTTTTGTTTGTTTGGGGGTGGTGAGGGGGGTGAGGGGAGAAGTTTTCTTGGTTTTTTCACAACTTAAAGGAGTCCATCAAGTGCATGATTGCAACGCTCCACTTAAGCAGAGAAAGACTGACTGACATACTGACTGACTGACTTGCAGTGGCATTAAACATAATCAGCAACAACAAAATACTAACAAACTGAGGCACAATTTAATTCAACAAATCTTTATTACCTCTTACAAGGAATTATGACAGGCACTTGATCACTAAAATAAAACAAATAAAAAGAAAAATGCAAATAAAAAATTAAACATAGTATAAAGTAATATTTGTTGAAAATCTTTACAACAAGTAGGATACGATTATATATGGACAAACAAATACACACCCACACTATTAATTTATGTAGTAAATTATGTTAAAAAAAATGTAAAACAAATTCTCACAGAAGAGGCTATTCCCTCCAATCACAGACTCAGCCAGGGTACAGTTATTACAGAGAACCATTACCAAAAAAAAAAAAAAGTGGATGTCAATGTGGGCGAGGGATCAGTGGAGGTAAAGAGGAAGAAGAAGAAGAAGACTATCAGTTCTACAAAAGTGTCTAAAACGCAGCCGCACAGTCTCCACATTACAGACAGCTGAGGCAAAATAGACAGGATCATTCTGTATGAAGCCAATGAGATTCCTGCCGACTCTCACCGCCAATCAAACCACCGAGACAAACGTTTACAAACCTATTAACCATACGCCTTTGATACCCAGATTGACCACTGACCTACTCAGGCCCATATAGAGGATCCCAGTCTGCTGAACATAAAGTCCAGCTTTAATAGATTACTGAATCACAGTATGAGAGGGGACCCACACAATACTACGTTGTGGCCGAGCGGATTGGATTTTCTCACCACCACTCTCACAAATCCCATCTGATAGCACAGAATAGGAGGAGGGGGTGCGTGGGGAGGAAGAATAAAAAGAAAGACACATAGCAGGGTATTACCGCTTGTCAAATTGACAGTGGCTGCATACCATAAACAAAGCACCTTTAACAAGGCAGCATGCATGCGTTAACTACATGACTAGACCCCATTTGTCTACATCATCAGTACAATACCGTTGATGGAAGTAGGACTCCATCACATACAACATACAAGCTTAACCAGTTATTGATGTTTTATTTCTTTTGCAGATCGTTGATTAGTTACACTTTCCATTTTTTGTATGTGGTGTTATTATTTACTATTTAGCAATGGAGGCCATTTAGAAAGACAGGACCATCAGCCTACATTCCAAGGTTAGACTGCTGCGCTCCCTTGTCATCTCCATATTCCTATATGCTTGCGAAACATGGACCCTCACAGCAGATCTCCAACGAAGAATACAAAGCATGGAGATGAGGTGCTACAGAAGAGAAACATGGACCCTCACAGCAGATCTCCAACGAAGAATACAAAGCATGGAGATGAGGTGCTACAGAAGAGAAACATGGACCCTCACAGCAGATCTACAACGAAGAATACAAAGCATGGAGATGAGGTGCTACAGAAGAGAAACATGGACCCTCACAGCAGATCTACAACGAAGAATACAAAGCATGGAGATGAGGTGCTACAGAAGAGAAACATGGACCCTCACAGCAGATCTACAACGAAGAATACAAAGCATGGAGATGAGGTGCTACAGAAGAGAAACATGGACCCTCACAGCAGATCTACAACGAAGAATACAAAGCATGGAGATGAGGTGCTACAGAAGAGAAACATGGACCCTCACAGCAGATCTACAACGAAGAATACAAAGCATGGAGATGAGGTGCTACAGAAGAGAAACATGGACCCTCACAGCAGATCTACAACGAAGAATACAAAGCATGGAGATGAGGTGCTACAGAAGAGAAACATGGACCCTCACAGCAGATCTACAACGAAGAATACAAAGCATGGAGATGAGGTGCTACAGAAGAGAAACATGGACCCTCACAGCAGATCTACAACGAAGAATACAAAGCATGGAGATGAGGTGCTACAGAAGAGAAACATGGACCCTCACAGCAGATCTACAACGAAGAATACAAAGCATGGAGATGAGGTGCTACAGAAGAGAAACATGGACCCTCACAGCAGATCTACAACGAAGAATACAAAGCATGGAGATGAGGTGCTACAGAAGAGAAACATGGACCCTCACAGCAGATCTCCAACGAAGAATACAAAGCATGGAGATGAGGTGCTACAGAAGAGAAACATGGACCCTCACAGCAGATCTCCAACGAAGAATACAAAGCATGGAGATGAGGTGCTACAGAAGAGAAACATGGACCCTCACAGCAGATCTACAACGAAGAATACAAAGCATGGAGATGAGGTGCTACAGAAGAGAAACATGGACCCTCACAGCAGATCTACAACGAAGAATACAAAGCATGGAGATGAGGTGCTACAGAAGAGAAACATGGACCCTCACAGCAGATCTACAACGAAGAATACAAAGCATGGAGATGAGGTGCTACAGAAGAGAAACATGGACCCTCACAGCAGATCTACAACGAAGAATACAAAGCATGGAGATGAGGTGCTACAGAAGAGAAACATGGACCCTCACAGCAGATCTACAACGAAGAATACAAAGCATGGAGATGAGGTGCTACAGAAGAGAAACATGGACCCTCACAGCAGATCTACAACGAAGAATACAAAGCATGGAGATGAGGTGCTACAGAAGAGAAACATGGACCCTCACAGCAGATCTACAACGAAGAATACAAAGCATGGAGATGAGGTGCTACAGAAGAGAAACATGGACCCTCACAGCAGATCTACAACGAAGAATACAAAGCATGGAGATGAGGTGCTACAGAAGAGAAACATGGACCCTCACAGCAGATCTACAACGAAGAATACAAAGCATGGAGATGAGGTGCTACAGAAGAGAAACATGGACCCTCACAGCAGATCTACAACGAAGAATACAAAGCATGGAGATGAGGTGCTACAGAAGAGAAACATGGACCCTCACAGCAGATCTACAACGAAGAATACAAAGCATGGAGATGAGGTGCTACAGAAGAGAAACATGGACCCTCACAGCAGATCTACAACGAAGAATACAAAGCATGGAGATGAGGTGCTACAGAAGAGAAACATGGACCCTCACAGCAGATCTACAACGAAGAATACAAAGCATGGAGATGAGGTGCTACAGAAGAGAAACATGGACCCTCACAGCAGATCTACAACGAAGAATACAAAGCATGGAGATGAGGTGCTACAGAAGAGAAACATGGACCCTCACAGCAGATCTACAACGAAGAATACAAAGCATGGAGATGAGGTGCTACAGAAGAGAAACATGGACCCTCACAGCAGATCTACAACGAAGAATACAAAGCATGGAGATGAGGTGCTACAGAAGAGAAACATGGACCCTCACAGCAGATCTACAACGAAGAATACAAAGCATGGAGATGAGGTGCTACAGAAGAGAAACATGGACCCTCACAGCAGATCTACAACGAAGAATACAAAGCATGGAGATGAGGTGCTACAGAAGAGAAACATGGACCCTCACAGCAGATCTACAACGAAGAATACAAAGCATGGAGATGAGGTGCTACAGAAGAGAAACATGGACCCTCACAGCAGATCTACAACGAAGAATACAAAGCATGGAGATGAGGTGCTACAGAAGAGAAACATGGACCCTCACAGCAGATCTACAACGAAGAATACAAAGCATGGAGATGAGGTGCTACAGAAGAGAAACATGGACCCTCACAGCAGATCTACAACGAAGAATACAAAGCATGGAGATGAGGTGCTACAGAAGAGAAACATGGACCCTCACAGCAGATCTACAACGAAGAATACAAAGCATGGAGATGAGGTGCTACAGAAGAGAAACATGGACCCTCACAGCAGATCTACAACGAAGAATACAAAGCATGGAGATGAGGTGCTACAGAAGAGAAACATGGACCCTCACAGCAGATCTACAACGAAGAATACAAAGCATGGAGATGAGGTGCTACAGAAGACTTCTGGGCATTTCCTATACCCAACACATCACCAATGACGAAGTCCGACAGACCATCACACAAGCCATTGGACAACACGGTGACTTGCTCACAGTGGTGAAAAAACGAAAACTCCGATGATATGGCCACATCACCAGATCATCAGGTCTTGCAAAGATCATCCTGCAAGGCACAGTGCAAGGAGGTAGAAGAAGAGGGAGACCGAAAAAGAGGTGGGAGGACAACATTCGAGAATGGACTGGTTTGACACTGAGCAAAGCCATCAGGGTTGCTGAGGACATGGAAAGATGGAGTACGCTGGTTAAATGAATAATCAATATGTGGTGCCACTACGACCTCCGAGTTATGGGATAGTATAGGATAGGATAGGATAGGCATATATGCATGTATTTTGTTAATAAGCCTAAACTTCCAATGTGGTATGGTGAATCAAAGTGTCTTCATAGAAACTAAGAAAGCAAGGACAGAACTGGTTTTAATTAATGATAGAGAATTGAGAAGAAATGGAAAATGGTACTATATATTGATTGCTTCCAGGACAGTTTGAAATTTCAAAAGAAAAACCGAAGTCCTTTAATTTGTGTATCTGAAAAGTTAACGAAGCTTAAAGTGTATTTAATCTATTGCACAACAAGCATAAGTAATTTAATTATTGAATCAATTGAATTACACTTTTAGGCAAGTTAAATTAATGTAGTGCCAATATTTATGGGCTCTCCGGATTTTTTAATGTTGAAAGTGTTGGAGTGTATTAGAGTGTTCCAGTGTAAAGAGACGTAGGATTGTATTAGAGTGTTCCAGTGTAAAGAGACGTTGGAATGTATTAGAGTGTTCCAGTGTAAAGAGATGTAGGATTGTATTAGAGTGTTCCAGTGTAAAGAGACGTTGGAGTGTATTAGAGTGTTCCAGTGTAAAGAGTAATAGGAGTGTATTAGAGTGTTCCAGTGTAAAGAGACGTAGGTGTGTATTAGAGTGTTCCAATGTAAAGAGACGTAGGAGTGTATTAGAGTGTTCCAGTGTAAAGAGACGTAGGAGTGTATTAGAGTGTTCCAGTGTAAAGAGACGTAGGAGTGTATTAGAGTGTTCCAGTGTAAAGAGACGTAGGAGTGTATTAGAGTGTTCCAGTGTAAAGAGACGTAGGAGTGTATTAGAGTGTTCCAGTGTAAAGAGACGTAGGATTGTATTAGAGTGTTCCAGTGTAAAGAGACGTTGGAGTGTATTAGAGTGTTCCAGTGTAAAGAGACGTAGGATTGTATTAGAGTGTTCCAGTGTAAAGAGACGTTGGAGTGTATTAGAGTGTTCCAGTGTAAAGAGACGTAGGAGTGTATTAGAGTGTTCCAGTGTAAAGAGACGTAGGAGTGTATTAGAGTGTTCCAATGTAAAGAGACGTAGGAGTGTATTAGAGTGTTCCAGTGTAAAGAGACGTAGGAGTGTATTAGAGTGTTCCAGTGTAAAGAGACGTAGGAGTGTATTAGAGTGTTCCAGTGTAAAGAGACGTAGGAGTGCATTAGAGTGTTCCAGTGTAAAGAGATGTAGGATTGTATTAGAGTGTTCCAGTGTAAAGAGACGTTGGAGTGTATTAGAGTGTTCCAGTGTAAAGAGACGTAGGAGTGTATTAGAGTGTTCCAGTGTAAAGAGACGTAGGAGTGTATTAGAGTGTTCCAGTGTAAAGAGACGTAGGAGTGTATTAGAGTGTTCCAGTGTAAAGAGACGTAGGAGTGTATTAGAGTGTTCCAGTGTAAAGAGACGTAGGAGTGTATTAGAGTGTTCCAGTGTAAAGAGACGTAGGAGTGTATTAAAAGTGTTCCAATGTAAAGAGACGTAGGAGTGTATTAGAGTGTTCCAGTGTAAAGAGACGTAGGAGTGTATTAGAGTGTTCCAGTGTAAAGAGACGTAGGAGTGTATAAGAGTGTTCCAGTGTAAAGAGACGTAGGAGTGTATTAGAGTGTTCCAGTGTAAAGAGACGTAGGAGTGTATTAGAGTGTTCAGTGTAAAGAGACGTAGGAGTGTATTAGAGTATTCCAGTGTAAAGAGACGTAGGAGTGTATTAGAGTGTTCCAGTGTAAAGAGACGTAGGAGTGTATTACAGGTGTGCCAGTGTAAAGAGACGTAGGAGTGTATTACAGGTGTGCCAGGTAAAAATAGGCATCTAAACTGTTTACTTTTTCACAGCTAACTAATGGCAGGTGTGCACAGAGCTCTCCTTGGCCAGGAGCTTAAAGTACTGTTTTCAATGTTGGTATTCAGCGTTGCAGTAGACTGCACTCCAATGGGTTGCAGTTACGTTGGCCTTGTATACAACATGTCAGCCATTATGTTGTGGTCTTCTATGTTGCTGTCCTAGTAGCCTTTTCATTTATTGGCGTTTTAAACAGTTTTCTCTCTCACTAGTCTAACTGGAAGCATATTGTCTTTCTTCTTCTTCTTCTTCTTCTTCTTCTTCTTCTTCTTCTTCTTCTTCTTCTTCTTCTTCTTCTTCTTCTTCTTCTTCTTCCTCTCTCTCTCTCTCTCTCTCTCTCTCTCTCTCTCTCTCTCTCTCTCTCTCTCTCTCTCTCTCTCTCTCTCTCTCTCTCTCTCTCTCTCTCTCTCTGTCTCTCTCTCCTGGTTTCTCGTTCCTTCTTTCTCTCCTTTCTTCAGTCTCCTGCTTCTGCTTTTCAATTTAGCGGTATAAGCTTCAACAGTTGAGCTAATGTAACAGACAGGAGCTTGATAAGAGCGGAGCCTGTTTCCACCTAACTGCTTGCAGACCACAACCCGTCCACTCTTGTATTGTTGTAGTCTTCTTTACTTCTCTAATACCTCCCCCCACCTTCCCCTACTCTCTCTCTCTCTCTCTCTCTCTCTCTCTCTCTGTCTGTCTATCTCTAGCTCTTTCTCTCTCTCTCTCTCTGTGAATTTCATACCAGATAGACTGTGTATAAATTTTTATCTGAATCAAACCAAACCTCGAATGGTTAGATTTGGACTGGTTTTGTGTGGTAGCTTCCATTGTATTGCCTAACTCAATATTTGTGGAATTTATTTTTTGTGTCGGTTGATCTTGTGTCATCGTTGTTGACTGTTAATTAATATTCATTTGTATGGAATGTATTCCAATGTGCTTGTGTCATTTGTGTGGATAGAGTAGGGAATGTGTGTAGATCATTGCTGATTGTTATTGTAAAATGTCTCTTCAATGCTCATGTTTTGATCTTTGAGCCTGTATTTGATGTTCCATCACCTTAGCTCAAGTGGTAGAGCGTTCGCCTGCCACACCGATGTTCATTGTTCATTCATTTGTATTTGACTTGACATCACTACTAACCCTAGCTGTGTGTGGTTACTAAAGTATAAATACTGATGTTTCTTCTTCTTCTTCTTCGTCTTCTTCTTTGTTGTGGGTAGTCAGCTTCAATCTGTTTAACAAAGTTGCTGCACTGAGTGGGTGAGCTACTGTCTGATGTATTGCAACAGAATTGTGAAAGCAGTGTTGTGTGTGGCTATGTTTCAGGATCAGCCATGGACAGAGTACACAGGAGAAATCAGTGGCTCAGGTCTCGGGATTGACGATAACACAGATGACGAGGATCTGCTACAAGGATCTGGATCTGGATCTGGACTGGGTGTCCCTGACTTCACCAGTAAGTCCCGTTTTAAATGACGCAGATCTCCAACATGAATCCTTGATCCAGATCAGTTATCGTTTCTGGACACACACGCTCGCATGCACTCACGCGCCCGCTCACACACACGCACTCAGATCCACACACACACAGATCCACATAAACGCATGATATCAAATTGATTTATGGAGGACCCCGCCACCATTGCTAATACTACCAGCTTATTTGTTTCTGGTCAAAATGAAGTTCTACATACCCCACCTACATTTTAACTTCATCAAAGTTACAACACCAGCACATGACATTGACAGTGTGTCATGGTGTTGATTTCTGCTACTTAGTGTACTCAGCCACACAGAACCATTTTCTAGTACCCTATTGGTGTTGATGCGAATGCAATATCTAGGTTTCATTATAGAAGATTGGCGTTGATGTGAATGCAAAACCTAGATTTTATTGTAGAAGACTGGTGTTGATTGAATGCAATATCTAGGTTTCATTGTAGAAGATTGGCGTCGATAGGAATGCAAAACCTAGATTTCATTGTTGAAGACTGGTGTTGATGTGAATGCAATATCTAGGTTTCATTGTAGAAGAGGTTTATGTTACTGATGTTTTATTGTTTGTTTGATCAACATTCCACACAAGTTTGACAGACACCTGCTTTCATGTGGAAATATTCATCGTGGACAAGGAACAGAACTGATGAGTTGGTGGTAATCCACAAAAAAGATGCCCTGCAGCAACTTCTAATAATGATTACAGTTTGTGAATAGTATAATGCTGTAGTCTTGCTAGTTGTTGTACAGTGCGCCATAGCCATGCATTTATTGTTTATTTATTGATGATGGGAAGCACGAAGATAAACGCACAAGACTCAAACACTGATTGTATGCTTTGACTGTCCACAGAGAATGACCAGCCACCCACAGTGGATGCAGGACCGGACATCACTATTATGTGGCCGGTGAGGTCGGCCATTCTGTGTGGCAACAAGACCACCGATGACCACGGCATCGCTGTGTACCAGTGGATAAAAATCAGCGCCTTGGCTGCTGACATGACTGTGAGTTTGCACTTGTACTGTCCTGTTATATTGTCACGAATTAAGGCGCTTGTACGTACTGTGCTGTTATATTGTCATGACTTAAGGCACTTGTACTGTCCTGTTACATTGTCATGACTTAAGGCACTTGTACTGTCCTGTTAGTGTTATATTGTCATGACTTAAGGCACTTACACTGTCCTGTTATATTGTCATGTCTTAAGGCACTTATACTGTCCTGTTATATTGTCATGACTTAAGGCACTTATAGTTATACTGTCCTGTTATATTGTCATGTCTTAAGGCACTTATACTGTCCTGTTATATTGTCATGACTTAAGGCACATATACTGTCCTGTTATATTGCCATGACTTAAGGCACTGGTACTGTCCTGTTATATTGTCATGACTTAAGGCACTGGTACTGTCCTGTTATATTGTCATGACTTAAGGCACTTGTACTGTCCTGTTATATTGTCATGACTTAAGGCACTGGTACTGTCCTGTTATATTGTCATGATTTAAGGCACTGGTGCTGTCCTGTTATATTGTAATGACTTAAGGCATTTGTACCATCCTGTCATGTTGTTATTACATTATAACCTTTCTGCATTGACTTCTCAATTTTTCAAAATGGATTAATTGAACATTGAAGACCGTGTAGAGAAATGAGTTCATTTGAGAAGATACAGTGGGTAATGTATTGATACTTAATTGATATAAATGTACTGTTTAAAATACATACATCTATCACTTTTTACGTCATTATTTGCTTTCTCCTGTGTTTTTCTGAACTGTGATGTTTTGCTTATCTTATCATAGTATAGATGTTGTGAGTAACGCAGTGAACGATCAGTTGTTGTTGGAACAGGGTGCCAGAGAAGTGTGCGTGCGACTGTCCAACCTGGAGCAGGGCGACTACACCTTCGTGCTGCAAGTGACCGACACAGCCGGCAACATCGGCAGAGACGACGTACGCGTGTTAGTCCGCTCTTCTCCTTCCACTCCGCACCCCCTATCTCCATGCCAACAGCTGCGCGACGCCAGCAAGCACCTTCTGGGCAACTACGTGCCGCGCTGCACCCCCAACGGAGATTACGACAGCCTGCAGTGCCGAGGCCATGAGTCCACCGGCACCTGCTGGTGCTCCGACCTGTCTGGCGCCGAAATCCCCGGCACCAACATCTACCCTGCCCCTGACTGTGAGACTGGTGAGTAAAGGGAGAGAGGGCTGGAAATAGCCAGTGCCAGGTGTTGTCCCTTCCTTTGTGTGTATGTGTGCAACACCCGTCTTTGGGCGATGCAGGCATCCTTGCAAAGGCAAGCAAACATGATTATGTGATGATGTAAGGCGCACGTGCAAGCGCCCAAAACTAGGTGTACCAAGCGCTATCCATTCCTGTAATATTAATACAGTAATGTTGTTGTTGTATGTTTGGTGTATTGTTTTGTGTATTAATTGTTTGCTAATGTGTCTGTGTTTGGTGTGCTTCAACAGGAAGTAACTTGCCGCCTTGCGTCTTCAAGATGGTGCAGCAGACTCGTAGCAAACTTCTGGGCGTGTTCCGTCCCATTTGCACCATTCAAGGTGATTTTGAAATGGCCCAGTGTGATGGTTCTACATGCTTCTGCGTTGAACCTAAAACTGGCGTCAGGAGAGCTGGCACTGAGGTCTTCAAGCCGGATCAGCCCAACTGTGGCGGTATGTTGAGTTACTGCTTACAGAGGAGATGAACCAGCCAACTGCATTGTTTAATTTTATAGGTTTTGTTGAAAACAGTTGTTGTCATCTTGCTCGAAAGGAATTCAGGATATTTTTCAATGAGTATATTCCACACATCTGACGGGCATGAACAGTTTGGGGGCTGTGAACATGGATTGATAAGACTACATTTAGGTTTGGTGTGTGGCGACGTTGGTTTAAATTGCTAGCAAGACTGAAGTGGATGGATGAAGGGATACATGTACATGCTGACGTTAAAATGTTTAATTTTATTATATTTTCAGGCAAACCAGCAGTTACACAGCCCACACCAAAGCCGGTAAGATTGTGTCTTTTGCTCACACGTCGTTGACACATGTTTTTACAAACATATATATTTTGGTCAATGTTAAAACAAAGCAGAACCAAGTTTGAAAGGCTTTCTTGTTGCAGAAACAATAATAACACTAGTTATCATTTACATCTTTTGAAAATTGCTGCCAGTTTTAATGTTTGTGTGGTTATTTGAATGACATCAAAAGTTAAATATAAATATAATCAAATGTATCATTAATGTGATCCACTGAAGGATGGTAGCAGACCTATAAGTAGCAACAACACATGCCAAGAGTTGTCGTCCATGATGACGAATAAAGTTATCCCTGAGTGTGCCCACAGAACAGCAGTATGACATTACGGGTTATTTTTAAGAGAAAACATATCAGAAATAAATAATTTTACCCAATCATTATTAAGGAAAGCCAGTAGCTTCGGGGTATATGCAAAAGGAGACGTCCGCGTCCAGGTAGCTGAAGTGGCAAGTGAAAAGTGGATTTTATCGTGATAAATGTTATTATATAACAATACCCCTCGCTAAAACTTTGTGTACAGATAATAAAATGCACCATTTCCATGTCAAAGAAAAATAATTTGAAATTCGACAATAAAATACTTCAAAAAGTGGTTTTTAGTTCCCGCACGTAGCATCAACACATGCCAAGAGTTGTCGTCCGTGATGACAGTTATCCCTGAGTGACAGTCCTATATATGCTTACACGCTTCACAAATAATTTGTCATGCATGATATATTAAGTTTGAGTTTTTGTTATTTGTTTACAAAGATCACATCAACGACTAACTTATTAAAGCGTTCAATTAACATTCTGTCCAATATATAAGCAGGCCATCGACCGATCACCTAAAGTGCAAAAAGAGCTGAAAATGCTGATTCAGCGTTTTTTCTTTAATAGCTATAAAAAAAAGTTTTCAACTTATGTTAAAAAATGAACTTTTTTTTTGTAATTTACATGTTATTCTGTATTAAATCTAGGCAAAATAATTGTTTTTCTTGATTTTGAAAAAATTCTGTGTTGCTGCTACTATAAGCCTGCTTCAGCTAACAGTTGTGCACTGGACAAGTGAACATTGGAGGGCTAGCTTGGTAATTTTTTTTTTTTCGGTCAACTGAAGAAAAAAAGCCCTCTATAAATAAATACCTCTTTATGGAAGATTTTATCAGCATTTTAAAAAAGCCCTGTATAAATAAATACCTATATTTAAGATTTTATTAGCATTTTTCCGCGCTTGACTGTATCGATGGGTCATTGTTGATGTTTGTCTCCTTATTGTTTTACAGGGTTCATACGCGCCCTTGAAAACCTTGAAAACCCTTGAATTCTGAGATGCCTTTTTCAAGACCTTGAAAACCCTTGAAATTTAATCAATCCCTTGAAAACCCCCTGAAGATCAAGCCTAGGCTAAAAGTAGAAATGAAAATGAAGTTAAGACAATAAAAATGGAACTTTAGACAGAATTTTTATTATGAAAGTCCGTAAAGTAGAAGCTATGTACCGTGATGAAAACGGCGTCTGCTCATAAAGGGACATAATCACCGTAGGAAGTTGTGATAGTTATTGTGTAGCACCGGAAGTCACTTTGTGTTCGAGAAAATTCGTATTTCTAAGCTAAAATTTTAATCAGTGCGAAGATTAAATTTGTAAATATCGTAACAGTGACTTATGTATTTCACGCCTCAGGAATTTTCACAAAAAGGCCCTTGAAAGCCCTTGAAATGTCCTGGAATTTTGCGTTCAGAAGTCTGTATGAACCCTGTTTTATGTTGATACAATGTTACAACTTCTACAGTAATCTTATACTGTTACAACTTCTACAGTAATCGTACACTGTTACAACTTCTACAGTAATCGTATACTGTTACAACTTCTACAGTAATCGTACACTGTTACAACTTCTACAGTAATCTTACACTGACACTGTTACAACTTCTACAGTAATCGTATACTGTTACAACTTCTACAGTAATCGTACACTGTTACAACTTCTACAGTAATCTTACACTGACACTGTTACAACTTCTACAGTAATCGTATACTGTTACAACTTCTACAGTAATCGTACACTGTTACAACTTCTACAGTAATCTTACACTGACACTGTTACAACTTCTACAGTAATCTTACACTGTTACAACTTCTACAGTAATCTTACACTGTTACAACTTCTACAGTAATCTTACACTGTTACAACTTCTACAGTAATCTTACATTGTTACAACTTCTACAGTAAACTTACACTGTTACAACTTCTACAGTAATCTTACATTGTTTTAATATGTTATTAATTTCATTAATTCACTACTTATTTGAGTTATTAATTTATGAATTTCACAATTGATATATTGATTTATTTCAGCCACAGGCCACACCACCAATGCCCAAAACAACAGAGGCACCTAAAGTGGATATAAAGAGTAAGTCAGCATTTTGCATCATACGTACTGCCGATGTGTTTGGGGATCGGGAGCTTTGTTGTTAGAGTCTGAAGAAAATGAACGATAGTGGTCCACAAACGATGAAGAGAAATTGAATTTTAATACCCTGCTCGTTCAATAGGAATCAAGGATGGATGGGTAGGGTCTAAATAATATATGTTTGAGGTGCAGATGAATTTTTAAATAATAATAATATAGTGCACCCAATACACACTGTTGATTACGAATAAAGGTCTATCCTTGCCTCTTCTTCTTTCTCTGTGCCTCCTGTCTTATTGTTCTTCTCCCTCTGCACCTCCTGTCATACTGTTCTTCTTTCTCTGTGCCTCCTGTCTTATTGTTCTTCTTCTCACTCTGCACCTCCTGTCATATTGTTCTTCTCCCTCTGCACCTCCTGTCTTATTGTTCTTCTTCTCACTCTGCACCTCCTGTCATATTGTTCTTCTCCCTCTGCACCTCCTGTCATATTGTTCTTCTCCCTCTGCATCTCCTGTCATATTGTTCTTCTCACTCTGCATCTCCTGTCATATTGTTCTTCTTCTCCCTCTGCACCTCCTGTCATATTGTTCTTCTTCTCCCTCTGCACCTCCTGTCATATTGTTCTTCTTCTCCCTCTGCACCTCCTGTCATATTGTTCTTCTTCTCCCTCTGCACCTCCTGTCATATTGTTCTTCTTCTCCCTCTGCACCTCCTGTCATATTGTTCTTCTTCTTTGTTTTTTTCTTCCCTTTGCACTGTTTTCTTCTTCCAGTGAGAGTGGTGGACCAAGGCAGCATGAACAGGTGGCGCACTGAGGATGTCAAATGAAATATTGTGAAAATGTGCTGTTTGCCTACCGTGTTATTTAAACTTGGAAGAAAATGAAGAGATGAATGAACCAATCAATAAATAAACAATTGTTTGTGTGACAGTTGAAGACAAGGGCCTCCCCACAACCACAGAGAAAACGGAGACCACTGTGTCCAACGAGTCAGGCCCAATGCGCCAACCCAACGCTGCTCACATGATTTCTCAGCCCGGCATTTTGGCTGGTAAGTTGTTTTGCTTACATTTTATGTATTTATTTTATGAATTTAGTGACTTACTGACCTATAGCAATGTTAGTCTTTGTACACGCTCGAAAAGTTAAGTTTTGCAGATTTGATGTTTATGTACAACTTGCAATGGGGTGAAAGATAACCCGTTTGCTGCCAAAATTATGATTTGGGTTTGAATCCTAAATCTGCATTTGTGGTTTGGGGCAAAGCTGAAACGATATTTTTCCAGTGACGAAAACTGTCTCGGGTGTATAATCCCAATGATAAATTAATTATTGTTATCATTTAGGCAGTTTTAAACTGAAGTGTTCAGAAAATGTTCAGATACATGCACTTCATTTTGCCTATCGGATTGCTCAAGCAATCGCACAGTCACAGCAAACATTTTACAGAGAAAGATAACGTCATTTGGGAGATTTTGTGACGCCAGTCTGGGTTATACGCAAGGAGAGAGAATAAAAATGTTTTAAAAAGAAGAATGACAGGGGCACGGAGTTTATAAATGAACAACTGTAGTAATAAAACCCTATTTTATGGACTATCATGGGTGGGTTGCTGCCGTTGTAATGCTTTATGGCATTCTTACTGTGTTATCTCTGTCTTTTGTTTTCTGTGTGGCTGCCTACGTGCGTTTGTTATTTTTATGGATATTAAATAGTGGGTGTATTTTAATTTTCAGCCATCATTGGAGGGTCGGTGGTGTTGCTGCTGTGTGCTATACTGCTGGTGATGTTTATCGTCTACCGCATGAGGAAAAAGGACGAAGGCAGCTACGCTCTGGACGAGCCTAAGAAAATGCCTAACTACTCGTACCAGAGAGCGCCGGACAAAGAGTTTTACGCATAAAGAACAGGGTAGGGTTGGATAGGGTAGGGAGAGGGTGGGTGATGAGTTTGGGCAGGGGGGGGGATTACCATGGGTAAAAGGAATTGCTTTTAGCAGATTGGGGAAGGGATATTTTGTTTAATTTATTACAAACGAACAGGGAAAACATGTTGCACAATGGAAGAGGAAGAAAAGAGAAAAAAGCAAGAAAGTTTATTTACCTGACGAGAAGAGAAACGGGATTACGAAGAAGACAACTAGTGACATCAGCTCGATTAACAAAAAGAAATCTTGAACCATGCGCATTATAACATTGTTTTTAATAACTATTTTGTGAGATCAAGAACACTGAAGCTAGCGTCTCCATAGTCCTACCAACGGTGCTTTCTTTAGCACAGTTTTGTTGTTGTTGTCGTAACCAGATGCTGAAGATATGCACAATGTGAACAACATTTAAAGATCAAAGAGGTACACCATTTTCACTTTTTGTTTGTTTGTTTGAACGGCAGTGTCTTTTATAGGGCAACAAACCAGCTGGATTTTAAAAAAAAAATGGAGAATTAAAAATCTTTGCCAGTAATCCAACGTCAAAGTTATTTTTGTGTAAACATTTTGATGAAAATGAAATTTCTGTCGCTATGAAAAACTTTTTTTGAATGAACAGAATATGATGCTTCTGAATAGATCTGATTTTGGATATAATTTCATTTTTGATTGGTGCATCGAATCTGCTCGATGAAAGAAATAGCAGGAATGGATTTTAGGTTGAAAACATAATTTGTATGAAGCGGTCTTCTTTGCATTATGGGTTGAAATGTGAGGATAGTGATGTATAGTGCTGTTGTCAAAGTGTGACTGGTACACTGCTTTTGGGCCACAGCGACCTTATAAGTGGTCTGTTTCAACATTTCAAACTTTTTGTTGTGAAAATGTCAGATGACAACTGCTATACTGTCAATCTAAGTGAGAGATGGTATTTATGTGCACCCAATGGTGAAATCACTTTTTTTTAATTACTGCCAATGGAAAATTATAGAACAATAATTTCAATTTTGGATAAGCATATTTATAGTACTCAAGTTTGCCACCATGTTGAGTTGTCCCAACCATCAGAATATTCTGTACCGCCTTCTCTCTTGAGCGCGGGTGAAGGTATATTTGAAAAGAAGTTGACGATAAATAGTATTATTGTTCCCATAACCTTTGTGGATCTGTTAACGTTGGATGCCAAAGATATTTTTATTTGTTATATTAATTGAGAGAAGGCTAGCCAGTATGGCAGAGGTGGGCACGCAGCAGTGATGTTTCTGCACAACTTAACATCTTGATGGCTACAATGACAAATGCCACTTTCATCAGTGCCTATGTATCATGTCCATTATTTTGTTTGCCAGTTTCTTTGGAGTTATTTATTGAATTACTTTCACTGCACAAGCACAAACATTATGGCCAACTGGCGTCAGGTACTGGATCTTTTGCCCATTTTGTTGTACTAGTATATACAGGGATCAAAGTCCAAGATATCGTTTTGCGCTCCACCCCAGTTATTCTTTTGTTTTGTCGCTGTTTGGGGATGTTCAAGTAATGGTATTTGGGCAAACAGAGGACCCTTTACCCACGAAGACTTGCAGTGTTGTGCTGGGGTCTTTGTATAAACTACCTCTTATCTGGTTCTATATAGCTATAATAAGAGTGAAGACAGTAGATGCCGAAAATCATTGTTGCGGCTTATTTTGTTTGATTTTGTACAGCCCTGGGCAACCTTTTTTTTCCCCATCAATTGAAAATTCAGCCAAGCTCGTGGAGAATAGTCTCTACAGCTCATTTGAAGTTTTAAAGAAGAGAGAAACTATTTTGAACCATGTGTACAGTTTTAAAACAAAGGAATCAGATTTGAAGCGTAGTAGGGTGTATTGTTTTGGTCGAGTTGCTGCATTTATGCTAGGCTTCAGTTTGATGTTGTGTACAGTCGGCAAAGGGTGCATATAATTATTATTACTGTGTGAAACGTTCATCCTAGGACTTGATCCATCACATTATTTGATGTAGTCTTTGAGTTGGTCCTAACTTTGGGATCTAGTTGTTTTTGTTGTTCTTTTTTCATTTTCTTTTCAGTTATAACATTTTTTTTTTAAAGTTTTGTGTCTAATGTTTATTTTCATGTATAATTCAGAATTACTAGGCTTTCTATAATTTTTTTTTGGGGACCTTATATCTTCAGCTGGAATTTGTTTTTTTTTTTCTCTTGGTTTGAGAGTATTAAATGTTCTGCCCAATTCAGCCATAGTGAACAATTTTGATTCGGTGTAGTGTTACGTGATAATTTTGCTTCATAATTTGTTGTGGGTTGAATTTTATGTTTTACTTTTCTCAATATTGTTTTGTTGTTAATTGTAGTCGTTATTTAATGAATATAGTTTGATGGATTTTTGTTTTGTGTGGACGTGCCTGCCTGCATACAATGTTTGCGCACACAAAGTTCTACCTTGACATTTTTACGTCCTGCACTTTTTGTGTGTGGTAATTTTGGAAAATCCAACATTAGTAATCTGCAACAGGTCACAGGCTTGGCCAACATGTTTAAAGTTTACTTTGTAGTTTTATTGCGATTATCATACAAAATAGTGTTCATCAATAGTTTTATGGGATTGTGATGATGTTCTTCCCTAGATCTTTTGACCATTACTTTTGTTTATATCTATCTCACCCACCCCTAGGGCACTTTATTATTTTGTTCCATAAAAGATATGGTTTAGATATTTTCCTCATGAAACATGTTTTGAAATGTATTCACATGTGCTATATACTGACTAATGAAATTCTTGGTCAGACTTACACAAAAACAAAAAGTGAGATGTATGAATGCTGATGGATGATTGTGTTACATGTGTGAGCGGACTATGAATGTTAGATTTACGCATTTGATTTTCGTGTTCTTAGTTTTTGGTTCCTATTTATATCGTCTGATGTAAACTTTTATGTGTGTGCATTGATGTACACTGTCTAGCGTTGTTGTGCTAACAAAACATATTTGAAACTAAAGTGCTTGTCTTATAACAAACCAACCAGCAATTGTGTGTAACACCAAGATTTATATTTGGATACTAAATTACCATGCTTGTTGTACCTGTAGGTTTAATCAATGGACTGTTATTTGGTGAACCTGGTGAAAAACCATGTATTACATTCAATTGTAGATTTATGGCGGTCACAGCGTTGAAAAAGGTGGAATGTAGTTGGTTAAACGTTGTGTTATGACAGATTTTGTTTTTCTTTTTATAAAATAACTTAAAAAAAACTGTAGATAGCTAAATATTTGGTGTCATAGATTTAGATAAAAGTTTGTAAAGGAGAACACACATATGCGTAAATTGTGATTTAAAAAAAAAAGAAATTTCTTCTGTGAAAAATGTATGCTTTGTACACTTGTTTTAGATGACATTTTCATTTGCTTAGTAAATTAAAGTACCAGTAGTTTGCCTTTCATTTTTAATGGGAAAAGTAGCGTCGACAAAGTAAAATGTATCTGAACATTAGGATGCAGCTCTCAATGAATGTATCATCTCTGCTACCCTTATTCTTGTGTCTTGGTTTATTGATGAGCATGTGGATATTTTTCTTGTATTGATGGTACTATTGTTTTATGAACGTTTAGTTGGTCACAAAGTTGGTTTCTTTCTCTGTTCCATGGTTGGTTGGTTTCGTATGTTGGACAGCTCACACCGACTCGACCAAAGCTTTTAGGTTTTGAGGTTAGTTCAGCCAGGCTAGCTATAAATAGCTTCGCCGGTGCTTCTTTCCTTTCACTGGAAGGGAGGGTGTAGGCAAGCTATAAATAGCCCGCAGCCAGCAAAATGTGGGGGAACCAAAGAGTGCTGCTCACATAGGCATTGAGCTGGTGTGAGCTTTGTGAGGTCCAACTCCAGCCCGTACCTTATCTTCTGTTTGTTGTGAACGACTTGGTTGTGTGTATTCAGTATCTTTATTAACAATCAAGCTGTATACAAATAACAATTCGTATTCTGTATTTTGGCATCAATTCTTTTATTCATATGTACACACGAGCCCTCTTATCAAAGCTCTTCTGATCACATGTAATTTGTCACAAAAACTAATTTTTATTTATTGATTTTTTGTTTGGTTTTGATTTGAAAGAGAAATACGGGTTATATGTTTCTTATGGAAACACAATCCATAGCAGTCATTGAGAGGGCACAATTTTCTGATGTTAGATCAAAACCATCTCATTTTGTTCAAAATTGACTACTCTGAGAAAGGCGTTATAATATACCTTGCATTGTAGTGAACCCTCGTGTATCCAGGTATTTAGGTTCAGAGACCGGCCGCGATAGCTGAAAATCCATGAAGTAGGGACACCATATTTACAGTAATTTAACATGTATTCTGACTTTTAAAACCCCCCTTTACGTACTGTTAACAAACCACCCATTACAGTAATGTACAGATATCTACAATAAGTACATACAATACACAGGCACAAATGTTAAGCAATAAAATACCATATATCGCGACTATTTTAGAAATTTCCAGAAAATGCGCAATATATTTTCTCATATAACATAATGAAAATAATGGGGGAAGTAGCGAGGGTTCAATATATGTTAATTTTAATATGAAGCTGTAAATGCAGTAGTTGATTTTAACATAAGGATCTGAATTCTGATAGAAGCTGTAGTCATAAGTATTTCTAAATGCATTATATACAAAATTATTTCAATTATTGGTTCTGTTCTTGTGTTCTCATAGTTGTAAAAGGTCCATTTTTGTGTTTGTTTCGTCATTGATGCCATTATGTACTTGTTATGTAGGTTCATCTGTACGTGTCTGCGTGCGCGTGCATAAGGAATTTCACATTCTAATCTTGACCTGTAAGATAATTTTGACGAATAAACATTTAAAAAACAGTTGGGGTCTTTGCTTTTTGACTTGCATGCATAGAGCAATGTGAGCTGTGTATTCAACCCCTTCATCCCTGTCCTCCCTCTTCTCTCCTTCCCAAAAAAATACATACAGATTTTACTGTGCCAGTCCCACCCTACATAGTCCAAAAATGACATTTTAACAAAATGTCTGTCCTTCAAAAACTACCCCCGTTGAGGTGCCGGGGGTTTCAGTATAAATAGTATCCCCACTTTCTGGAAATTTAGTGCTTTAAATTCCCACTTTCGCTGTCTTTCTCATTTGCTCTTTCTGATTCCTGCTCTGTTCTATCAATCTGCTATACTATCGTCTTCTTTGCTAGACCAGTCTCCTACCGTTTTTTTTTAAAACTCTTCCGGGACAAGACTCCTATTTGTGTATGAGGTCTGTTGGATCAGCTTGGGAATATTGGACGCTTTCTGCCAGGTGGTCACTAGGGCTTCCTATGATGTTATTATTTAGCAATGTAGGCATTTTATATGTATGTGTTTTGTTGATAATTTATAATGATGTTTGTATTCTATTTTGTTTTTGTAAAGGGGGGTTCGATAAGTTGGGGTGAAGCCTCAGCCGCCCCCTGCGTGGGATGTCTTTATTGTAAAGTGACTGGCTGGTGGAGAGCTTTCGGTTTTACCACTAGGGTTGTTTCAGCAGATCTTTTATGCGGATGAGGGGTTGTCCGGTCCTGATTTGGCTCGGAAGAGTCCGCTGGACCTAAAGCAATAATAATGTTATGTAATGTAATGTAATGTCCTTCAAAAAATTGCAAGTGGATTAATATCTCAGAACCTATTTCAACTACCACAATCAAACTTGGTAAGATGGTGTATACCCATAAAACCTCATAAATGATCAGTAACTTCACTTCAAGGTCAAGGTCACTGGGTCAACAAATGTTAGTCAAAAACTGAAAATTTTTCACAAAATTTAGAGGTGCCAACCAGTACGGATTGACCGTATTTAATTCCAGCGAAGTGAATTAAATACGGAAATACGGTAGCTTATATAAGAATATGGAAGAGAAGTTGCGGTTCGTTTATCTTTGCCAGCGGTGCTTCTGTACCAGTTTCTGGTCTCAGAATAGTACTCATGCACTCGCTGAACGTCCCTGTGTGCCGGCGGTATTTTCCTACACGCTTTTCGATTCATGACAGTACCAGTACTCCTTGGACTGTACCCTAATCAATCACGTGATGAAAGCCGAATCGACTACGCGCGATCCGAACCAAACACGTGATCCATTTGTTCAATGAAAACACATGTTTTTAGCCTTTCGGGATGAAGACTATAATGGAGGGAACTCGTACAGATCTATTTTTATACTGACGTCAACTGGGGTTAGGGTAGGGTTGGGTTAGGGTTACCCTACCCAACCCAACCCTACCCCTAGTCTAAAACTAGACCTGTACGAGTTCCCTCCATAATAGTCTTCACCGCCTTTCAGAGTGTTTCAAAATCGCGAAAAATGGCAGGACGTGGTAGACCCAGAAAAAGAAAAACTGCTAAGTCTTATGACGAAGCCGATTCCTCATCAAAGAAAACAAAGCCTGCAACTAAACGTCTGCAAAATTTTCTGCATTCATACACAGAAGCACATCCATGCATCATTGCGTCGAAACTGTCAACAAAGTATGTACGCTGTACTGTCTGTGGCTTCAATTTTTTTATAAGTCATGGTGGATTTGACGATGTTGCCAGGCATTTGCATCTGCTAGACACAAAGCTTACTGTCCAAGATCATACTGAGGATTCTCCTGATCCCTGTGTCCAACTGTTCATGTGAAAGGGTTTTTTCTCTTGTTAGAAAAAATAAAACTGACTTTAGAGGGACTATGGGAAGTAAGACACTGAATGCAATGCTGCAGTTAAAATGAAGAAATTCAAATACTGACTGCCACAAAACAAAACTCTCTCCAACACTTCTGAAAAAGGCAACTGCTAAGTCCTTGAAACAATAGAACTGTTTTGTTGCTGACATTGCTTTTATTGGAAAGACTATCAGTATCATTCATTTGAAGTAAAACAAGTGTAGTGTTCAACAAGCTGATTTTCATGGTGATTTTAAAGTAAAACAAGTGTGTTCAACAAGCTGATTTTCATGGTGATTTTAGAGGACTGAAAATAGCCTGCTATTTTAGAGGTAAGCCTGTCGTTATAATGTCATAATACTGACAAGTGTTAAAAAATACTGACAAGCGGGTCCGAAAATACTGACAAGAAGATTAGGAGGTTGGCACCTCTTAAAATTTCACTTTTCGTTCTAGGTTTACAATATTGAACTTCTTTTATGCGGATCAGGGGCGAGTCCTCTTTCAGCAAAGTTGTGGTCTTGATTTTGTGGTCCTTTTTCAGCTATACTGGTCCTGATTTGGCTCGGAAGGGTCCGCTGGACCTAAAGCAATAATGTAATGTAATGTAATGATGCATGATATAGCAATGAGACACGTATGGTATACGAATTTGGTCAACCTCAATCCAAGGTCAATATCACTGGAGCTGTCCAATGTCAGTATAGGTACTTTAAAGTGGCCTTGACCCTAAATTATAAAATATAAAGTCTAAACTTGTATTTAGGGATGATAGATTGATCATTCATATATGTTCAGTTTTTGCGTTGATCTTGAAGGGAGTTTAGGGTCAAGGTCACTTCATGATACCTATATGAACTGACTTTTGGACAGCTCCAGTGACCTTGACCTTGGTTAACCCAATGTGCACAGTATGTGTGTATCATTGATATGTATCATGCATCAAAGAATCATACATTCAATATGATTAACTTAGGGAAAAAGTTAAATTTTGTGCAAAATTGTTATTTTTTAAACTAACACCGTTGACCCTGTGACTTTGACCTTGAAGTGAAGTTATTCAGTCACCGATCATTTCTGAGGTCTCATGGATATACACCAACTTACCAACGATACATTTAAAGTTTTGCACAAGTGGACGGGACACTTTTTTTTTTTAAAGTAATTTTCTGACCATTTAGGACTCATCTTGTACAGGTTTGCAAACATTTTTATTTTGGGGTTTGTTTTGGGGTGGGGTAGAATTTTTTGTTTGTTTGTTTTTTGCTGCAGTTTATTATTCATTTCTATCAGAAAACTCTGGGCCGCCTCCCCTGGGGAAGGCGTAGTCGCAGCCAGTGGCGCGCCCAAACCCTACCTACCTAACATTAGTTGTGAATTTTTGAAATTTTTCCTGGGGGGAGCAAACCGGAGTACCCGGAGAAAACCCCCCGAGACTTTGCCCGAGTCGAAAGTAAATAATATTCGGAGAAACATAACGCCCAGATGCTGGCTTGAACCCACGCCTGTCAGGCGCCATTGGTTTGTGGCTGGTGGACAAGGCAAGTTAGTCCTGCCTTAGCCCACTTGGCCACAACGCATGAAGTGAGGAGTACATAGAATCACATTGCTATGCATGTCAGTCAAACACTGATGACATCAAAACAACAACCTTGGACAATGAGCAAGAGTTACAAATAATTTGTATTTATACATTTTGTGTAAACTAATTACATGCAAAGTGAGCACTAACTGACACAAGGACACTAAATACTAGTTTTGTTGACATACTCTACCTTTTCACATCAAGCATTGCTCATCTCTCACATCTTTGAAGTCCAACATCAAAAGGTATCTCTTCCAGCAGTACTACTAGTAGTCGGCACAAGTAGTTGGTGTACAGTTAGGGTGTGTGTGTGCATGCGTGTGTGTGTGAAAAATAAGTTTTTTAAAAATTTGGTATTTCTCATCCCCATCTCCATTCATCCAAAGGATAGAGGCCTTATAAATATTAATTATTCTTTGTTGAGGACGGTTCAGGTGAAGGATTTACACATGGCCACTGTATGGTCCACTCCACAAACCACGGTGTGTGTCTCTGCTGGCACCGACACCTGAAACACACAATGCAAACTTAAAACACTATGTGTGCATCAAAACACAGCCCATCGCCACATCCCAAGGCCTTCCCCAAACCCACAGTAGTCTGCTGTAACACAGACATTGGTTTGGCCACAGTAATGTCTGGCTATATTGAGATAGATTTGCTTGTATTTTGTAACTCATGCAGAAGACTTTTTGAATGAAATATATGAATTGAGGACACCGTTTAGTCTGCTCTCTTGTATCTGGTCTTGTGGTATAATCAGCGTTGAAACTAGCACCACCATGTCTGGCTATAGTAAGACAGACACAAACTGTTTTGACCTCAATGCGGCCATCTCATCCAAACATCAAATTATTATTCTAAATGTCGGAGGGCATTATCTGCACACACACATACACAAAGCTAAGGGCCAATTGTAACTTCACAGTGTATTTACTGACTAGAGATGGAGATTTAAGACTGAGAAGATGGAGAATTTGCTGCAGCTATGGTTAAGTTGCACAGTGACGGTGGTCAGACATCGCAAACACATCTCATTATTCTTATAGTGAGATACAGAAGACCACATGTTATGACCAGATACACAGGAGACCAAATGTTATATTGAGTAGGTATTATGTTGACTCAGGTTCTATGATTTACCTTCAATATTTCCACAGTATCGGACTGACTTCTTCAGCCCACATCTGAGTCAAGGTAATAAGTCCAATTGCTATTTGCCTGGCACGTCAATGACCCAGGTTCAAATCCGAGGTGGGCGAAATAAAAAGTGGCCATTTTTCACTGCCCATTTTAGCAGTATGATTGTTGTGGTGGTTCAGTGTTGATTGAGGTCCTGGTCCCTGGGGTGGTTATCCCCGTCTGCCTTATGATCAAAGGTGGGTATAGGCGTTAAACCTCAATGTTCAGCAGTTCAACATAATACCTACTAAATATCAGCACTCCTGATTCTGGGAACATAAGGTACTCTACCACATGTTATGGCCAGATATACAGAAGACAACATGTTATGCAAATGGCAATACATACAGAAGACAACATGTTATGCAAATGGCAATACATACAGAAAACAACATGTTATGCAAATGGAAATACATACATAAGACAACATGTTATGCAAATGGAAATACATACAGAAGACAACATGTTATGCAAATGGAAATACATACAGAAGACAAAATGTTGTGCAAATGGCAATACATACAGAAAACCACATGTTATGGCACGGTACAGGAGACCATATGTTATGGCACGGTACAGAAGACCACATGTTATGGCACGGTACAGAAGACATGTTATGGCACGGTACAGAAGACCACATGTTATGGCACGTTACAGAAGACCACATGTTATGGCACGGTACAGAAGACCACATGTTATGGCACGTTACAGAAGACCACATGTTATGGCACGGTACAGAAGACCACATGTTATGGCACGGTACAGAAGACCACATGTTATGGCACGGTACAGAAGACCACATGTTATGGCACGGTACAGAAGACCACATGTTATGGCACAGTACAGAAGACCACATGTTATGGCATGGTACAGAAGACCACATGTTATGGCACGGTACAGGAGACCACATGCTATACCTAATTATGGCAAGAGGACAGAAAAAAGAGGATGATTTTGTGACAAACCTTGAGAGGGAAAAACTGGTTTTCTTGGAATCCCAAGCCTAGGCAGCCCTGACGGTTGTGACCCCATGTATACAAGTCTCCTTTATCTGAAAACATTGGCAACAAGAACAAGATAAACAACTAACAAAAACCTACAGTGACAAAGATTGGGAAAGAAGGGAAAGAAACTCTCCCTACCCAGATTTATTAATTCCCTTTGGTAAGGATTTAACTTAAATGGGAAGGAAGGATCAAAACTGTTCTTCAAACCATAAATGACTTCCATTTCGTACAAATTAACATTTAACTGATATGCATTTGAAGAATATTACCGTCTGCACACAAATCCAGATACACACAAACGCATGTTGATTTATGGAGGACCCCGCCACCATTGCTAATACTACCAGCTTATTTGTTTCTGGTCAAAATGAAGTTCTACATACCCTACCTACATTTTAACTTCATCAAAGTTACAACACCAGCAAATAAAACATTTTGTTGAATATCTCTGGTGCTTTCCCCGAATGTATAACTGAATAAAAGTGAAACCAAACCTGTGATAGCAGCGAAGTGACCCAAGCCACAATCAATATCCACCACCTTGCTGTGTGGCTGTAGCTCATTGCGACCAAACAAGGTCTCTGGTATCATGGTGGGTACATCTGATGATTCCAGCGCTGGTCCTTTCCCCAGGATCCCAAAGCCCCAAACATACGCCTGACCTTGGTCTGCACACAACCACAAAACCACAGGCATAAATAAAATGAAAAAAAGACACACAGACATAAACGAAAAAAATCACAGGCATAAACGTCAAAACCACAGGCATAAACAACAAAGTCACAGGCATAAACGACAAAATCACAGGCATAAACGACAAAATCACAGGCATAAACGACAAAATCACAGGCATAAATGACAAAACCACAGGCATAAACACATAAACGACTGGGCCCTGGTAGTAACGGCACCGACGATCTCTGGTCGGCAGGGCTGAGCCGGAGTAGCCACATTGTCCCGTAGCAGCTCTGCAAGGTCTCCATCGGGAAACGGCAATGGATCCTCCTCCACAACTTCGCGGCGTTGGGTTGAGGCAGGACTCCATTCTGAATCGGAATCATCGGGTCGTCTCGCGCCGTCGATATTCCCGATCATCAAATCGTATAGCGGCTTCTTCAGGCAAACTGCTTCTACTTCGCCTATGTAGAAAGGAGTGCTGGCGCTCTCACACATTTGCTGTCGGCCATAAGTGTCCATTTAGAATTGCCAGTGAACTGTTCTTTAGCGATTAGATCTTCTCTGACGATGACTCATCTGCAACCAGAGTCTCTTAGGACAGTCACTTCGTGATTTCCGACGCATCCCTTGGAAATAGACATGCTCTGGACGGTCACAGCTGCACTGGCGACAATGGGGATGGATTTCCCGTTTGCAAGGAGAAGTTGGCCATCAGTCATGCACGTCCGCAGGAGTAGCTGTGTGCTCGGTCTCACTTGGAAGAATGACGCTCCCGCCGCACACTTGATGGTCAGATCTACTGGTTTGCCGTTGATTGGAGAAACGTCTCTGTGGTCGCCCGCCACTGCGTTGTCTGTATTGCTCTGCTGTACGCTATTTCTGTTTTGAGGACAGTTGGTAGCTCTGTGGTCTGTAGAGTTGCAGGTGAAACAGCCTCTTGGATGCCCCTCTCTTGGGGGTGGTGTGGTGTCCATGTGTCTATGGCTCGTCTGACTCCCCTGGATCTGGTTCCCATGGTTTCCAGTCTTCTGAACATGTTTCGTCGCGCTGGGTGGCCCCAGCGTCTTCCCGTGAGCGATAAGGTATCTTTCAGCAACCTCAGTTACCTCTTTAAGCGTCTGCAGCTTTTGTAATTCTAAGTGGGTCGCCAGGTCCTTGTGACAGGCATTGAGAAATTGTTCCTTCACGATCAGGTCATGGAGACTGTCGTAAGACTTCCTCTCGCCTGATAACACCACCCACTTGTGTAGATATGACGACAGGCGCTCCACAAACAGCTTTGGCGTCTCGTCTGACAAAGGCCGGCATTCACGAAAGCGTTTACAGTAGTCCTTCTCTGTGAAGCTGTAGCAATGCAGTAGGGCCTCTTTCAAGACGTCGTAGTTTTTGGCATCATCGTTCGACAGTCTGGTGTAAACTTCGAGTGCTTGCCCTGTCAAAAGTGCACTTAGTCGAATCGCCCAGTCTTGAGGTTGCCAGTTAGAGCTTTCAGCGAACCGTTCGAATCTCACCAGATAACTGTCGATCTGGTCCTTCCCGTCGAAGAAGGCTGGCAATTTTGGAGCCTTGTTGTCGCTGATAACATGTGGCGCGTTCTGCTGTTGCTGGATGCGCGCCAACTCTAACTGGTACTGAAGATCAGCTTCTAGTCGTCTCTCTTCCATCTCGTCACGCCGACGCTGTTCCTCTCTTTCTTCTTGGCGACGCTGCGCTTCAAGCTCTCTTTCTTCTCGGCGACGCTGTTCTTCTCTTTCTTGACGCCACTCTTCTAATTCTCGTCCTTCACGGCGACGCTGCTCTTCTAATTCTCTCTT
This sequence comes from Oncomelania hupensis, assembly GCA_036898135.1. Classification (NCBI taxonomy): domain Eukaryota; kingdom Metazoa; phylum Mollusca; class Gastropoda; order Littorinimorpha; family Pomatiopsidae; genus Oncomelania; species Oncomelania hupensis. The sequence goes on from CM072526.1 coordinate 53,009,242, forward strand.
TTCACTGCGACGCTGTTCTTCTCTTTCTTGACGCTGCTGTTCAATCTGAGACTTGACGTACTCCGTCAGCTGCTTGCCTTTTAGATTCATTCCAATTTCTTTCTGCCAGAAGTCAGCCATCTTGATGCTTCTGGAAAGTTCTTGACTGTTCTGTACCTTTCTAGAATGTTCTAGAACAGCACGCTTTCTGCAGTAGCGCTGATGCTTGTCACTAGTCGTCTTCGCTGACGCAGGCCCCGCTGTCCTCGTCGTATGCGACGCTGCACCACGCTGGTGTTGATGTACACGCTCCTGTGCTGAAGTAGACGTACGTCCGCTGCTCGCTCCCTGTAAAACTGGCGATGTAGCTTCGAGACTGTCCCTCGACGTTAATTTTGTTTATTTTTTACCTGCTTACACGTTTATTGGAGGGCTTTCAACTCAATAATAAACCCATGTTGTATGTACGTCACACTACTGGTATCTTCCACCAACCATTGACACTGATCATGTGGATTAATATAGTTAGACTCCCGGTACTACTCCATCACAAGCTAGTATAAAATTTTATTTATTTAATTTAACGTCTATTCACATCTGTGATATTAGACAATAGTATAAAATAATACAGATGATTCATTTTCCATTACAATAATGAGGGGCGATCAGCCTCAGGCCAGTCGCAGTGCGGCATTTTTATCCCTGTAAACTGAGGCTGACATAATGGAAGAACAAGAAATAATTGCATGGACGAAAGTGCCCACAATGTCCAGCAGTCCAGTATTACTGTCCACCGCAGTCTGCCTACTATCTTCCACTACAGAGTAACACCACAGTCCAGTATTACTGTCCACCGCAGTCTGCCTACTATCTTCCACTACAGAGTAACACCACAGTCCAGTATTACTGTCCACCGCAGTCTGCCTACTATCTTCCACTACAGAGTAACACCACAGTCCAGTATTACTGTCCACCGCAGTCTGCCTACTATCTTCCACTACAGAGTAACACCACAGTCCAGTATTACTGTCCACCGCAGTCTGCCTACTATCTTCCACTACAGTGTAACACCACAGTCCAGTATTACTGTCCACCGCAGTCTGCCTACTATCTTCCACTACAGTGTAACACCACAGTCCAGTATTACTGTCCACCGCAGTCTGCCTACTATCTTCCACTACAGTGTAACACCACAGTCCAGTACTACTGTCCACCGCAGTCTGCCTACTATCTTCCACTACAGTGTAACACCACAGTCCAGTATTACTGTCCACCGCAGTCTGCCTACTATCTTCCACTACAGTGTAACACCACAGTCCAGTATTACTGTCCACCTCAGTCTGCCTACTATCTTCCACTACAGTGTAGCACCACAGTCCAGTATTACTGTCCACCTCAGTCTGCCTACTATCTTCCACTACAGTGTAGCACCACAGTCCAGTATTACTGTCCACCGCAGAATGCCTACTATCTTCCACTACAGTGTAACACCACGGTCAAGCAATTATTGAGACAATAAAAGCTGATGGATACAATTACTGTAGGACGATTTTTTTTTCCACATCAAGACCAGACTTGAAGACAATGGAGCTCAATGCACAAACGTGACCTCCGTGAATAATGCATAGCATAGATAGTCATGCGGCTCAATCGATCATCTGGCATACAAGGGGTTCAAATCTCCACTTAAAGCGACATTTTCACATCAGGAGATAGAGAACACTTTCTTAAAAGGAGGCACTGTGGTCTAATGGTAGTGCTTCGGCTTGCGGATCGGAAGGTCCCGGGTTCGAGCCCAGGCCGGGCCATTGTGTTGTGTCCCTGGGAAAGACACTTTACTCCTGTTTTCCTACTCCTTCGGATGAGAGTATAAACCGAGGTCTAGTCTGTGTCGCATACATTCCATCATAACGGACTTTAAAAATCCTGACGCTCATGTCCTAGACGGGTGAGTGCCGGTGACAAGAAAACACCCAGCATGCACCTAGGTCCTTCTCCCCCATCCCTGGCTGCCCGGGATTGTGCTCAGTTGTCCGGGCGTCAGACCATGCGCCCAAAGGCTGCGGGTGGGCGTCTCGGGCGGCTTGAGTTAGATCCTGTATCGGCCAGCACCTTGAGCAGCTCTTGAGCTGGAAAAGCGCTATATAAGAACGATTAAATAAATAAAATAAATAAATAAATAAATGACTCTTTATCTGGTGATTCAAGGGTGAAGAGGAAAGAGATGAAGGTGATCACCTCAGCATTAGAAAAACTTTCTGTAATGACTATTTTGTGATTCAAGGGTGATGAAGAAGAAGAAGAAGAAGAAGAAGAAGAAGAAGAAGAAGAAGAAGAAGAAGAAGAAGAAGAAGAAGAACTAGAACAACAACAACAAAAACAACAACAACTGAAAGAAGAAGAAGAGAAACAGCAAGAAAAACAAGAAGAAGAAGAAAAAAAAAAGGAGAAGAAACTTTTGGGGGGTGGGGAGGGGGGTGGGGGGTTTAAAAACAGTCAGTATACTAGTTAACCCAACTAATTTATTTTGCTACTCACCATTGAGGACTGCACAAATGGAGCCCCCTGCCACTGCCTTGATGACACGACCGCAGCTGGTCAATGGCAGATGTCTGGCTGTGCTGATCTGGGTGTGCTTGGTCACCAAGCCAAGCTGGTTGTACTCCGAGTTGCCCCACCCAAACACATCTCCACTCGCTGTAGCTCATTAAAACAATAAATACATACATTTTAAAAATAATAAAATTAAAAATACAAGAAGAAGAATTTTAGTGCTGAAAATGTAGTAAGTGATGAAACTTTCATTTTCAATTTCCTTTTCAGTTGTCAGTCACTACAATTGTGTTGACCGTCAGCAAAAACAGTCCACAGCAACAAGAAGTGCAAAGTAGTTACATTTGCATTAGGTTGTATAACAGGCAGCATTTAGAACAGAGGGATGAGAAAAATATTATCAACAGTCTTTACATGCGCTTTTTAGTTTTGTAATACATGTTTTTAAAATTGCGTTTTTTGTTTCATTTTACGATGATCTACACTTGTATCAATTCCTTGTGTGAGATAATAAAGATGAGTTGTATTGTATTATAGTCTATTGATTATATTAAATTATATTAATTTTAATATTGTATTGTATTGTATTATACTGTACATACCTGATACAGCCAGAACACAGTCACCACTGCCGTGCACTTGAACAATTTTTTCTCCTTTAACGTCTCCTTGTACTACTGTTGGGGAGCTGACGATATCGTAGTGTCCCTGACCTGAAATACCAGCAGTACCATTTAGATGACGATGACAACGATGATGATGATGGTGATGATGATGTGAACTGTTGCTCTGGCCTAGGCTTTACACAGTATACAGAAGTCTACATAGACAAAGGGAGACGGGGAGAGAACAAAGCAACAAAGAGAGAGAAAGATGGACAGACAGTGGCAGAATACAGGCAGAGAGAGAGACAGAGACAGACAGACAGTGGCAGAATACAGGCAGAGAGAGACAAAGACAGACAGATACAGACTGAGAAAAAAAGATAGAAATTATAAAAAATAACCAGAAACAGACACAAAGACAGAAAGAGAACACCCACCTGTCTGTCCATCAGCCCCCAATCCACAGGCATAGAGTTCCCCTGAAGATGTGAGGAAGATTGTATGATCCTGACCACAGCTCACCTATAACACCACACACCTACATTACTTTCATATATTCCCCTTGAAAGGCATGAAGAAAATAGCTGATAACCCCACAGTTTTGAATGGCATGGTATGGCATGGAGAAAATAGCTAATAAACCTCACAGTTTTGAAAGGCATGGAGAAAATAGCTAATAAACCTCACAGTTTTGAAAGGCATGGAGAAAATAGCTGATAAACCTCACAGTTTTGAAAGGCATGGAGAAAATAGCTGATAAACCCCACAGTTTTGAAAGGCATGAAGAAAATAGCTGATAAACCTTACAGTTTTGAATGGCATGGAGAAAATAGCTGATAAACCGCATAGTTTTTTATGTTTGTTTTTGTTGTTGTCTGGTCACCGAGTTTATGCCCAGAGAGGGAGCTTCCTTTGCACAGCTATAGAGAGGATACTAAGCAACATGTCTTGCCAAAGAACAGTGAAAGCAGCACAGTGGTACCTTCTGGAATGAGTAGATACAACAAGCAACAGCAATGCAACCAACAACCAACCAAAAAGCATACAGTAAATGCCGAGTATCCCAAATCTATCAATGCTTCAGGATGCTAATCATGTTTCAGAAAAATTGTGAAAACCTTCACTTCATGTTATCTACGTTCTCACTGAGATTTCAAATCTACTGTACCTTTTCAATGTCCTCAGGGAGATCCTTCAGTAGTACGTTGACTATCTGACTCTTGCTGTAAAACACACAAATCAACCAACAATGGAAAAGTGACATTTAGGTTGGCTGCATTTACATGTTAATACCAGTGTAAAGAGATAAAGGAAAGCTGGAGTACCTGGAAAAAACCCTCAGTGATGTCAAAAGTCTTGTACCCAACTAAAGAAGATAATTCCCAATGGGGTTTGAGCCCACACCATTTGGCACTGGAAACTAGCGCTTAAACCAACTGTGTCACAGGCCATCCCACCCTCCATGCAGGCATATAATATGGGAAAAATGCTTCCATGGTCATTACATTTGTAGCCTACAGTCTAAACCATGCATAAATATATTTGTTTACCTGTCAAGTCTATGCTTTTGATGTAATTGTTACGGAATTTTGGCGATTTTCAAGTCTTACGGTATAAGGTAAAAATCCTAAGTTATTTTTAAATTGTGGTGAAAAAAAAAAAATAAAAAAAAAAAAATAAATTAAAAAAAAAAAAAAAAAAAAAATATATATATATATATATATATATATATATATATATATATATATATATATATATATATATATATATATATATATATAAGTTCTACCAAGCATAGCCCAATGTACTGTGTGCATTTCACAGCGACTCAACCAAAGCTTTGTAGTTTTGAGGTTAGGTCAGCCAGGTTAGCTATATATAGCTTCGCCGATGCTTCCTTTCACTGGAAGGGAGGATACAGGCAAGCTATAAATAGCCCGCAGCAAGCAAACTGTGGAGGCACTAAACAGTGCTGCCCACATAGGCATTGAGCTGGTGTGATTTTACTATGCACTATTTATTTTCACACATTTTTTATGGTATTTTGTTTAAACTTCTGGTATGGGAAGCAAAATCTTATGGTAAGAGTCCACAAGTGCTTGACAGGTGTGTTGTACACAAAATGTCACCATAAGTACAACTCCAAAGCGTCATGCCTGGAGAATCCAATCACAGACCTGCCTACCCCCTCAGAGTAAAAGCGGGAGACATTATATAATAACAATGGGACATGGCATTAGCGGTAAGCAGGACGTGTTTGCAAACAATAAAGATTGAATAATATGTATTTCGTGACATGTCAAAAGCGTGAGTCTCCCGCCAAAAGCGGGAGAGTAGGCAGGTCTGCAATCACAGGATTGATTGCTATTCATGAAAATAAGCACGTCAGATATCGTTAGAAACATGCTGAGCCAAAGTTTACCTGTAGTCTTCACCTTCCACAATGGGTCTGCCACACTGTCCGTACGCATTGTGCCCCAGACTGAACACTGCAAAATGACCCACCATCATTGACGGCATAACTATTTCAGCAAGGTAGCCTTATCAGTTCATATGAAGAAAGGGTGGATAGAGCTAAATGCAGAAACAACAAAATCAATAGATTTTCAACACAAACAACAAGCTGCTCATCCTGTGACGCACAGCAAACAAAACTTCAGGGCCTACCTTCAGTTTAATGCATCTCGTACATGATCTAAGGCTTACCTGAAAATACGGAGACTATTTGATTGAGGATTAACATGAATGCAAAAGCTCAATGTAACACCTGTCCCAAGCAGATCTGACTGAGTGAGAAAGTGACCCGTTGTTACATACAGCGCGTATCAGCTCAAAACTCACCTCCAGCTCCTTCTGTAACGATGACTGTGTGGGCTCTACCACAGTTCATACAGCGCGTAGCAGCTCAAAACTCACCTCCAGCTCCTTCTGTAACGATGACTGTGTGGGCTCTCCCACAGTTCATACAGCGCGTATCAGCTCAAAACTCACCTCCAGCTCCTTCTGTAACGATGACTGTGTGGGCTCTGCCACAGTTCATACAGCGCGTAGCAGCTCAAAACTCACCTCCAGCTCCTTCTGTAACGATGACTGTGTGGGCTCTACCACAGTTCATACAGCGCGTAGCAGCTCAAAACTCACCTCCAGCTCCTTCTGTAACGATGACTGTGTGGGCTCTGCCACAGTTCATACAGCACGTATCAGCTCAAAACTCACCTCCAGCTCCTTCTGTAACGATGACTGTGTGGGCTCTCCCACAGTTCATACAGCGTGTATCAGCTCAAAACTCACCTCCAGCTCCTTCTGTAACGATGACTGTGTGGGCTCTACCACAGTTCATATGACGCACCTTGGTGGACTTCGGCTTGTCCAAAGGGAGATGAATGTGTATGGGTTCTATGATGTAATCCAACACACGACCTATCAGAACATAAGGTCAAATGCTGACAGATTCCAACACACGACCTATCAGAACATAAGGTCAAATGCTGACAGATTAAATAAACAACTAGAAGGGTAAAGCCCATATGACTCACATGCTCCTTATGGAACTTGCAATATTTAACATGAAAATAAGTGCCCAGAAAAAACAAAAAAATAAAATGGTGGCATTAAAATGCAAATACCGACTTTGATCTTTCTATGCTCTAGACCTTGAGATCAAAATGAATGAACATCTGGCTCCAAATACACTCATGTACTATTAAATAAACTACAGAAAAAGGTATATTATGCCCCAAAAATGATGATATTGGGTTGACCTTGACCTTCAGTGACCTTTACCTTGGGATGACCTTGACCCTCACATGATCTCTCATGCATATCTGATCAAATAACCCAATGTTGTTGCATACTATGGTTTAAATAAACAACCATTTCACTGTACGATGACCTATTTTTAAGACATTTTTTGTAAGGCCTAACATTTCCTTGACCTTCAAGATCAATGCAAAAACGGACCATATATCACGCTATCATCTCTAAATACAACGTTTGGACTTTATATCTCTCATAGTTTAGGGTCAAGGTCACTTTAAAGAACATAGATACAAACTGACATTGGACAGTGCCAGTGACCATGACCTTGGAGTGAGGTTGACCAAATTTGCAAAGTATGTTTGTCTCATTAATATCTATCAGGCATCAAAGAATCATAAGTTCAATATTAATAGCCTAGAAAGAAACATGAAATTTTGTGAAAATTGTCATTTTTGACCTTAACCTTGAAGCGAAGTCATTCATTCACTGATCATTTACGAGGTATACACCATCTTACCCAGTCTGGTTGTGATAGTTAAAATAGGTTCTGATTACTCAGCCACTTTAAAGTTTTTGCATGGAAAGGATGGTGGATGGACATTTTTTTGTCTATATCATTGTTGGACTATTTAGGACTCATCTCGCACAGATTTGCAAAAATCTTGTATTTTTTGGGGGGGATGAGTACACAAACTCACACTGCTATGCATGTGAGTTAAAAAGCTTATCCTAACCTATCCCATAACTCGAAAGTCATTGGGGCACCACAGATGATCATTTAACCAGCGTCAGCAACCCTGATGGCTTCGCTCAATGTCTAGCCAGTCCATTCTCGAATGTTGTCATACCACCTCTGTCTCCCTCATATTCTGCCTCCTTGCACTGTGCTTTGCAGGATTATTTTTGCAAGGCCTGATGCTCTGGTGACGTGGCCATACCATCGGAGTTTCTGTTTCTTCACCAATGTGAGCAGGTCATCATGTTGTCCAATGGCTTGTGTGATGGTCTGTCAGACTTACTGTCATTGGTGATGTGTTGGGTATAGGAAATACCCAGAAGTCTTCTGTAGCACCTCATCTCCATGCTTTGTATTCTTCGTTGGAGAACTGCTGTGAGGGTCCATGCTTCGCAAGCATATAGGAAGATGGAGATGACAAGGGAGAGCAGCAGCCTTACCTTGGAGTGTAGACTGATGGTCCTGTCTTTCCAAATGGGCTTAACCTTGTGAGGGCAGCAGTTGTTTGTGCGATCCTGGAGAGGACTTCCTGTAGGAACGCACTGTCTGATACAATGGCTCCAAAATATTTGAAGCTATGCACTGTGCTGAGGGACTGGCCTTGGACTTTATGTCCATGTTGATGCCATTGGTGTTGTTAATCAATCATTTTGGTCTTCTCTGCACTTATTTCCATTACCAAGGCTCTGGAGGTGGTGTCAAGCCTCTGTACCAGCTGTTCAAGTTCTTGTTCCTCTCCGCAAAACGAAGGTTGGAGATTGCTCTACCCCCTATGCTGACTGTGCCTTTGTGATCTGCAAGGGCATCTGACATGATGATACTGTAGGTATTCTCGCAGATTATTCTGAGGTTTCAAATCTGTCCAGTGGAATTTCAAAAAGCAAGTCCCAAAAGGAGTGAACTGATCAACAACCGCTTATTCCAGCTGTTTCTAATATTGTATGTAAACAAATTATACATATAAACAAAACATAAGTCATCACTGGAGAGTAGGATTTTTACACTTCTAATGGCACACATCGTAATATGGTTAATAACGCAATATGAAAAATATAAGTAGGCGTAAAAGATGTCAAACAATAAGAGAATTTTAACATTTAATTTTAAATGTTTTTTTTCGGATAATATTCATCACTGCCGCAGGCAAAATTTAGGTTGCCTTCTCAGCAAACGCAATGAGATCACGCCCTTAGCTGAAGACACATAAAAGCCCGTTATAATTTATAAGCGCATAATAATTCATAATAGTTAATTCTATTCATTAGTTTTCTAGTTGTTAGTTTTGAGTGCCACATTATATTTTTTATATCCAACTTTTTCATATTGATGTGGCTCATGCGTGTTTCAATTGTCTCTGGGTGTGGGTATGAATGAGTATGCATAGTGGATAATATTTATCCTCAATTTGGGATAGTGTCACAGTCTCCAAGTTTTAACCACTATAAATATCAACATGATTATTTATTTCCCAATTTTATGTTGCTATAATAATTTTGTTTCCATGTTTAGAGTTTTTATGTTAGCAGATGGACACTGCACAGAAATATCCTTGTAATGTTTATGGGAATAAAGGAACAATGTACTGTTGACCTTCTTCACATTTATATACTTTCCAGACAACTTCGCTCTACATCCGACACTCGTCTGTTTGCAGTTCTATCTGTGAGTACTAAATCATATGGTTAACGTGCTTTCTCTTAAAATAGCCCTAGTATCTGGAACAAGCTGCCTGTTTCTCTTAGAAATTCATTTTCAATTCAGTCATTTAAATCCTCTTTTAAACTCTTCATTGTGAAATGAATGAAACCAATCTGCAAAGTCATAGTTCAAGTGTGTGTGTGTGTATGCACGTGAGAGTGTGTGTTTGTGCGTTAGAGTCATTTGTTTTTATATATAAGCTTACTGTTAATAGTTCATGAGTTGTCCTTTGTTCTGTTTTATGGTTAAAGTTGTTCTGTACTCATGTAAACGCCTAGAGCTAAGTCAAGATTAGGCGCATAAATATTCGAAATACAATAATAACAACAACAACAACAACTACTACTACTATTAATAAAAGGATTTTGTATTCATTCTGCCCCTCACCTGAATTTCTGGGCACTTCATGGTAGCCGAGCTGAGAGCTGGTGTTGATTCCTGTGCCAAATATCCTGTATCCCTCTTCAGACTTGACAGCGTACACAGTGAAACCATAGCCACAGCTCACCATGTAAGGCTGTCAACACAAAGTGACTGTCTGTAAGTTCCCACATGTAATAATAATAATAATAATAATAATAATAATAATAATGGATACAACATGCACCTTATTCGTAAATCAGACTCAAACTGCAGCGACCTGTAACTAACATACATGCTCACATTTAACAGACTCTCTTACAAACATAATAAACACACATTCATCACTCGAACAAGTGGTGTCAATGCAAGTCGCTATTAGAAAATGGAAAGCCAATCAAATTTTATTTTTGAAATTTTAGACAGACTGCGTCCAATACCATTATTGAAGATAGGGAGGAAACCGGTGTAACCGGAGAAAACCCTCGGTGCCTTGAAAGTCTCGTACTTTACTGTAAGTCACTTAAGTTGGTCCCCTGTGGGGTTGGAACTCACAACCTTCGGCATAGGAAACCAGCTCACACTGTCCCCTGGGCTACAAGCTCACCCCTAATATTAATAAAAACCAGCTCACACTATCCCCTGTGCTACAAGGTCACCTCTAATAATAACCAGCTCACACTATCCCCTGTGTTACAAGGTCACCTCTAATAATAACCAGCTCACACTATCACCTGTGTTACAAGGTCACCTCTAATAATTACCAGCTCACACTATCCCCTGTGCTACAAGGTCACCTCTAATAATAACCAGCTCACACTATCCCCTGTGCTACAAGGTCACCTCTAATAATAACCAGCTCACACTATCCCCTGTGCTACAAGGTCACCTCTAATAATAACCAGCTCACACTATCCCCTGTGCTACAAGGTCACCTCTAATAATAACCAGCTCACACTATCCCCTGTGCTACAAGGTCACCTCTAATAATAACCAGCTCACACTATCCCCTGTGCTACAAGGTCACCTCTAGTAATAACCAGCTCACACTATCCCCTGTGCTACAAGGTCACCTCTAATAATAACCAGCTCACACTATCCCCTGTGCTACAAGGTCACCCCTAGTAATAACCAGCTCACACTATCACCTGTGCTACAAGGTCACCTCTAATAATAACCAGCTCACACTATCACCTGTGCTACAAGGTCACCTCTAATAATAACCAGCTCACACTATCACCTGTGTTACAAGGTCACCTCTAATAATAACCAGCTCACACTATCACCTGTGCTACAAGGTCACCTCTAATAATAACCAGCTCACACTATCACTTGTGCTACAAGGTCACCTCTAATAATAACCAGCTCACACTATCCCCTGTGCTACAAGGTCACCCCTAGTAATAACCAGCTCACACTATAACCTGTGCTACAAGGTCACCTCTAATAATAACCAGCTCACACTATCCCCTGTGCTACAAGGTCAGCCCTAATAATAACCAGCTCACACTATCACCTGTGTTACAAGGTCACCTCTAATAATAACCAGCTCACACTATCACCTGTGCTACAAGGTCACCTCTAATAATAACCAGCTCACACTATCCCCTGTGCTACAAGGTCACCTCTAATAATAACCAGCTCACACTATCCCCTGTGCTACAAGGTCACCTCTAATAATAACCAGCTCACACTATCACCTGTGCTACAAGGTCACCCCTAGTAATAACCAGCTCACACTATCACCTGTGCTACAAGGTCACCTCTAATAATAACCAGCTCACACTATCACCTGTGCTACAAGGTCACCCCTAGTAATAACCAGCTCACACTATAACCTGTGCTACAAGGTCACCTCTAATAATAACCAGCTCACACTATCACCTGTGCTACAAGGTCAGCCCTAATAATAACCAGCTCACACTATCACCTGTGCTACAAGGTCACCCCTAGTAATAACCAGCTCACACTATCACCTGTGCTACAAGGTCACCTCTAATAATAACCAGCTCACACTATCACCTGTGCTACAAGGTCAGCCCTAATAATAACCAGCTCACACTATCACCTGTGTTACAAGGTCACCTCTAATAATAACCAGCTCACACTATCACCTGTGCTACAAGGTCACCTCTAATAATAACCAGCTCACACTATCACCTGTGCTACAAGGTCACCTCTAATAATTACCAGCTCACACTATCACCTGTGCTACAAGGTCACCTCTAATAATAACCAGCTCACACTATCACCTGTGCTACAAGGTCACCTCTAATAATAACCAGCTCACACTATCACCTGTGTTACAAGGTCACCTCTAATAATAACCAGCTCACACTATCACCTGTGCTACAAGGTCACCTCTAATAATAACCAGCTCACACTATCACCTGTGTTACAAGGTCACCTCTAATAATAACCAGCTCACACTATAACCTGTGCTACAAGGTCACCTCTAATAATAACCAGCTCACACTATCCCCTGTGCTACAAGGTCACCTCTAATAATAACCAGCTCACACTATCACCTGTGCTACAAGGTCACCTCTAATAATAACCAGCTCACACTATCACCTGTGCTACAAGGTCACCTCTAATAATAACCAGCTCACACTATCACCTGTGCTACAAGGTCACCTCTAATAATAACCAGCTCACACTATCACCTGTGCTACAAGGTCACCTCTAATAATAACCAGCTCACACTATCACCTGTGCTACAAGGTCACCTCTAGTAATAACCAGCTCACACTGTCACCTGTGCTACAAGGTCACCTCTAGTAATAACCAGCTCACACTGTCACCTGTGCTACAAGGTCAGTCCTAATAACAACCAGCTCACACTATCACCTGTGTTACAAGGTCACCTCTAATAATAACCAGCTCACACTATCACCTGTGTTACAAGGTCACCTCTAATAATCACCAGCTCACACTATCACCTGTGCTACAAGGTCACCCCTAGTAATAACCAGCTCACACTGTCACCTGTGCTACAAGGTCACCCCTAGTAATAACCAGCTCAGCAATCATATGCTTTTAGATCTGTGAGTTATCTTGATTACAACCTACTTTGGAAAATAATCTACACTAAATGACTTGTATGACTTTGATAGACATTTTTTTTGTTTTGTTTATAGTACCACTACATTTATAACGAATTACTGAAAACCAAATATGCATAAGTAAAGTTTTTAAAAAAACTACCAATTTGAAAAGAGACAAGCAAAACTACGTACACTGCAAACTCTTGTGCGCTTTTCCCCAAATCACCTATCACGTTGAAACTATGGCCATCTGTACCAACACTCATATGTCACCCACTGTCACACATACAACAAACTCACATCTATCACTCATACATGTGAAGTAAATTAAAGATAAGAGCAAATTTATCAGTACGAAAGAAAGAAAGAATGGCAGTCAACAATCACTTGACTTGATTTGAATTTTATTAACTCAAAGCATTTCAATTACTGATCCAAATGGAAACATACTCTGTCATGAAGCTAAAGAGAATTAAGACAGCCTGAGGGGAAAATAACGTTACCCTCAAATGATGAGCATCGATGAACTTGACACGTGCTGGTCTCCCCTGCTGCACTATTGGGCGCTGGTTCTTCTCAGGCCTCAGGTAGCTGGAGATGCCTATAATAATCAAAACAGCACAACAATCCAGTCCTCAGGGTCATATTGCTGCACAAACACTGCAGATCAAAGCCTCCATACCTATCTATCTATTTTTCTTGATGTTTAAATCAACTTTGTTGTTTGTAGATTATAGTCACACGACACTTTCGCATATAGGTGACTACTGGACCGATTTATACTGACACCAGCGGGCCAGTTGTTGGTAAAGGGGAAAATAATATGATCACACGTGGACCAATCCGGGATTCGAACCAGCGACCTTTCGGTTACTAGCAAGACGCTCTTACCAACTGAGCTACCCGGCCCTTTAAATCAACTTTCTTTCCTCCCTTGGCTTGTTTTTATTCCTTGCTCCTTAATGGTTGCTGTACGGCGCTAGCCATTTTGTTTTAAGATGGATTTAGCGGATGTGGAAGTCCTTTGGACAAGTTTCAAAGTTTGGACAAGGTTGTTCAGGGAGTTTTTTTTAGTAAGCCTTCAGCCTTCCCAACTCTGAAGACTTATTTAATTAAAAATGTTAATGTCCTGCAAAACAGTCAAACTGAGATCTCATTCAGATGAAGACTTTTCAATACTGATCGAGTGAAAAGAGACAATATCATGCTGAATGAAGAACATTTTAACTATTATAAATTGTACTTGCCTAATACTTCATCAGTGATGATTTAAAATTGCATAGATGTAGATCTCACTAACCAAGAGCTCCGGTTGTAGCACATCCCCATGCATACACACGATCTGCACGCCTTGTATTTTCACCAACATATTCCATCACTGTCTCCTTTCTGTCTTCAAGCTTTAACACTTTTCGCTTCCAATTTCTGGATCCTCTAGTCGCAAGACACAGCAGAGGCGCCTTGTGAAGAAGTTGGCATTGATTGCACGTAATACCTCGATACATGATTCTTTGCAAGGACACCATCATCTGCAAACAAAAAGGAAATGTCTATGAAATTACTTCAATTAGGGGCCAAAGAATGAAAGATTTAGAACAAATAAGGAAATTCCTGAATTTTAAAAATATACACTCACCTAATTATTTTTCACTTACACCAACTGTAATCATCATGTTTATAATTGTGTCACACTGGACCATTGTAATTTGTGTTAATGTGTTACTTCTTCCCATGAAAGTATAAACCGAGGTCTAGTCTGTGCACGCACACATTCCATTGCACAGACTTTAAAGATCCTGATGCTCATGTCCTAGATGGACGTGTGTCTGCTACACACATACACCCAGCATGCACACATTCCATGGCACAGACTTTAAAGATCCTGATGCTCATGTCCTAGAGGGACGTGTGTCTGCCACCACCCAGCACGCACACATTCCATGGTACAGACTTTAAAGATCCTGATGCTCATGTCCTAGAGGGACGTGTGTCTGCCACCACCCAGCACGCACACATTCCATGGCACAGACTTTAAAGATCCTGATGCTCATGTCCTAGAGGGACGTGTTTCTGCTACACACATACACCCAGCGCTAAGTTACTTCTTCCCTATACCTGGTTGCCCACAATTGTGCTCAGTTGTCTGGGCATTAGGCTATATGCGCCCAAAGGCTGCAAGAGAGCTCCTCAGGCGGCTTGAGTTAGATCTCTTATAAGCAAATGCCTTGAGCAGCTCTCCAGTTGGAAAAGCGCTCTATAAGAACGATTAAATTAATTTTAACTAATAAATGATTAGCTAAAACTGACTGATGGCGATGCCCGTAGGAATTTGATCATTTAGCACAGATAAACTAGCCTTAACCTCTTTAATCTGAATATTTCCAACCTAAATAGTAACCTATAATGTAGACATGCGTTCACCTCTCCTCTGCGGCAGTTCAGTGAGCAGATTGCTGGTTTTCATGTAGTATAAACTCTTTCGCTGCCAAGGGAGATTTGCACCGAGTTTGCCATTTGCCAGGCAAATCAGGCTCACGATTGTAAAAAAAATTACAAAAGATTTAAACGTGAACAGTATCAGAAATAACTGGGTAACTTACACATTAATTCTGCATTTTCTACACACAAATAATATATATTTGAAAAAAAGAAATTAAAAAATATTGTTTACTATTTTTTTTTAAAAAGTATTAATATTTCCATTTTTTTTTTTGTTTAAATAAGAGATAGCAAGATACAGGGAGGCAATCACATCTAGTTATTGTATTTTTTATATATGGGAGAGCGCAATAGCATCCTTTTGGTTTATGTCCTTGTTTGGCACATAAATCAGCTTTGTGGGCAAGTGAATGGGGCAGGATGTAGTGGAGGTTAGGTCGCCACCCACCATTGATAAGCGTTATCAAACTTAACTTATTAATATTAAACAGCTAATGTTATGAATTTTCCAATCATGTGTATTTCTTTTGCCGACAGTTACTTTAACAGTACAGAGAAATAAATATGTCACAATGATGATGACGAGATTACACGTCGTTAGCATTTTTCGTCACACTATTGTATGACGACTAATCTTGTTTTAATCAATCAAGGGGTTAATTATATTATGGCATTAATCAATCAAGGGGTTAATTATATGATGGCATTGATGACTGACATCACTCTCTCCTCCAGCAGTGAAAAATAGTGGTATTGGATGCAGTCAATCTAAACTTTCACAAAATGAAAATTTTCTTTGTTTTCCATCTTCAAATAGCGCCTTGCCTTTAGTCTTTACACCACATGTTTGAGTTGTGAATGTGTGTTGGTTGTGTTTGTAAGAGTGTCTGTAATATGTGAGCATGTATTTTGATACAGATCACCGAGCATTTAGTCTGATTGTTTAATAAGGCGCTTATAGCAACCAGTATTATTATCATTATAAAAAAAAAGAAAAGAAGAAGCGTTGTTACACCAACCGGCGTAAGGTAGGCCTGCGTAATAGTTGCTGAGACTAGACTTGTAGTTGTACCTCACTCGGCGAGTCTCTGCCACCCTGTGTGGTAATGTTATTTCTAATGATACTGTGATAGGTCTACTGTCGTACTGACAACGATCATAATAATCTTCGTGAAGAAGACAGTGTACATTACATTACATGATTATTGCTTTAGGTCCAGCAGACTCTTCCGAGCCAAATCAGGACCAAGAACTGTAGAAAAGAATATTGTAGAACTAACCAACGAAAATTTTCATTTGCACATAGAGTAGCTAATTATTGGAATTCTTTACCAACAAATATTAAATTTGCACTATCTGTAAATAGTTTAAAAAACCACATAGACACTGATTCCAAATTTCAAAATTTATTCTATCAATAGGACTAGAAAAGATTATTTCAAATTATTGCATGCAAATCATATATTGTAAACTATATACCATAAACAATGAGGGGACGTCTTTATAAGCCGCGAGGCTTTAGGCAGCGATGCCTGTCCTACATCCACTACTACTACTACTAAGAACTGAGAAGACAGTGTAATCAACAAAGTCGCCTACGGAAAGACAGTAAGTTATAACTAAAGCACGTGTTCCCACAAAAGTTTACTAAAATCAAATACATATGCAATGATAGATTTAATCTCATTATGTGTTACCGTGGCTTTGGGGTGAGAGGTGAGGACAACTTTCAGTTTCACAGTTGACAGCCTAAACTTAAAGGCTAAGCATCGTCATCTGCCTGACAAGAAGTAGCCGAATCAACAGTCATAGGCCTGTAGGCTTAACCCGAAATCAATTTTACTAGGCCTAGGCAGACCCAACCTAGTATTTATAAGCTTCTTGACATTCTGTCCGAGTAAAAGATAAACCAAAAAAACATGCTAAACCTAGCCAACGAGAACAACAAAAGTACAAATTCAGAAATATGTATAATATTAAAGAGTTTTGGTAAAAAGAGATCCCGGAAGTAACCTTTCAGCTCTATGAAAAGAGCTTTTCGATTGGCCAGAATATTTTGCTTTCATTGTTTAGGTTTCAGCAGTAGTGAAACTAAAGCAAATGTTACCGTGATTTGTGCAAAATTATGTGTCTAATTGGCAGACGATTTTATTAGTTTGCCTGAATTGCTTTCATCTAGTGTTTATGTGTTGGTCTGTCGTTTTAAATTATCAGATTGTCACTAACAACTTGTTGATCGATTATAGACAACATCTAAAGTGGCTGCATACAATCAATGAATCATGGCGGAGAAGTACCACATTCCCTCTGAACCTGACACATTTGGTTCCAGCATGAACGGAGAAGCTGGTATGAAATCGTGCGAAGGTGCACGACGCATAGAGTCAGACGACGAACCTCCCGTAATAGAATTGGCTTTTGACTTGCAGGAAGATGCAGGGAATGCTTCAAACTCAAAACAAGTATTTAGGTCTCGTTTAGAAATGCTTGGGTCTGCACGTTTCAGAAAGAGAAAATTTCAACATTTGAAACACAAGCATCCTGTGTCACCACAAACTGAAGACTTAAATGATGGATGGGTAGCAGATAATACCACCTTAAACGATAACACCATCATTTCTGAGGAAAATACTTATGGAGTAGATTGGAATATTGTGGAGGCATACCTGCGTGGTGATCATCATGGAGACCGAACAGTTGAACACCAGTCACCATCACATCAGGGTGATGCAGAAGGAGCAGCTGGGGTAAATTTGGACTCCGTGAGCATTGGATCAGGCAGACTTTACCCAAGGCCGGAAGACCAAGAATTTGAGGATATGATGTCTCGGATGGGCATCGGGGAATGGCGTGACTGGGAGCTTGATGATATGGACCATCCTCAGTTGAGACAGGGCTTTTGGATGGAGCTGCTGGAACTTTCTGCTGATGGCAATGTGGATGGCCTACAAGATGATGATTCTGAAGACCCACCGAGGGACCCTCTGTACCGGCAAGGGAAACTGGTGCAAGCGGAATGCTTTGTTTGTTTCGAAGAAACAAAACTGCGACGTCGCTTGTGCTGTGACTTTCCAGTTTGTGATTCTTGCCTTGAGTCTTACCTTGCAGTGCAGGTACAACTGCCTTTGGTGTGTGTTTACAAAAACACAATTTATTATTGTAGATTTTTTTATGGTTGTTTCTTTGTTGTTGCTTTTTCAGTGTGGATTTTTTTTAATAGAACAAAGAAAAAAAAGAGTAGGTAATTTAATATAGATGGACGTTGACCAAAAGCCAGTTGTTTTTTTCCTTTTGTTTATGACTGCAGATTTTTGTTAATTTCAGGATACTTTATTGTTTTGAGAAAAGAAACAACAGTTGGTCTCACAGACCCACTACTACGCCATACTAGTAGTACTTGGATGACTGAGCTATGAACATCCATTAATGACCCATTTTAATTGGTGCATGACACCACCTCACCTTTCAACTTGCTAGAATACACTGAGCTATATGATTGTATTTCCAGAGCACACTTTGCAACTGGATAAGATTGTTGAGACAATTATTGTGTAATAATAGTCAAACAGCAATGTTAATTAGTAATAGTGTATAATGAGTCAAATGACTATATTGTATATATATCAATAATGTCTCAACAATCTTATCCAGTTTCAAAGTGTGCACTGAAAATACAGTCATATAGCTCAGTGTATTCTAGCAAGTCCAAAGGTGAGGTGGTGTCATGCACCAGTTAAAATGGGTCATTAGTGGATGTTCATAGTTCAGTCATCCAAGTACTACTAGTAGTATGGCGTAGTAGTGGGTCTGTGAGACCAACTGTTGTTTCTTTTAGACTATGTAACTTTTTATATTGATTGGATATATATATATGATACAAATGACTTTTCCATTGACTGATGCCCTGCAGGTGTCTCATGCCAACGTCAACATTGAGTGTCTGAACCCAAGCTGCAACTCCTACATCCAGCGCAACGAGATCTCTGCCCGCCTTCCCATCAAACTCAAGCTCAAGTTCTACAAATTTCTAATCGATGCCAATGTTAACCCCACCATCAAGACTTGTCCCAATTGTAGCACTGGACTGCAGGTACATCCCTCTTGTTTTTGCCGAAGATACTAGTAATAGTATCTTCCCAGAGATGTTAAGTTAATAATAATCAGATGATACAAACAGTTGAGTTAATCAGTGTACGACACAGTGTACTAATGTTTGTGTGGTACACTTGAATATGTATGCATGTACAAAAGTGCACATCATCATGCAGGCTGTGGCTATTCATGATTCCAGTGAATCCATATGGTTTATTGACTCGCGTGCCTAGTAGTAGTAATGCTAGTCTATGTACTCACCCCAAAGGAAACATTTCCAGATATTTGCAAATCTGTGTGAGATGAGTCCTAAATAGTCCAAAAATGATAAATACAAAAAATGTCTGTCCATCTGTCAGTGAATGAATGACTTCACTTCAAGGTCAAGGTCACAGAATCATTGAATTTTAGTTTTAAAAATTATAATTTTTCACAAAATTTCACTTAATTTTTCTAGGTTATTAATATTGAACTAATGATTCTTTGATGCATGATAGACACCATACATTGCAAATGTGGTCAACCTCACTCCAAGGTCAAGGTCACTGGAGCTGTCGAAAGTCAGTTTGTATAGGTACTTTGAAGTGATCTTGATCATAAACTATGAGAGATATTAAGTTCAAACTTGTTATATAATAGATTGATCTTTCATATATTTTCTGCTTTTGCATTGATCTTGAAGGTCAAGTCATTTTAGGCCTTTCAAAAGCATACAAAAAATAGGTGACCATACAGTGGAATGGCTGTTTATTTAACCCATAGTATACAACAACATTGGGTTATTTGATCAGAAATGCATGAGAGATCAGGTGAGGGTCAAGGTCATCCCAAGGTCACCATGTTTTGTTTTGGCATAATACAGCTTTTGCTGTAGTTTATTTGATAGTACACGAGTATATTTTGAGCCAGATGTCAAGGTCCTCTCACAGTCGAGAGAATAGAAAGATCATAGTCGGTATTACTTTGCATTTTAATGCCACCGTTTCATTTTGTTTTTTCTTGGCACACTTAAATATTGCAAGTGCCTCAAGGAGCATGTGAGTCATATGGGCTTTGTCCTCTAGTTTTCTAACTTATTCTGTCCTATCCTATCCTGTAACTCGTAGGTCAGTGGGCCACCACAGATGATTGTTTAATCAGCTTACTCCATCTTTCTTTGTCCTAAGCAACCCTCATGGTTTTGCTCAGTGTCAAGCAAGTGCATTCTCCTATGTTGTCCTCCCACCTTCTTTGTCAGTCTTCTATTTTTATCTTGTTATATTGTCCCCAAAGGTCAGAACCAACTAAAACATCTATATTGATGAAGGCGTATGCAAGTAGTAACAAATAAATGGCTCATGCACATACAAGACAAGCGTACTGCTAGTTAAACAACTGGTATTACACATGTGTACTGGTAGCTAAACAACTGTGGGGTATAACACAAATGTACTGTTAGCTAAACAACTGTGTGGTATAAGTTAGTATAACACAAATGTACTGTTAGCTAAACAACTGTGGGGTATAACACAAGTGTACTGCTAGCTAAACAATGGTGGGGTACAACACAAATGTGGGGTATAACACAAGTGTACTGTTAGCTAAACAACTGTGGGGTGTAACAGAAATGTACTGCTGGCCCAACAACGGTGGGATAACAAAAATGTACTGCTAGCTAAACAACTGTGGGGTATAGCACAAGCGTACTGCTAGCTAAACAACTGGGATTGTTCTGCTGATTTTTTTTAACATTCACTCAACGCTGACAGTGTCTGTTTTAGTGCTTATAATATCATGTTCCTGTTTTGTAGTAACGTAAAACTAACAGAATTCTGATGTCTGAATGACTGTACATTCTGGCGTAAATGAAGCAGTATGACACATTGTGGAAATAGGCTTTATAGCTGTAAAGTTATAAATTGAATTAGGATGAGGGGGAAGTGAGGTGTGAGGCTGAAAGGTGGGGGGGGGGGAGTGGTAGGTGAAGTGAGGGAAGTGAAGCAACAGAATGGTGGTTCTTTAATGTTGATTTACTGTTACTTTTGTGTTGCCCCAGTACTGAGTAGTTCTCTGACAAAACCACTTAAAAATAACATCAATAGGAACTGATGGCGCAGTGTCCCAAATGAAGTTTGTGTGTGTGTGGGTCTACTGAGGAAAAATAATTCATGTGTTGTTTCCCCTTCAACAGGTGGAGAAGTCGACCCTGAAGAAGCGAAAAGTTCAGAAGAACGGACTGCTGGTAATGTGTAAGCGGTGTCGCTTGTGGTGGTGCTTCACCTGCCATGCGCCCTGGCACAAAGGCCTGACGTGCAATCAGTTCAGAAAAGGGGATGCGCTGCTGAGAGACTGGGCCAGAGAGATGCACTACGGTCAGTTCAACGCCCAGAAGTGCCCCAAATGCAAGGTAAGAGATTACCAATCGTCATTATTTTGTTAGCACTTACTCCCCCAGCTGGTGTTCTCCCTGGTAACTATGCTGGTCTTAGGCAAATATTGGATCCCTGCCAGCATAAAGCATGCCTTAGGACAAAGTCCAGATAAGGATTTCAAGTATTTTTCAACCTTGTTGGCATATAGATTATGGAAAAAGTGCCGAAGACTGGGTGTAGGCAGGCTACAACGCATGAGCCTTTCTTTTCCTGTGATCTAGTACAACTGTTCACCATGTTACAAGTCAAGTGCATTAGTCAAACAAAATATTTGCTCCAACTCTAAACACTTGTGTTCACTGAGGCTTTAACTCTTTTGTCAGTGATGTAATAAAGCTATTGTATTAATATGAGAGGAAAGGGAGTTCAAATGTAATGTAACTAATACCATTGGAAGCAACATCAAAGTCTGTGCTTATTTATCGGTCAATTCTAGGAGTGACTGATACATCGTATTTTTTACCTCGACAGATTTTCATTCAGAGGTCAGTGGGGTGCGACCACATGACCTGCAGTCGCTGTGACACCAGCTTTTGTTACCGGTGTGGGGAGAAGTACCGCAGTCTTCGGTTCCTAGGCAACCACTTCAGTCGCTACTCACCCTTTGGCTGCCGCTACAACTTCCTGCGTCACCAGCCCCACATGAGGAGGTTGATACGAGGCGCAGTGCTCAGTAAGTTACTTTGTTTATGTGTGTGCGTGTTAAAGGGTTGTTGAAAATGATGGCAGTAGTTAATAGCAAAGAAGTGTATTTTCAGCTTTGATTTGCATGGATGAAAATGAAGTTGGTATGGCAAATGTGATGGGTTGGGTTGTTCCGTATAAAATACATGTCAATCTTAATTTGCTTCTGTACTGTTCCTGCATTCATGTCTGTCATTGTACTTCTCGTATAGTTTTGTAAGTGTACTTTATACATTATTACCTTACAGGTGGCAAGATCTTGGGAGCTCTGGCGCTGTCTGGCTTTGCGGCTGTAGCAGGCGCCGTGTTGCTGGGTGTGGGGGTGTTTGCACTGCCGGCCTGGGGAGGCTACAAGCTGCACAAGCGCAGCAAGTACCGCAAACGCCTGCGAGCCCGCTGCAAGTCAACCATGGAGGAGTATCTCCAGCTGAGGCTGCAGCTGAAGAGGCCAGATGGTCAGTTTACCTGACGTGCTAAGCCATTGTAGTATCTGCTTCATCGCTTTCTGTCATCTAAGCTTTTTCACCCGCTTCAATCATGAATTTCTTTTTAACACTGTACAAGTTTCTAACACCACCACCACCATCATCATCATCATCATCATCATCATCATCATCATCATCATCATCATCATCATTATCATTATCATCTTCATCATCATCTTTATCATCTCATCTTCATCATCAGCAGATATGCAGTTAATGGTGCTCTTAAACTTCAGATACTTTGCTAAGACACATTAGATTTTTCAGTGCATACGGATTCTTCTATATATATAAATTGCTTAGCCGGAAGTCCTTCTTCGCCTCTACTGTAAAGTTTGTCTCCTATGGACGCTGATCTGGGCAGGTGCTGGGTGCTGTGAATCGGCCCTTTGTGTGCTCAAAACCCACGAAATCGTTATAGCCGACATTTCCTTACCGAACGTTTAACCGTTTCTGAGATAAATAAATAAACAAAATGTCCACAAACTGCAATAGCCTCATTCCGCGCGCTTCCATTAAAAATCAAATTGAGGTTTCAGCATGTTTTTCCATATAGACCAAAAAATTTAGTGTTTTTGTATGAAGCATTGATAGCTCAGTTGGTAACACTTACGCCTACAGTTTAGGGCCACCCAAGTTCGAATCCCAAGCGGGACATTTTTTTTCCCCACTACAATGTGGATATTTTTCTTTTTAATTTAGGCTTTTTACCTTTATTATTATTATTATTATTATTATTATTATTATTATTATTATTATTATTATTATTATTACTATTATTATTATTATTATTATTATTATTATTATTATTATTATTTATAATATTATATCTTATATCAAATTTTCTTTTAAAACCTTGGTGTTTATGATTTCTATTTGTATTATTCTATATTCAATATTATTATTATTATTATTATTATTATTATTACCAAGGATCGGGATGGGGTGGTACGTTATTATTATTATTATTATTATTATTATTATTATTATTATTATTATTTTTATTATTATTATTATTATTATTTATAAACTAATAATAATAATAATTATGATTATTATAATTATAATATCTTATATCAAATTTTATTTTAAAACCTTGGTGTTTTTTATGATTTCTATTTGTATTATTCAATATTATTATTATTATTATTATTATTATTATTATTATTATTATTATCAAGGATCGGGATGGGGTGGTACGTGTAGGTAAAAGGGGGCTACGGGTAGTTTTAAAGGGGCATGGGTAGGCATAACGGGGATACGGGTATATATAAGGGGGTATGGTGATGGTCGATTCCTTTCATCCAAACCTGCGAAACGATCAACGGGGAAGTATCAAGGAGGGTACAGGTAGGTTACAAGGGGGGTACGAAAGGTATCAAGGGGTTATGGGAAGGTATCAAGTGGGTTCGGGGAGGTATCAAGGGGGTATGATGAGGCATCATGGGGGGGGGGGACGGGGAGATATCAGAGGGGGGGGGGGGTATGGTGAGGTATCAAGGGGGATATGGGGAGGTATCATCGTCCTAATGAAACTCGCAGACAACAGTTGTCTCTCTGTCTACACTTTAAACAGCAACCTGTGTACCCTGGCTTGCCAGGGTACAAAAACCACTAGTATACTATAAAGTTGTGACATTAGAATTGTGTGGTCACTGAAATATGCTGAATGAAGTGTGTGTATGCTTGCTCAACTTTGTAGAGAAGCTTACCAGAGATGCATATGCATCTTTGTGTGTGTGCGTGAGTGTTTGTGCATATATGCCTGTGTGTGTGAATGGGCCTCTGTGTGTATGTGAATGCGTGTTATGCATGCTAAGTGGATGCCTCTGTGTGCATGTGAATGCGTGTTATGCATGGTAAGTGGGTGCCTGTGTGTGTATGTGAATGCGTGTTATGCATGGTAAGTGGGTGCCTGTGTGTGTATGTGAATGCGTGTTATGCATGGTAAGTGGGTGCCTGTGTGTGGATGTGAATGCGTGTTATGCATGGTAAGTGGGTGCCTGTGTGTGTATGTGAATGCGTGTTATGCATGTGAAGTGGGTGCCTGTGTGTGTATGTGAATGCGTGTTATGCATGGTAAGTGGGTGCCTGTGTGTGTATGTGTATGCCTGTTATGCATGCTAAGTGGATGCCTCTGTGTGTATGTGAATGCCTGTTATGCATGGTAAGTGGGTGCCTCTGTGTGTATGTGAATGCCTGTTATGCATGCTAAGTGGGTGCCTCAGACAGCTCGAGTCAAATCCTGTATCAGCCAGCGCCTTGAGCAGCTGTGTAGCAGGAATAGCGCTATACAAGAAGGATGGATTCAAATAAATAAGTGTGTATGTAGCGTTACATTTTTATAACCCTCTCATCTCCTTTTGTCTGGTCTTGATTTGGCTCGGAAGAGTCCGCTGGACCTAAAGCAATAACCATGTAATGTAATCTCCTTTTGTGGTCACAGATACTGAGGTAACAGAGAAGGAAGAGGCTCTTGGCTCCTCCAGCTCCACCATGGCCGACAATGAGGACAGCTCCGACGAAAACCAGCTGTCATTTAGTGTGGGCCTGCAGCTGCCCAACAAGCAGTGCGTGGATGTCGTGGTTCACGGAAATTTCCACTCCGCCAACACCAGCAGCTCCAGCGAAACGGACGAACCTGGCAAAGACGCTGTGAGAAAGCAAGATGTCCAGTCCGGCGATGCAGAGGAAACGGCCTCGAAGAGAGAGTTTGTCACGGTGACAGACTCAACCTTTTTTGTGACGGAAGTTCAGGAAGTGAAGAACGCGAACGGCTACACCACAATAGTGGCCAACATTTGTGCCAAAGTGATGAACTCTGAAACTGACGGTCAAGATAGGGTGTGTGGAGATCCGTTGCAATTGTGTGACAAAAAGATGACGGAGATAGAAGAGGTTAAGAAATGGGAAGCAGCTGAGGGCTTGGCTGTTTCAGAATCAGCACTCAGCATTACACATGAAGAGAACACAATGTTGGGGCTGGCCAAGGAGGAGGTGCAGTCTGACAGCATCCGTGACATCAGAACAGATTCTTTACAACTGGAAGATTTTCAGTCAAACCAAGGAAGAGTTTTGCCAGGTCTCCTCAGGGCTTCGGAAATTGAAGACATGAGTAGTTCAGCAGTCCTAAGTAGTTCAGCGGTCCTAAGTAGTTCAGAAGTCCTAAGTAGTTCAGCAGTCCTAAGGTGTCCAGCAGTCCTAAGTAGTTCAACTGCACAGGAGCAAGCTGTGAAAGAACTGACCTCAAAGACAGGAACTCAGGAAACCCATGCTATGGCGGGTGAGGAAAGCCAGCAAAAAAGTGACCTTTGTAACAAACAGTACATCTGTAGTATTAACCACCCGCTGTCATCCCCTCTGAAGTCTTCCAAGGCAGAAAATGTAAATTGTTTGAGAAATGATTGGGGAACAGGGACTAAAGAAATAAAAGGGAAAGATGAGATTCCTTTGCCGAGGCTGGATGCAGTGACAGCAGTTAAGGGCAGTGCTGCCAACCTGGAAGGAGGTGCATCAGGCAGCCATGACGTAGTGAATGAAAACGTTGCTCAGCAACAAAACTTGGCTTCTGTGGATGTTCCTGCCACAGAAAATGCAGAATTTGAAAACGGGCCTGCTGGTGGTGATACTGCCTCTGTTCAGGACATTGAAGTAATCGTCAGCGATGATTGCCCGAAATCAAGAAATGAATTTGCCGGTGGTGATGCCCAGCCAGAGAAAGAGCCTGTGACTGCGAATGGTAGAATTATCAAACGTGAAAGGCTTAGCGCAACAAATAGTGAAGCTGATCAGAGCGCCTGCATTGATACTGATGTCACAGTCTATGGAATTTCATCAGACCTGACTGGTAGCATAGAAACCTCTGACTATGATAATAAAGATGTACAAGTGGAGGCATCAAAGTCAGAAGAAGGAGAAGAATTGAAGGTCAAAATACATTACAATGAAGTAGATCAAGGTAGTGCTGTTCATGGTCCACATGGTGAGACACCCAGTAGTATGACAGGAAAAGCAAAGCAGGTAGATGCTAATGGCACAGATGTGAATGATGAGGGTGGCCAGAAGACAGCAATGTCTGCCAGCAGAAAAAAAGATGAGGCGAATGAACGTTCAGAAAAACGCCCCAAGGTGCAGAAAGTAAGTAAAGCAGTCCCTGACTGCATTGACCACAAGGAAGAGAAAGTGCGACACAAGAAAAAGAAAGGCAAAGAAAAAGTGATGAAATCAGAGGAGCAAGAAAAAAAGATACAATCCAAAGACAAGAAAGCGACAAACAATGATCAGGAAGCCAAAGAAGAAGAACAACGAGACAAAGAGAAACCAGAGGACAAGGAAAAACAACACAGTTTTGAAGACAAACAAAAAGAATTTGTTTTACCGACAAAACAGCGCGATCACAAAGAATGGGATGACAATTCCAAAGAGCCCACAACAGGCTGTTTTGGGAGTATTTTTGCCAAGAAAATCACGGCCAACATTCACTTTCCATGCAGGAGAAACTCAGCCCAACGGTCACAATCTAAAAAATCAGGTTTTCGCTTTTGCAGGAGGAAATCATCCACGTGGGGAAAAGGAGACTGTTCCAAACAGCCCAAGCAGGAAAATGCCGTCGATATCAGAGACGCGTCGGTCTTTGACAAACCAGCCCAAGATAGCAGTGAGAGATGGTGGGAGAGCGTGCAAAACAAAAGCAGCATGCCTTCATTAAAACAGGAGAGAGAGGAAAAGGAAGAGATGAAAGAAGGAGGGTCAAGAGTGGCTGCTGTGGAGGTTGGAAACACAGGCAGGACACAAGCTTCCTTCTATGGAGGTGTTCTTCTGCAGGACTCTGTGGTACTGAACTCAAAGTCTTCACCCTGGGATGGGGGTGATGGGTGTTCCCTGGCTTCAGATAGGTTCTCCCTGGCTTCAGATAGGTTCTCTCTGGCCTCCACACTGTCTAGAGGAGAAGAAAGCGGAGATAAAGGAGAACAGGAGGGGGTGGCAGGTTGGGCCCAGATGGAGAAGGGGGGCCAGAGTTCTGCCGCTGGTGGTTTGACAGGTTCCAATCTTACATGCGTTGTTGTCACGCACCTCTAAATTATTTATCAATTTTGCCTGCTGCGGTTATGTTGAAAGGGGCCACTGCTAATTGCCGTACTGTGCTTACATTCTTTTGCCCACGGACGAAAGGTTTTGTGGCAGTGGACGCGAGAGACCATTTGCTGCAGCGCACATTTTCCTCTCAGGCAAAGATGTGGTTGCCTAGGCATCTGGTATGTATGCATGTGTGCCTGCACTCAGATGCCATTCAGAGCCTAATCTAAGAATCGGAGGCTGTTGAGGCAAATACCTATGCACAGCCTATGTTTGTTAGATGTGCGACACTGTGAGCACAGCCAAGGGGAAGGTTAGCTGTAGAGGAGTTTGGGCTTTGTTGCTTGTATTATTCCACACAAGGGAGAACACTAAAACTTACTAATGTTGACTTTGTTGAAATAACTGATAGCCCAGTGATGATAAATTGATAATCATAATGTTATATTTATTTTATATTATGTTTTGAATTACTGCTGCACATCTGTTCTAAGGTTACCCAACTGTCTTACATGACTGTGTCAACTGATAGGTATTTGAATCCAACACTTTTTTTTTTTTTATAACATCAACAATAATGATGAAATTGGAAAAGGTCTGTATTTAGGCTGATACATTGCATAGGTTTGTTGTATAGTATAAAGAACTTCCAGTCACAACTAAACGCTGCACCTATTCAGGCTATTGTATAATTTCTCAACATTACACTACATCAGCTGTCTAACTTTGATGATAGTCTTGTAATAGTGCCAGAAAAATTACTCTTGTGTGTGCAGCACAGTGATCTTTTTTTTTTTATAGTTTTGTTATTAAAAACTTTTATTTATTCCATACATAATCCAATTTTCTTGCTGTTAAGCTGATAATGAATCATTTTTCATATATAAAGTTTTCTGCTAATTAATAATAATTAATCATTTTTCATATATAAAGTTTTCTGCTAATTAATAATAATTAATCATTTTTCATATATAAAGTTTTCTGCTAATTAATAATAATTAATCATTTTTCATATATAAAATTTTCTGCTAATTAATAATAATTAATCATTTTTCATATATAAAGTTTTCTGCTAATTAATAATAATTAATCATTTTTCATAGATAAATTATTCTGCTATTTATTTGTTCTCTCATTTACTACTTGTTGACAAATAAAACTTGAAATGTTGTTGACAATCATGAAAGCAGTCTCCAGCTGTGAACATTTTGCTATTTCCAAGACTATCTGGAAATACATTGAAACAATCGAGAATCAAAGGTTGGTCCATCGGTTGGTTGGTCGTTCTATCTGTCTGTATATCTGTGGGTCCTTTGTAAGCCATATCTTAACTGAGTGGATTTTGACAAAACTTCATAGCAACATTACATAGTTTAGAGGCATGCCTATCATGCCATCATATTACATTTTGCTCTAAGGTAGAGGTCACGGTCACTGGAGTCGTTTTGTGTTGCCAAAGTTCACATTTGTTCAACATCTCAAATACGGCTCAAGCGTTTTTTGTAGATTTTTGGTATACATGTACTTCAAATCATTTGTCAAGCTCTATTTGTAGAGTTTTGGTACACAGGTACTTCAAATCATGGGTCAAGCTCTATTTGTAGAGTTTTGGTACACATGTACTTCAAATCATGGGTCAAGCTCTATTTGTAGAGTTTTAGTACACGGGTACTTCAAATCATGGGTCAAGCTCTATTTGTAGAGTTTTGGTACACATGTACTTCAAATCATGGGTCAAGCTCTATTTGTAGAGTTTTGGTACACATGTACTTCAAATCATGGGTCAAGCTCTATTTGTAGAGTTTTGGTACACATGTACTTCAAATCATGGGTGGAGCCATCCTGTAGTAGCAGTTTGGTTGTCGATCAATCGATTGGTCAGTCTCTCCAAATTTCACTTTAAAAAAAAAAAGCTTTCGACCTCAAGATTTATAAAATCATCATTTTTATTAGCATCAAGCCCAATTACCACACCGTCAACAAATTACCACATCTTCAAAATGCTTATTTTTATCAGCAAGTATGCGAATGTCTGGAAGTACATTTGAATGCCTTGCTATCTTATTTAAAAAATGGTTGAGATGGGCAATGTACTGTGGTGATTAAAAAAATTTTTTTAAATGAACATCTTTAATTTGGATACTTGTTGAAAAATAGCCATCACTGATTACAATGTTTGATTGAATTTATTTATGATTTGCTTATTTGTTGAATTTGAGTTATGTTTGAGTTAAAGACCGGTTCACGTCTTATGGAATGTACATTATGGAGAAAATAATGACCTGTAGTAAAATGTGTTTGAAATGTGTCTGCATTTACCATACATTGACAAACAGCTTGTTTTATGTACATGGGTGTAAATACTTATTGTTGATATGGCTTGGTTTGAGATAATACTGGTGATACAACTAGTAACGTTTGACTTGCTTTGTACTGCTAAGAAACAAGGCGTTTTTAGATGTCTTGTGTTCACTTTTGATTTCTCCTGCTTGTGACTCAGAAAGATTGCGTGTGCGCGTGCACAGTCTCTGTATAACCTGTACAGCAGAGAGGGACTGTATATATTACACATATATATTACTGCAGCAACACACTACATTGCTGAGTCTACCGGAGGCTTGCCTTCATCTGTCCTCTTGTGAGAGGTACTCGGCGATGCTCAGCTACGTTGTGTGCTGCAGCGGACGATAACGGAAATAGTGTGAATATTATAATACAATAGAGAATATTTGACTTGCTAAAATGTTTTTCAGCTGCAAAGTTATTCGTTTCCCATGACCCCTATATCCCTTCTCCTAAATGGAGAGAGTTATTTATAGTTAGCAGCTGAAATGAAATCTGTAATAGAAGTTGTTAGCTGGAAGAGGGTGGGGATACCTAGGTATGTTGCGATTGTTCATTATGCTTTGTTCCAATTGTTATTGTTTTTCCATTGCCTGGAGGAGCGCAGAGGTTTTTGAAAGCTTTGGTGGAAATTTTTGACACGTTCTCTGAGCTGCTAAGTGCATTATATATAAAACGGTTCATATAAGAATAATTCTGATCGGGACAATTTATTTTATTGGTTATTATTACTTGGAGAGTTCCAGTTCAGATGTTTCGTTGAAATGTTTTAACGTTTTTCCGTTGGCTGGGAGAGGTTCTATTAAAAAGGTCAGTTGAACTCATTTTGAAGTGTATTCACCACCTAGGCATGACAAAGTCAGGTTGACTTGTCAGCAAACTGTGGCTGCCATATGTTCTTCTACTGAGAAGGCAAGCTGGCTTTCTGCGCCACCAAAGATAAATGGTGGATAGGGCCCCGTAGTGGTGTATCTGACATTCACCCCTTCTAGAACATGATCATCAGGATGTGTAAAGTCTGTTTGAGGGATTGCATGTGGGCATCTTTTTGTATGGCTTTGTCCAATCCATTCTGGCATTAAGAGATTGAGGGACTTTTTGTATGGCTTTGTCCGATCCATTCTGACATTAAGAGATTGAGGGACTTTTTTGTATGGCTTTGTCCGATCCATTCTGACATTAAGAGATTGAGGGACTTTTTTGTATGGCTTTGTCCGATCCATTCTGACATTAAGAGATTGAGGGACTTTTTATATGGCTTTGTCCGATCCATTCTGACATTAAGAGATTGAGGGACTTTTTTGTATGGCTTTGTCCGATCCATTCTGACATTAAGAGATTGAGGGACTTTTTTGTATGGCTTTGTCCGATCCATTCTGACATTAAGAGATTGAGGGACTTTTTGTATGGCTTTGTCCGATAACATTCTGACATTAAGAAATTGAGGGACTTCTTTCCCTTCTCTGTCCAATCAGGAAGAAAACTGCTGAGTAAATATCCCTCTCAGAAAGTTTATGTGGAATCTTATCAGTACAGATATGGGTGTCATGTTCTCCACAAACAGCTCTTGGGGAATTTGAATTCATGTCTACATATCGATGTTTGGTATAAAAAGGGATCCATAAAAAATAATAATAAAGGAAACAGTGGAAGGGAAAGTTGCAGTGAATATCTGGCTGTTTCATTTGTATTGGACATATATGGACCAGGAGAAAACCAAGAAGATCATGATGTATTGTAATCATCCTTGTCGATGCCAATCAAATAGCAACCTTTGTTCCTTGAGCTCACACACTTTCCAGTGTAGCTACACAAGTTTTGAAGATGTTGCCTTTTTAACAATCATTTCAAAATCTACAGGAATATGTGGCATGTAGAACCACTGTCCGTTATGCCTTTAGCGATTAAAAGCAAAGAGTTCTAGAAAACTGGAGAGAAATATGGGCCTGGTCACAGGACGCCACATATAGTTGGTTTGGCTTACTTGGACTGGCCTGAACACGTATAATGACCTAGGGTTATTGTTGATGCGTAAAACAGGATGGGGCATATGCACCAAACTTAAATGTGACCCTCTCATTCACATTCCACCCACTCCACTCAAACACACCCTCTCTCAAAAGTCCACTATGATGAAGGCAGTAGTCAACGAAAAGAGCCCCTCCATGGCGGTGCCAGGGGTTTCTGTATGAACAGTATCCACACTTTCTGGAAATGTAGGGCTTTAAATTCCCACTGTCGCTGTGTTTTGTCTTTCTCCTTTGTTCTTTCTCATTCATACTTGATTCTATCAGTTTACTACATGTATCTTCTTCGCTATACCAGTCACCTTCCTTTTTTCTTGAAAATTCTCCAATCTCTCCTCATTTGTGTATGAGGTCTGTTGGGTCATCTTGGGGATATTGGATGCTTTCTGACAAATGGTCAATAGGGCTTTCTATGATATTATTTAGCAGTGTAGGCATTTTATATGTATGTGTTTCGTTAATATTTTATAATGATTTTATATTCTATTTTGTTTTTGGAAATGGGGGTTTGATAAATTAGAATAAAGCTTCAGTGTACACTGCATGGGATGCCTTTATTGTAAAGTGGCCGGCGGGCGGAGTGCCTTCAGTGTTACCGTTAGAGTTTCAGCAGATCTTTTATATGGATCAGGGGTGAGTCCTCTTTCAACCAAGTTATAGTTCTGATTTTGTGGTCCTGATATGGCTCTTTGCAGTCCGCTGGACCCTATAAACAATGAATAACTAACGGAAAGAAGATGAATGGTTGGACAAACAGTAGAAGAGTAAAATAATTAACACAATCACTACATTATCAAATGATGTTACTGTGCGTATTGCAACGGTCATTGTGATATTGCAAGGAGAGTGACGTTTTTTTTTGTGGTACTGCAAGTGTGGACCCACTGTTGTGTGTTGAGTGGTTAGTTGTGCCATTGTTGCAAGGTATGGACAGTTACTGCTGGTTATGGATTGTTAATCACTCAGTACATTAATACATTTATTCAACCTGCAAAAGTGCATGTTGGTTTTTGTTACTTGCATGTTTGTCTCTGTCTGTCTGTCTGTCTGTCTGTCTGTCTCTCTCTCTCTCTCTCTCTCTCTCTCTCTCTCTCTCTCTCTCTCTCTCTCTCTCTCTCTCTCACTCTTATGACGCTTTTTAAGTACTTTAAGTGTTCGAACACTAACCCTAACCGAGCCCTAACCCTAACGGATCATTGTTCTGACGTCAAAACAAGTAGGTCTGTCAAAACAAGTTATGTAGATATTTACTGGTAGTGGTTTGTCCAGATAACACCGTGTAAACATGCAAACACACACACACACAAACACCCACACACACACATTTGCTTCAAATACCAAATAAACTTCTATGGAACTGACAATCATTTTTATATTGTCAGAGAATCAATATTCAGTTCAATGTAAAAGCATTTGTTCTATTCCAGTAAAAACCCCCGTTGGGGTGCCGGGGGTTTCAGTATAAATAGTATCCCCACTTTCTGGAAATTTAGTGCTTTAAATTCCCACTGTCGCTGTCTTTCTCATTTGCTCTTTCTCATTCCTGCTCTGTTCTATCAATCTTCTATACTATCGTCTTCTTCGCTAGACCAGTCTCCTACCTTTTTTCTTGAAAACTCTTCCGGGACAAGACTCCTTATTTGTGTATGAGGTCTGTTGGATTAGCTTGGGAATATTGGACGCTTTCTGCCAGGTGGTCACTAGGGCTTTCTATGATGTTATTATTTAGCAATGTAGGCATTTTATATGTATGTGTTTTGTTGATAATTTATAATGAGGTTTGTATTCTATTTTGTTTTTGTAAACAGGGGTGCGATAAGTTGGGGTGAAGCCTCAGCCGTCCCCTGCGTGGGATGTCTTTATTGTAAAGTGACTGGCTGGTGGAGACCTTTCAGTTTTACCACTAGGGTTGTTTCGGCAGATCTTTTATGCGGATTGGGGGTTGTCCGGTCCTGATTTGGCTCGGAAGAGTCCGCTGGACCTAAAGCAACAATAATGTAATGTAATTCCAGTAAAAGGCGTGTGCCTAGTATATGCACAATGGTGTGAAGTCCTTCTGCGTGTCACCTTTTCCTTTAGCTTCGTTACAATAAAGCCAACAAACAATAGCACTGCATCGCTTTTGTGATAAGGGATACTGCGATATATGCACAATGTTATGTTATATTAGTTTTGTCTATATTGTCATTGTGTGTGTGTGTTACCCCCGTTGGGGTGCCGGGGGTTTCAGTATAAATAGTATCCCCACTTTCTGGAAATTTAGTGCTTTAAATTCCCACTGTCGCTGTCTTTCTCATTTGCTCTTTCTCATTCCTGCTCTGTTCTATCAATCTGCTATACTATCTTCTTCTTCGCTAGACCCGTCACATCCCTTTTTTCTTGAAAACTTTCGGGACAAGACTCCTTATTTGTGTATGAGGTTTGTTGGATCAGCTTGGGAATATTGGACGCTTTCTGCCAGGTGGTCACTAGGGCTTCCTATGATGTTATTATTTAGCAATGTATGCATTTTATATGTATGTGTTTTGTTGATATTTTATAATGATGTTTGTATTCTATTTTGTTTTTGTAAACGGGGTTCGATAAATTAGAGTACAGCGTCAGCGTCCCCTTCGTGGGATGTCTTTATTGTAAAGTGACTGGCTGGTGGAGAGCTTTCAGTTTTACCACTAGGGTTGTTTCAGCAGATCTTTTATGCGGATCAGGGGTTGTCCGGTCCTGATTTGGCTCGGAAGAGTCCTCTGGACCTAAAGCAATAATCATGTAATGCAATGTAGGCCTAAAGTGTGTGTTTATATATATATATATATATATATATATATATATATATATATATATATATATATATATATATATATATATATATATAATTTTTATATATATATATATAGAGAGAGAGAGAGAGAGAGAGATGAATAGAGAAAGTCAACCAATGTGTATTAACCACAAAGGAGAATTCCTACTGCACCATGCTTCTCAGCAAATGTTTCAAAGAAAAGGGGAGTGGGATATACATAGATCAAGGGAAGAGGGAGGGAGGGATGTGCAAGAGGTGTGTGTGGTTGTTAAAGAATGGGCCTTACGCCTTTCAAAACGGGACAACGAAGCGTGAAGCGCACTTTATGTGTCGGTTGCTATGTACTCGGTTGCTACAACGCCGTACCGAGCCCTGTCTTGTCATGCAGGCTTGTGCAGGTGAATGGTGCAGCACTCGAACCACACACGCGAACACACACACAAATACACGCACACACACACCTATTCAAGCGCGTACACACCTACACATGCACACACACACACCTATGCACGCACTCGCGCGCGTATACCCCTCACACCACACATATATGTGTGTGTGTTCGCCTGTGTGGTGTGAGTGTTGCAAGCCTATATATATTAAAGAGAGACAGAGAAAGAGAGAGAGAGAGAGGGGGGGGGGGAGGGACAGAGACACAGTGATGACAGGTGATAGGTAAAACAGAGGGGAGGGTGGAGGAAAGTGGAGAGTGAGAGTGGTAATGGTAGTTAAGTGACGGTATGACTATATGAGGTAGGGTTGTGTAAGGAAGGGGCATAGGGTATGACTATATGAGGTAGGGTTGGGTAAGGAAGGGGCATAGGGTATGACTATATGAGGTAGGGTTGGGTAAGGAAGGGGCATAGGGTATGACTATATGAGGTAGGGTTGTGTAAGGGGCATAGGGTATGACTATATGAGGTAGGGTTGGGTAAGGAAGGGGCATAGGGTATGACTATATGAGGTAGGGTTGGGTAAGGAAGGGGCATAGGGTAGGACTATATGAGGTAGGGTTGGGTAAGGAAGAGGCAGAGGGTATGACTATATGAGGTAGGGTTGGGTAAGGAAGGGGCAGAGGGTATGACTATATGAGGTAGGGTTCGGTAAGGAAGGGGCAGAGGGTATGACAGACTATATGAGGTAGGGTTGGGTAAGGAAGAGGCAGAGGGTATGACTATATGAGGTAGGGTTGGGTAAGGAAGGGGCAGAGGGTATGACTATATGAGGTAGGGTTGGGTAAGGAAGGGGCATAGGGTATGACTATATGAGGTAGGGTTGGGTAAGGAAGGGGCGGAGGGTATGACTATATGAGGTAGGGTTGGGTAAGGAAGGGGCAGACGGTATGACTATATGAGGTAGGGTTGGGTAAGGAAGAGGCAGAGGGTAGGACTATATGAGGTAGGGTT
This sequence comes from Oncomelania hupensis, assembly GCA_036898135.1. NCBI lineage: Eukaryota > Metazoa > Mollusca > Gastropoda > Littorinimorpha > Pomatiopsidae > Oncomelania > Oncomelania hupensis. Next base: position 53,045,736 of record CM072526.1, read on the forward strand.
GGGTAAGGAAGGGGCAGAGGGTATGACTATATGAGGTAGGGTTGGGTAAGGAAGGGGCATAGGGTATGACTATATGAGGTAGGGTTGGGTAAGGAAGGGGCAGAGGGTATGACTATATGAGGTAGGGTTGGGTAAGGAAGGGGCATAGGGTATGACTATATGAGGTAGGGTTGGGTAAGGAAGGGGCAGAGGGTATGACTATATGAGGTAGGGTTGGGTAAGGAAGGGGCAGAGGGTATGACTATATGAGGTAGGGTTGGGTAAGGAAGAGGCAGAGGGTATGACTATGGAGTATGAGATAGGGTTGGGTAAGGAAGGGGCAGAGGGTATGACTTTATGAGGTAGAGTTCGGTAAGGAGGGGCAGAGAGGGGAATGTGTAGAGTCGGTCACGGACTTGTGAAGTTCGCGTCTGGCACGGACCTAGAGTACACTGGACTCCGGTCTTTGAAGGTCCTTCGGGTAAAACCAACAGAATATCTATTTAATCCCTCAGCGTTTCGTTTCGGGCTGTTGGTGAGATATGAGGGACGCTGTTGCAGAGTTTTCACCACTTCGGTCTGTCTGTTGCTGTTGTCAACACGTGACACGTCCAGCGCCGCCCCTGTTGTGACATCATCTGTCCAGTTCTTTCTTTGCTTTATCTGCGCCTGCCTCCTTCCACTGTTCACTGCTTAATGCCTTTTGCAAGTTGCCGTGCCTCGAGATGTAGCCAAACTACACCACCTTCCTTCTCTACACTATGGCAAGGAGTGGTTCTTTTAGGGCCCGCAAGTGACGCGGCCAGCTTCCCGACGTATCGGTTAGTCTTGTGTTCATTTGCAGCATTCTACGGTAGCACTTCAGATCATAGACCTGAAGACGATTTTACACTTCTGCCTTCCATGTCCACTAGTCTAGATCCAGAAATTACCATGTACATGTATGTTATGCATGCATAGAATATCATAGTTTATACTTTGAGAATCATACAGTAGTTTATATCTAGGAAACCATATCAAAGTTTGCATAATCACAACACAGTGACTGCTTGCTGTTCATGCTTCAAAAAGAAGCAGTCACACAGTCTGAAGACTAATAATAATAATAATAATAATAATAATAATAATAATAATAATAATAATAATAATAACGGATTTTTATATAGCGGGTACTCCAGCCTATGACCAGACTCACCACGCTTTACATAGTCATTACATATAAATACATGCACATGATAAAACATCGCTTTTGCTACAATACTAACTCAGACTAACCCTGACTAACTCAGCAAGTGAAAACATCGCTTTTGCAGAAAAGTAAGTATGATATCCACTCAAATTCATGTCCGTGGTTTGTGTGTGTGTGTCAGTCTATGCAGCATGGAGGTTGTGATTCGTGCTGAGACACGAGGTACCAGTAGCACAAGTGGGAAAAAAACATGTGAGTAAACATTGAGTTATTCTGAACGCGGTAGAGAGCAGACTATGTATTTCTCTTCCTCGCAATAGGTCGACTCATTGATCATTAGTGGTAAAAAGTTCGTAAACCTGCAGCAAATAGGCATACGAGTATTGGGAGGCGTACAGTGGATTCCATCTTGAAATACCGTAGCGGTCGTCTGCTAGTTTCAGTTCCTGTAACGAGTTTTTGGAAATACTGACACTACGATGTAAGCTAATAACGCAGTTAAAAGAAATGTGTCTGGCTGTAAACAAACAACTGAAGAAAAAAAACAGTGTCCCCAGTGACAATGTGTGTTGTTTTCAAATATTACCTTAAATGTAGTCCCCCGTGGAGGTGCATAAATAGTATCCCCACTTTCTGGAAATTTAGTGCTTTAAGTTCTCACTGTCGCTGTTTTTCTCCTTTGATCTTACTCATTCCTACTCTGCTCTAATAAACTACTATACTGTCTTCTTCGCTAGACCAGTCGCCTACCCTTTTTCCTAAAAAACTCTTCCAAAATTCCTCATTTGTGTATGGGGTCTGTTGGGTCAGCTTGGGAACATTGTATGCTTTCTGCCAAATGGTCACTAGGGCTTCCTATGATATTATTATTTAGCAATTTAGGCATTTTATATGAATGTGTTTTGTTGATATTTTATAATGATGTTATTATTCTATTTTGTTTTTGTAAACGGGGGTTCGATAAATCAGAGAATAGCATCGGCGTCCCCTGCGTGGGATGCCTTTATTGTAAAGTGACCGGCTGGTGGAGTGCCTCCAGTGTTACCACTAGGGTTCAGTTCAGTTCAGTTTGGTAGATTTAAGTCTCCGGACACATAGCGTATAGGAGACCACTAGGGTTGTTTCAGAAGATCCTTTATACGATCAGGAGCGAGTCATCTTTCAATCAAGTTGTGGTCTTGATTTTGTTTTCCTGATTCGGCCCTTAGCAGTCCACTGGACCCTATAAGCAATGAATAACTAATTAATTAACATAAATGTAGTGTGTCTGAAATCATGGGTTCACACATGTACACAAGATAGGATATAGATCGATTTGATGTTGGCCTATCGGTACGCGATGCCGCAATCCGGTAAATCGATTACAGAACACTAGGCGAAGCAAAACAGAAAGCAGACCACCATATACATAGTAAGCTTAGTAGTAGTAATAGTAGTAGTAGTAGTAGCAGCAGCAGCATAAGCAGTAGTAATGATAAGAATAATAATAAGCCTAATAATAATAATAATAATCATCATCATCATCATCATAGTTATAATAATAATAATAATAATAATAATAATAATAATAATAATAATAATAATAATAATAATAATAATAATAATACACGATGTTATCACGCGCTTTTTTCTTCAGTGGAACTCAAAGCGCGGCGATCTGGAGAGATCGCTATTACAGAAACCGGAATAGAAACACATTTTTATTTTTGACATTTTAGATTGATTGCATCCAATACCATTATTGAAGGGAGGGAGGAAACCGGAGTACCCGGAGAAAACCCTCAGTGACCTGAATAGTCTGGTACCTAAGTCCCCTAAGTTCGTCCCACGCTGGGCTCGAGGTTTCAACCCACAACCTTCGGCATAGGAAACAGCTCATTATCAACTAAGCTACCTGGCCACCCCAAAGTAGTAGTAGTAGTAGTAGTAGTAGTAGTAGTAGTAGTAGTAGTAGTAGTAGTAGTAGTAGTAGTAGTAGTAGTAGTAATGGCACAAGAAGCAACAGCTCAACCTCTTCCTATAACAATGTTAGGCAATAACATTTTCACAACACAGTCAATAAACAATAACACGTCGATTGACAATTTGAAGAAAGAAAAACAAAAAGAAGAAACATAAGCATCTAAATATACCAATCCTTCATTCAAATAAATCATTCTCTCAAGCTCCTCATCCAGCTAAAAACAAAACTGAACATTCAATCCACCCCAACATTTTCCTCACACTCCCAACCCCATCTCATCAGCATCAACATCATCATCATCACCATCACCATCATCACTAACGCCAGCACCTGCACAATCTAATCAGTGAAGAGAAGCAAAACCAAACTAAACTATACTAACTAAAACTACACTGAACTAAAATAAGCTATACGAGACTATTGTAAACCAAACTAAACTATTCTAAACCCAACTCAAACCTAATTTATCGACCCAAATTAATTGTTATGATCGTGTGCCTGTACAGAGTCGTTGCGATAGGTGTGGGTGATGGGGGGCTGTGTGGGGAGAGAGGAGCTGAAGTCAGCAAATCACCTCATCATCGATGTTCAGCAGATCATAGCCGATGACGCCTGGAGCGAGTTCGTCTTTAACAGCCGCAGGTAATGACCATATCGATGATATTGATATGATGATTATGGTAATGATGAATATGATGACGATGATGATGATGATGATGATGATGATGATGATGATGATGATGATGATGATGATGATGATGATGATGATGATGATGATGAAAAGGAAAAAGGCGCTTCGGGATGATGATGTTTGTTAACCGATCGTTTTCTAAGCATCCTAGAAATGTATTGGGAACTGCTGAGACTCCACCATTGGGCCTGCGACTGAATTTCATATGGGCCTATTTGCAGCAAACGAGACCATTAGTTCTTTCTTGAATGTGGGATAATCCATGTATCGTCGAGTTCATAATTTGCCTAAATATGTTGCGTCGATTATTGATTTGGAATCAACAGGCGATGCAGATTGAAACGGCTTTTCATGAAGAGATCAGATTACACTGTGGAGGTGCCCATGAACTACTTCCATTTTCAACAAACCAGGCGTCCTAAATTCAAAAAGATGGAGCGCCTTCCCACAATGCAAAACAACGACGTCAATGCAGTGGGCGGCCAATCAACGGTAAGGATTTTTAGATTTTAAAAAGTATGTTTTCAAGTAGACCTAAATGCTGTTTATGTAAGATTGCTCTACTTAATGCATAATCTAACACCGTGTAGAAAAGGAAACGAAAACTCGGTGTCAGCAATGATACTTTATGCATGACATTACGGTATAGACTCCAAAGTCGGAGAGTAGCCTTATTAATTTGGGTAATTTTCATTACAACAGGAAATCGTCTTTTCAATCAAAACTATAACCGGAATATGCATTTTCAATCAAAACTAAAAACAGAAAGAAGTCTATAAGCGGTTTAAATTGTTAAAATTAACTCTTAGAGGAATTATGATGAAGACGGAAAATTATCCAAGAATAGGCTTTCTCATTGAAGAGCCCTCATCTTTAACGTCAATCATAGCCAGAAGCCATAAGGGTAGAAAAGGGACGGTAGCATTATTATTGCTGCTTGATACTTTCTCGGCCGAGCTTAAGGGTAGGATTTTATAAAATGATAAACAAACGTAAATAAATATAAGCTTTAGGCTTTATATAAGTATATGTTTTGTTAATATTTTAGAATGATTTTATATTCTATTTTGTTTTCGTGAAGGGGGTTCGATAATTAGAGTACAGCCTCAGCGTCCCTTGCATGGGATGCCTTTATTGTAAAGTGACCGGCTGGTTATAGATATGGCGAGGGCCTCAATCATCGCTTCTCATCCTGCTTGAAACAATTCCGCGGGTATGTTGTCCACTTCCGCTGACTTCCCCTTCTTCAGCGATTGGACTGCTGCCTCCGCTGACTTCCCTTTCTTCAGCGATTGCACTGCTGCCTCAGCTTCTTCTCGGAGAACTGGGAGGATTTTTTCTTCTTCTCTGTTCTGCAGACATGCTAGAACTGATGGGTATCTGTTTGGTGTGTGGTTGTAAAGTCAGAGCAGTACTCTGTCCATCTATCCAAGACTTCTTGTTCTTCTGTCAGGCATATGCAAGACATGCTCCTTTCGCCACTATCTTACGCTCACTGCCACCAAAACCCTAGTCTGCGCTCTCGTCCTTTCTCGTCTTGACTATTGTAACTCTCTCCTCGCTGGCTCCCCAAAACACATAATTGACAAGCTACAAAAGGTTCAGAACTCAGCAGCTAGACTAGTATTCCGAGCCAAGAAACGCGATCACATTACACCTCTACTACATTCCCTTCACTGGCTTCCTGTGCAAGCACGCATAGAGTACAAACTCTCTGTTCTCTGTCACAACTTCTTCACAGATTCTTGTCCCTCCTACCTTGCTGATCTACTGTCTGTCTACTCCCCTTCACGCACTTTAAGATCTTCTGCTGACACTCGCACACTCAAGGTTCCCGTCACCCGCACTAAGACATACGGCCAACGTGCATTCGCTTACTCCGCACCTAAGCAGTGGAACTCCCTTCCCTCCCATATCCGCAACATACAATCAACACAAGCATTCAAAAAGGCCCTCAAAACCCACCTCTTCAAACTTCACTATTCAGAATGATCTGTATCCCGCTGCCATTCTCTCCTCTTTGTCTCTGTCTGATCCGTAAGTGTATACACGGCTGTACATATTTATACTGTTTTTCCTCCTGGGCCTAACCGGGCATATAAATAGCTGTGAATATGTTTTTGCTATTCTGTTTGTCTTTTCTGTCATTTGTGTACATAGTTGTAAATTGTAATTTGTGTACATAAGTGTAAATAATTTGTACCCTTACTGTTCTGTCTTTTGGTGTATTGTAGCGAAAGCGATGTTTTATCGAGTGCATGTACTTATATGTAATGACTATGTAAAGCGTGGTGAGTCTGGTCATAGGCTGGAGTATCCGCTATATAAAAATCCGTTATTATTATTATTATTATTATTATTATTATTATTATTATTATTATTATTATTATTATGCTTTGGATCGTGGAGACCTTGGGCTGTTTAACACTTGTCAGCCGCTTCACAGTCTGGTAGGCCTTCTTGCTGTTGTTCTTGTTCAGATTTCTCTATTTCCTGGAATCGATCATCTGTGGCGCCCCAACGACCTTCGAGTTACGGGATAGGACATGATAGGACCGGCTGGTGGAGTGCCTTCAATGTTACCATTTGGGTAGTTTCAGCAGATTCTTTATACAGATCTGGAGCGAGCCCTATTTTAACCAAGTTGTGGTCCTGATTCGGTTCTTTGCAGTCCGCTGGACCCTATAATTAATGACTAACTAAATATAGGCATTTGTCAACAGAATTTAGGCCCTTCTGCCATGAAAGACGGAGGTCAACCAGATCAGATGGGGCTGCGAACCAAGTTTAAGAACGACACAGACAAAGACCAGAAATACAACTTCAGGTGCGTGAGCTGTATGACCCGCAGACTGATAAGGTTCCTTTGTTGGAACTTTTCTGATCTGATCTCATGGTCTCCTGATCTGATCTGTTCTTCTGACCTATCTCTAGCTTCGTTTCTATTCATCTCGTCTTTGCCTAATTTAATATATATATTACACTGTTCGCGACCTTGGCTTTTTTCTCGATCAGGATCTCTCCATGCAGCAACACATTGCAAAAAACTTGAACTTAGACGAAAAAAAAACATTCAACAGTATCTCACTCAAGAAGCAACGAAAACACTAGTTAGCGCATGCATTCTGTCTAGATGGATTATTGTAATTCACTCCTCGTGGGTTGCACACAGAAAGTCCTTAGACCTCTTCAGCAAGTCTAAAACTCTGCAGCTAAACTCATCTTCAAAGCACGGAAATCACAGCATTGCACGCCTCTTCTTACAGGGTTCAACAAAACATCAAGACCACAACTTGGTTGAAATAGGACTCACCCCTGATCCGTATAAACGATCTGCTGAAACAACCTTAGTGGAAACACTGAAAGCACTCCACCAGCCGGTCAATTTACAATAAAGACATCCCACGCAAGGGACGCTGAGACTATACTCTAATTTATCGAACCCCCGTTTACAAAAACAAAATAGAATACAAACATCATTATAAAATATCAACAAAACACATACATATAAAATGCCTACATTGCTAAATAATAACATCATAGGAAGCCCTTGTGACAATTTGGCAGAAAGTGCCCAATATTTCCAAGCTGACCCCACAGACATCACACACAAATGAGGAGTTTCTAGAAAATAAGGCAGGTGACTGGTCCAGCGAAGAAGAAGATAGTACAGTAGATTTGTAAAACAGATTAGAAATAGCATCGAGCACAGTTAGTACTTGGATGGGTGACATGGCCATACATAGATGTAACCATGCATTGAAGGACAAATAATATGACACTAACGAACAGCACACCCCATTCTGTGAATGGGTACCTGGTTCTGTTTAGAACCGCCCAGCTGTAAATGGGTATCTGGTTCTGTTTAGAACCGCCCAGCTGTAAATGGGTATCTGGTTGTGTTTAGAACCGGGGAAGGTAAGGAGATGGGGAGCCTTCCTCATTAAGCTGGCTCAGAGAAAATGGAGGTCACAAACACCTCTCTCCCCAACGACCCAAAAGTGACGGGACCACCTTTACCTATGTCAACTTCCCTCTGCTGGGTAACTGAGTGGAGAAACGACGGCTAAGGAATGCTGACTGCATGGCTTAAACATAATGCCCAGGCAGCGCAGTGCGCAGTTTGGGATGAAAGTATAAACCGAGTTCTAGTCCGCACACATCGCACTGACTTTAATAAAGATCGTGACGCTCATGTCTTAGACAGGCGAGTGAGATACAAAAACGCGCCCCAGCTAGCACTGTATGTTCCAATCCCCCTGTCCTGGGTGGCGCTACTCTTCCGTGGGTGACAAGTTTGGTCCACAATCCTCATTCCGATGCCTAATTCTCACTCTGATGCCTGATTGTCATTTTGATGCCCGATTCTCATTCTGATACCTGATTCTCTTTCTAATTATTTCTAACTCTCATTCTGATGTCTAATTCTAATTCTAATGTCTGAGTCTCATTCTGATTGTGGTAAATGTTGATACATTCTGGGTGCAGGTTCGAGAAAACCCGGCGGGCGACAGTGGAGGTGACCTACCAGAAAGGATTCTCTATCGGAGGCAGCGCTCACTTCAGTCTGGGCCTGCCTCAAGTTCTGCCAGACGGAAGCCTGGGAGCTGAAATCAACACTCACTACGAGGTAAGTCTATGTCTAGCACAGGCTGCCCGAAACTCTTGCACTATGGCCTTCCATTTGTGGCTTCCATCCTCACGAGGGTAAGACTGCTAAGCTCCCTTGTCATCTCCATCTTCCTATACGCTTGCGAAACATGGACCCTCACAGCAGATCTACAACGAAGAATACAAAGCATGGAGATGAGGTGCTACAGAAGACTTCTGGGCATTTCCTATACCCAGCACATCACCAACGACGCAGTCCAACAGACCATCACACAATCACACAAGCCATTGGACAACACGATGACCTTCTCACAGTGGTGAAAAAACGGAAATCTCTATGGTATGGCCACGTCACAAGATCATCAGGTCTTGCAAAGACCATCCTGCAAGACACAGTGCAAGGAGGTAGAAGAAGAGGGAGACCGAAAAAGAGGTGGGAGGACAACATTCGAGAATAGACTGGTTTGACATTGAGCGAAACCATCAGGGTTGCCGAGGACAGGGAAAGATGGAGTACGCTGGTTAAACGATCATCTGTGGTTCCCCTACGACCTCCGAGTTACGGGATAGGATAGGATAGGATAGGATAGGATCCTCACGAGGGACGATCTTTTGCGACTTGGGTATGAGGCAGAAAATATAGATCGAAAAACTAACGCATCGTCAAATCAAAAAAGAAGAAGAAGAAGATTGATTGATTGATTGATTTATTGTTGCTTTAGGTCCAGCGGACTCTTCCGAGCCAAATCAGGACCGGACAACCCCCGATCCGCATAAAAGATCTGCTGAAACAACCCCAGTGGGAAAATTGAATGCCCTCCAACGGCCAGTCACTTTACAATAAAGACATCCCACGCGGGGGACGGCTGAGGGTTGACCTCAACTACGCGAACACCCCGGTTACAAAAACAAAATAGAATACAAACATCATTATAAATCATCAAAAAAACACATACATATAAAATGCCTATAGTGCTAAATAGTACAATCATAGGAAGCCCTAGTGACCACCCGGCAGAAAGCGTCCAACACTCCCAAGCTGATCCAACAGACCTCATACACAAACAAGGAGTCTTGTCCAGGAAGAGTTTTCAAGAAAAAAGGTAGGTCATTGATCTAGCGAAGAAGAAGATAGTATAGCAGAGTGAAGGACAGAGCAGGAATAGGAAAGAGTAAATGAGGAAGACAGCGACAGTGGGAATTTAAAGCACTAAATTTCCATAAAGTGGGGATACTATTTATACTGAAAACCCCCGGCACTCCAACGGGGGTACTGTTGCCGCAGTGAATCTGTCTTGCCTATAAAGGAAAGACAGGTTTTCAACTGTGGCTTTCACTGTTCCCTTTATAGGTTTGAACAATCTACAGTGGCAAGATTGCTCATGACCCCAAGGGGTAGAAGAAGAAGAAGAAGAAGAAGAAGAAGAAGAAGAAGAAGCTGTGGAGTTTTTAAAAAGCCCTTTCTTCGAGTAAAACGAAACGGAGTATTTACATGTGCATAATGCGTTTTTACATTTTATATTCCTTACGTTTTTCAAGTCTTAATGTGTTTGATATATTTGAGCAATGTGTAATGCCTGTCATGATTCATTGTAATAGGTAATACAGATTTGTTGTATTGAACTGAGGCTTGTGAGTGTTTTCTCAGGGTACTCTGTTTCATGCACCTCTCTTTCCCTTAACATTGATATCGGATGCAATCAATCCAAATAGCTTAACAGCAAATAATATATACATATCTACCTACCTACCTACCAACCAACCTACCTACCAACCAACCTACCAACCAACCTACCAACCAACCTACCAATCTATCTATACAATACAATACAATACAATACAATACAATACAATACAACTTTATTCATCTCAAACTGAGCAATTACAATGGCAGCATCAGCACAATTACCAAAAAGAATTAAAAATATTATTACATACACATGAGAAGTAGTCCAATCAAAAAATAGTAAATAAAACAAATAAATAACAAAACATACGGTTAAATACATTATACAATAAACTAGAGGTGAATGTCATAAAAAGTCATAAAAGGTAAACTGCCCCGATATATCACAGATAATAGTTTCTCCGCAGAAGCTACAGTACAAGATGTACATCCCAGCAATACAATCCAATACCATACAATACAACACAATACAACACAATACAACACAACACAATACAGCACAAAACAAAGCCACACAACTTCATTCCTCTCAAGCTGGGCAATACGATTACAAAGGCAGCGTTGGCGCAAAAATAACCAGTAAGAATAAGAATAAAAATTAAAAATGACCTTACGTGCACACGGAGAGTACTCCCAATCAATAAGTAAATGTGCCGTTACATGCATAAGTAAACTATAAAATAAAATATAACCTATAAAACTGTAAAACAAATATCACAGATAATAGTTTCTAACAGCAAAAATCTCCTCGCTCTCTCTGGAATTATACCCACACCGCCCACACTCAACCACTCACACTGCAGCTTATATGCATTGTCTATAAAGACACATAATCAATAAAATCAATAATAAATGTAAAAAAAAAAACAACAACAACAAAAAAAAAACACCCTTTTATTACATTGTATAGGCGTTGAGAAGGCGGACAGCAGAGGGTACAAATGAGTTTGAATATCTTTTAGTTTTTGAAATGGGTTGAGCAAAACGACGTTTTGAAGGCAGAAGTACAAACTCATCGGCCAAAATATGTTCCGGTTTACTGACAATCTGTTTAGCTTTCCTTGCTGATTACAGAAGGCAGATCTATCTATCTATCTATCTATCTATCTATCTATCTATCTATCTATCTATCTATCTATCTATCTATCTATCTATCTATCTATCTATCTATCTATCTATCTATCTATCTATCTATCTATCTATCTATCTATCTATCTATCTATCTATCTATCTATCTATCTATCTATCTATCTATCTATCTATCTATCTATCTATCTATCTATCTATCTATCTATCTATCTATCTATCTATCTATCTATCTATCTATCTATCTATCTATCTATCTATCTATCTATCTATCTATCTATCTATCTATCTATCTATCTATCTATCTATCTATCTATCTATCTATCTATCTATCTATCTATCTATCTATCTATCTATCTATCTATCTATCTATCTATCTATCTATCTATCTATCTATCTATCTATCTATCTATCTATCTATCTATCCGCCCTCCCCTCCATCCATCCACGCACCCCCCATCATCAATCTATCCACCTGCCTATCTTGGTGGCACTGGTTATACTATAAAATGCAATACGTTGAAATAAGGTTTACTCACAATTGACGACACTGGTTGTTAACGTCGAAACAGGTGAGGAGCTCCAGAGGTGAGACGTTCGAGGAGACGATCACCACGGAAGCGACGAGCGAGATCATCGTCTCCAAGCACAGTCACTGCACCGCCAACGTCGTCATGGAGGAGCGACGTCTACTGGCAGAGTTCACGGTCAGGTCAAGATTAAAATGCGCTTAAGGTTAAAGCGAAGTTGACGAATTTTACTGAAGGGCAATGTCAGGATTAAAATGAGCTTAAAGTCGAAGTCAGGTTTAACATTTTTTATAAAGGTATGTTCAGAGACTTTATTAAAGGTCAGTGTCAGGATTACATTTATCCTCAGGTGAAGGTCGGGGGTAAGAATTTAATTTAGGTCGTGGCCAAGACTAAAATTCATTCCAAATAAATGATCCAGATTCAAAGAAGAAAAAAAATGTCGGTGGAAATTTTCCAATTTGAGGTGGTAAAGTGCACAGCAAAAGGTGAAAAACCCTAAAACGTAATCTCTGTTCTATTTCTAGAGCGTGTTTTACCCTTGCAGGCGTGGATGAAATGATCACCGCCCTCATAAAGTGGTCCCTAAAAGCGCTCACGTCTATCTCTTCTGACCAAAAGTTACCGTGTAGGTCTAAAACGGACCTCTTTTCTGCTTTCCAATCCGTCTTCTTAATTGACCCTTTGCAGGCGTGGGTGACGATGTCCATGCCGGTGAAACAAGCGTTGGTCTTCATCAAGAACAAGAACGGGCGCACCGTTTTCCTCAAGTGCATCGAGAACTTGTCCATGCTGTTCCCGGAAGAAAACCACATTGTAGTGGACGGAGAAACCAGCGAGGATGCGGTCCAGTTCGTCATCCACGGAGTTGTGGACGGAATGCAGCTCGCCAACCACTACATTCATCTCAAAGGACGCAAGCTACCACATAGGTCAAGGTCGTCCAAGGATCTGGACAAGGTCAAGGACGCTGCAGCTAGAGTCGACGACAAGGAGAAGGAGAAAGAGAAGGAGGGGAAGTTTTTCTCGGACGTGGAAATGTCCGGCTTTGATTAACGCGGGAGGGAGTGATGAGGGAGTAGACGGGACGTGGTCCGTCATTATTCGTTGGTGTGTGTTTGGGGTGGAAATAGGGTGCAGTGGAAGGGCGTGATGCGCGCGCGTGTGTGTGTGTGTTTGTATGTGTGTGTGTTTGTGTGCGCAAAAGCTGAGAGACAATTGTACTGTGGAAGCTAAAGAATAGAATGCCGATCAGTGTCGTTAGTTCGTTTATTTGTGTGCCATATGAATTAATCAATCAATCAACTGTAAATGTGTCCATCGCCCAGAGCCGTGCCGGAAAGGGAATTTCGGTGTGGGTGGGGTTTGAGAAAATAGATTAATACAGACTGTAATATAGGACACAACGCCTAACAACATAATGAGCAATGGCGACGTATTGAAGTCGTGACTTTAAAAAAAAATCTCGTTGGCAATGGCAAAGATAATAAAGAGATAAAGAGAAGGAGAGAGAGAGAGAGAGAGAGAGAGAGAGAGAGAGAGAGAGAGAGAGAGAGAGAGTGGGAGAGGGAAGGAGAGAAAGAGGGAGGGTAGGAGGGGCAATGAATGAGAGAGAGTGTGTGTTTGTGTGAGTACTTTCACAATAACAAATAAAACAAAACAAAATCATATTACTTTTGATGTTTAATTTCTGTTTGCACGTGAGATTGTAAATCCGTGCATTCAAACAACTCATTGAATTTACAACAGCACGTGAATCTACAGACCCTCTTAAATCATAGCAAATGGACGGAAGATGGACAGCCTGCCCTTTCAATGACAGTTCTAGAACATTCACTTGTCCCTTTAGATTGGCCATTGAAGTGGACTGGGCCTACAAATCAGCCACATCGTACACGTAGCCTGTACACAGCATGACTTCAAACCATATGAGCACACAACCATCGTTAAAGCAAAAACCTTTTAAAACTCGACTTTGAGTAATTAAGTAATTAATTTATGCATTTATTTATTTATCTATTAATTAATTAATTTGCAATTATTGATAAACCCACCCACCCCCCTCAATACCTGCCTACTAAGACCTTTATATCGTTAGCCTGCCGCATCTCTGGTGAGTTGTGCTCACTTGTATTCTGTCCACTATTTTAGATTTCTACAGTATTGCCCTTCTCTATCTCACTATTTTCTTAGCAATGGAAAAAGTGTCCATCAAAGGAAACGTCGGAACGTTAAACTGTAGAAGGTGTCAAAGACTATATGAGTGCATTTTAGATCTCTACATTTTTTTATTTAGTTGGTAGACCTACATCGTTATTCATTATTAATGTAACTTAAAAAAAATCAAACTCCCACCCAGGTCAACTCATTATCACAAAACGATTAATTAATTATTAAACAAATTCTTGCTACAATGTTACTGTACACAACGTTTTTAGTATCTTCATACAAAAATGAGTTTTGGTTTCTGTAAACTGTCGTTGTTCTTCTAATGCTTGTTGTTGTTGTGGTTGTTATTTTTGTTGCTGATGATGTCGTTGATACATGTTGTTGATGGTGAGGTCGTCGATGTATGTTGATGATGATGCCTACTAATCATTTGGGTGATGCAGCACGGTGGCTGGCGTGCTGTAGCCGAGAAAGCGACATAGATCTCGTCGTAATGGATAATCCATAAAAAAAAAGAAGACACACAAGAAAAGGTCAACAGAAGAGGACATTAAAAAAAATCTTTGTGCTGAGGTGACACAAAAACAGGAGGGGACGGAAAAGGGACGGGAGGATCAGCTGTGAGAGCAGAGGAACCAGGATGTGAGAGCAGAGGAACCAGGATGTGAGAGCAGAGGAACCAGGATTTGAGAGCAGAGGAACCAGGATGTGAGAACAGAGGAACCAGGATGTGAGAGCAGAGGAACCAGGATTTGAGAGCAGAGGAACCAGGATGTGAGAACAGAGGAACCAGGATGTGAGAGCAGAGGAACCAGGATGTGAGAGCAGAGGAACCAGGATGTAGAGGGATAAGGAGCGGAGGAGAGGGGTGGAGGAAGTACAGACAATTGTGGAAGAGGAGAAAGACAAGAAGAGAGGAGGAAAAAAAAAAGAGGGAGGGGGGGGGGGGGGGGGAGCCGTTGGAGGAGGAAGATGTGGAATGGCACAGGAGAAGAGTTGAGACATTGGCTAAGTGGTGGTAGTGAAAGCGAAGAAGGAAGATTGTGGAGGGGTACAGATGAAAGAGGAGTCGGGGAGGTAGAGGTGCAGGGGGGTAGGTTGGGGGGGGGGGGTTGGGGGGGTGCAGCGAAGGGGGAGAGAGAGAGAGAGGAAGAGAGAGATGACGAGGGTTCTGGTGCTGAGCAGAATGGTGGAGGGATTACTCAGTTGGCGGATTCTTTTTCAAGTAAGGCTCCAGAGAGAAGGCTGCATTCTGGCATTTGATTTCCACCTCGATCCCGAGCTTGTCTTGCTGGTAACTCTTGACAAAATGGCACCTTTTTACCTGAAAAACAGATAGAGACTATAATATATGCTACTACTGCTACCCATATTCCATCGGGGATCCACTCATACTTTTTAATCATTACATTACATTACATTACATTACATTACATTACATTACATTACATTACATTACATGATTATTGCTTTAGGTCCAGCGGACTCTTCCGAGCTAAATCAGGACCGGACAACCCTTGATCCGCATCAAAGATCTGCTGAAACAACCCTAGTGGTAAAACTGAAAGCTCTCCACCAGCCAGTCACTTTACAATAAAGACATCCCACGCAGGGGACGCTGAGGCTGTACTCTAATTTATCGAACCCCCGTTTACAAAAACAAAATAGAATACAAACATCATTATAAAATATCAACAAAACACATACATATAAAATGCCTACATTGCTAAATAATAACATCATAGGAAGCCCTAGTGACCACCTGGCAGAAAGCGTCTAATATTCCCAAGCTGATCCAACAGACCTCATACACAAATAAGGAGTCTTGTCCCAGAAGAGTTTTCAAGAAAAAAGATAGGTGACTGGTATAGCGAAGAAGAAGATAGTATAGCAGATTGATAGAGCAGAGCAGGAATGAAAAGCGCCCGTGCTCGTGAGCTACCGCGATTGTGTGTTGCAAGGGAGCTAAGTCATGTGGCCTACCGATTTTAGCAGACGATCTTTTAGAAAGCTGGACCCGACGTTTAGATTCAAATTTTGCAAATACCAGACACACACAAACACTGTTTGTAAGCTCACACTGAGCAGCAGAGACGGCCGAGACTTGGAATGACTTGTGTGTTGGTCTGTCGGACGTCGTTGTTGGTGATGTGCTGGCTATAGGAAATGCCCACAAGTCTTCTGTAGCACCTCATCTCCATGCTTTGTATTCTTCGTTGCAGATCTGCTGCGAGGGTCCATGTTTCGCAAGCGTATAGGAAGATGGAGACGACAATGGAACGCAACAGCTTTACCTTGGAGTGTAGACTGACGGTCCTGTCTTTCAAAATGGGCTTCAACCTTGTCAGGGAAGCAGTTGTTTGTGCGACCCTGAAGAGGACTTCCTGTCGGGATCCATTATCTGATACAATTGCTCATAAGTATTTGAAGCTATGCACTGTGTTGAGGGATTGGCCTTGGACATTGATGATGCCACCTCCGGGTCTTGCAGTTTGTCCATTTCGAACTTCAATCTAGTGCACTTTGCTGTGTTTACTCTCTTCAAGTGGAGCCGAAAAGATATCATCACGAGATCGTGGTCACTTCCGATGTCTGCGCGTGGAAAAGTGCGTGTCCTGCCAATGTTGATGCTTGATCTGAAGCTCTTCTTGACCATGATGTAGTCGATCTGGTTGTGATGCTAACCGCCGGGACTGTGCCATGTCCATAGTCTAAATTTTTTGTGGAGACATAGCGTGTTTGCCAGTATCATATTGTTGTATCTGGCAAACTCCAACAGTCTCAGACCCTTGTCATTTGTCTCGTTGCAGTGGGGTCCACATGTGTCTCCCCAGTTGTGGTGCGCATCTTGGCCAAGCTTGGCATTCCAGTCGCCTTGCACTATGATTATGTCCTTATTTGGTACTTTGTCAAGGACAGCCTGTAGATTTTCATAGAAACCCTCCACTTCGCTGTCGTTATAGTCTGATGTTGGGGCATAGGCCTGGATGATGGTGATGTTGAAAGGGGCTGCTCTCAGACGGATGGTAATGAGTTTACTGGAGACTGGGCGGCAACCCATGACAGTGGCTAGAATGTCTTTGTGGAACAAGAATCCAACGCCGTGTTCGTGCCTGTCATCTCTCCCGCTGAAATAAAGCTTGTGGCCTTTGTCGCTATGCCTTACCAGCGTAGTTCGCTGATACCTAAAATGTTCCATCGATAGTGGGTTCACACTCACTTTAAATTTGAACCCCCTACAGCAGCAGTACCATTTAATTCTTGCAAACTACGCTGGCGACGCGGGCGCGTTCAAGCAGAGCAAGGTGGAGAGTTGGGAAGAAGAAGAAAGAGTTAAGGAGTTGCCCAAGGCGCTGGTCGAAATTAGGACATAGTTGAAGCCGTCCAAGGCGCTGGTCGAAATTAGGACATAGTTCAAGCCGTCCAAGGCGGCAACTTGCAGCGTCAAACACAATGTAAACCGTCCACTATCCAAGACAACCGAGTCAAACCCAAGTTTTCCAGCACGATTTCTCGAGCGTTAAACCAGTGAGACACGGGCGCCCGGATCTTAATTTCCAAACCTAATGCTGTAATAGCGTCTCTCTCTCTCTCTCTCTCTCTCTCTCTCTCTCTCTCTCTCTCTCTCTCTCTCTCTCTCTCTCTCTCTCTCTCTCTCTCTCTCTCTCTCTCTCTCTCTCTCTCTCTCTCTTGACGCCGCACTTTGAACTGATTTGGAGAAAAGCGGGTACATACCATCCATTATTATTATTATTATTATTATTATTATTATTATTATTATTATTATTATTAGATACAAGAGTATATATACATAGACGCTCTCACATCAAGAAACTGGCGCCTGCGAACTGAGATACACAGGTAAGTTTGCTTTTCCTCCGTTTCTCTGTAATGCAGATGACAGGTTGAAGTAAACATCACAGAAATGATGAACAAAAAATACATTAACCTTTAGTTGCTCCTTAATAACTGCAGGGACGGCTTTGGCGAAAGTGTGGGTATATGTCATATCTCCCCTCTTCGTCTTTGCCTCCACCCTTCCAAAGTACCCTCCTGACTCATCACTGTGAAATAAAGAAAGCAAGATCATTTAGCTCAATGAGACGAGACAGCTAAAAACACAGTAGATTAAAAGGTTCCTGATATAAATATATTTTGTCCCTTGACAGGTCAGTTTTCATTTGTAACATCACAACTGTAATATTAGTATATTATTAATATTAGGCAAGAACGTGAGGTAATCCTATCCTATCCCGCAACTCAAAGGTCGTTAGGGCACCACAGATGATCGTTTAACCAGCGTACTCCATCTTTCTCTGTCCTCAGCAACTCTCATGGCTTCGCTCAGTTTCAAACCAGTCCATTCTCGAATGTTGTCCTCCCACCTCTTTTTCGATCTCCCTCTTCTTCTTCCTCCTTGCACCGTGCCTTGCAGGATGGTCTTTGCAAGGCCTGAGGCTCTGGCGACGTGGCCATACCGTCGGAGTTTTCTCTTCTTCACCACTGTGAGCATGTCATCGTGTTGTCTAATGGCTTGTGTGATGGTCTGTCGGACTTCGTCGTTGGTGATGTGGTGGGTATAGGAAATGCCCACAAGTCTTCTGTAGCACCTCATCTCCATGCTTTGTATTCTTCGTTGGAGATCTGCTGTGAGGGTCCATGTTTCACAAGCGTATAGGAAGATGGAGATGACAAGGGAGCGCAGCAGCCTTACCTTGGAATGTAGACTGATGGTCCTGTCTTTCCAAATGTGCTTCAAACTTGTCAGGGAAGCAGTTGTTTTTGCGATCCTGGAGAGGACTTCCTGTCGGGACTCATTATCTGATACAATGGCTCATAAGTATTTGAAGCTATGCACTGTGTTGAGGGATTGGCCTTGGACATTGATGTCCATTTTGATGTCTTTGGTGTTGTTGGTCATCATTTTGGTCTTCTCTGCATTTATTTCCATTCCATAGACTCTGGAGGTGGTGTCAAGCCTCTGTACCAGCTGTTCAAGTTCTTGTTCCTCTCCAGCCAATCCATCAATGTCATTCGTAAAACGAAGGTTGGAGATTGCTTTACCCTCTATGCTGACTGTGCCTTCGTGATCTGCAAGAGCATCTGACATGATGCGCTCTAGGAAGATGTTAAAGAGTGTTGGAGAGAGTAGGCATCCTTGATGCAAACCGATTGTTGTTCTGAACCAGTTTCCGATGGCGCTGTTATGGAGGACTGCACTGGTAGCCTTGTCATACAGGCTTTTGATGACTTCAATAATTTTAGGGCTGATGTTGTACATTCTCATGGTTGCTCACAGAGTTGCTTCTTCTTTGGCCGGTGCTTGCCAAATATCTCAGTGGCGGCATCTGTAACAGCTCAGTTGAAGGCGGTGGTCATGGTGTTGACATCTACTTTACCAGCTCCCAAAATGAGCAGTGGTGCAAATTTCGATCCAATTGTGGCTTAAAATATTTTGCCACCTCCGGGTCTTGCAGTTTGTCCAGGTCGAACTTCAATCTAGTGCACTTTGCTGTGTTTACTCTCTTCAAGTGTAGACGGAAGGACATCATCACGAGATCGTGGTCACTTCCGATGTCTGCTCCTGGAGAAGTGCGTGTCCTGCCAATGTTGATACTTGATCTGAAGCGTTTCTTGACCATGATATAGTCGATTTGGTTGTGATGCTCCCCGCCGGGACTGTGCCATGTCCATTGTCTGGATTTTTTGTGGAAACCAACTTTGAAATTTCAAACTTTGAAACTTTTTAAAATTAGGGATAAAGATTTTAGACTAATTAATAAGTCTAATCTTCCAATCTGTCCCTTAACAAATTAACATAGTAAATAACCTTTAACATTAACTTGGAAATAATAAATATCACACACACATGCACTCACACACATGCACACACAATCACACCAACATCATCATTATCTTTAAACAATTTTAGGCAACCACCCCCCACCCCCGCCTGTCCTATACCCCCATAATAATAATAATATTAAATAATAATAAAAACAACAACAACAACAATAATAATAATAATAATAATAATAATAATAATAATAATAATAATAATAATAATAATAATAATAATAATATTAATATTAATAATAGCAATAATCATAACAAGAACGATAATAACAATAACAGTAATAATAACACTACTACTACTACTACTACTACTACTACTACTACTAACAATAATAATAATAATAATAATAATAATAATAATAATAATAATAATTATTATTATTATTATTATTATTATTATTATTATTATTATTATTTTTATTTTTTTTTCATTACCAATATTACCACCATCATCACCAATATCATCACCACCATTATTATCATTATTATTACTACTACTAACACCATCATCACCACCACTATCATCACTATTATTATTATAGCAAGAATATCATCATTATATTAATAATAATAATAATAATAATAATAATAATAATAATAATAATAATAATAATAATAATAATAAATGAATAAATAAATACATTATAAATAATAAAAATAATTACATGAAATTCTGTGTTATCATATAAAAATATATCACTTTTATAATTGATTTTGCTGATGCTTACATAGTTTTTTTTTGAAAGAAAATATTGTGTCGCAATGTTTACACTCCAGAGGGAGAGAGTTCCATACAGCAGCTCCATTAAATGATAGGCTGTTTTTGTATAAATCAATGCGAGTTTATAAGTATAAAGTCTATGCCCAACAACAGACTTTAAAAAAATATATCAAGATATGCAGGTGTTTTTCCATGTGTGATTTTGAACATAAGGATAGCTGTATTAAATACACATTGTTTTAGAAGTGGTGTATTCGGAGTTTCTTGTATTTCTCAGTAGTTGTAATATTTGTATTTATATTATAAGAGTTATAAAGTATCTTGACGGCTCTTTTATGATGACTGTTTAGCGGTTTAATTTGCACGTCACTTGCATTACACCAAATAGTTGATGCATATCCTGGAATGCCAGTACCCTAAATGCGGCGGGAAAATTAGAAGAACTGGCTCACGAGATGGACCACTATCGATGGAACGTTTTAGGGATCAGGGAACTGCACTGGAAAGGCATAGGTAAAACAACGACCGACAAAAACCACAAGCTTTATTTCAGCGGTAGAGATACAGGCACGAACACCGAGCTGGATTCTTGGTCCACAAGAACATTCTAGCCACTGTCATGGGTTGCCGCCCAGTCTCCAGTAGACTCATTACCATCCGTCTGAGAGCAGCCCCTTTCAACATCACCATCATCCAGGTCTATGCCCCAACATCAGACTATGACGACAGCGAAGTGGAGGATTTCTATGAAAATCTACAGGCTGTCCTTGACCAAGTGCCGGAGAAGGACAAAGTCATAGTGGAAGGCGACTGGAATGCCAAAGTTTGCCAAGATGCGCACCACAACTGGGGAGACACATGTGGACCCCACTGCAACAAGGAGACAAATGATGGGGGTCTGAGACTGTTGGAGTTTGCCAGATACAACAATCTGATACTGGCAAACACGCTTGGTCTCCACAAAAAATCCAGACGATGGACATGGCACAGTCCCGGCGGGGAGCATCACAAGCAGATCGACTACATCATGGTCAAGAAACGCTTCAGATCAAGCATCAACATTGGCAGGACACGCACTTTTCCAGAAGCAGGCATCGGAAGTGACCACGATCTCGTGATGATGTGTTTCCGGCTTCACTTGAAGAGAGTAAACACAGCAAAGTGCACTGAACTGATGTTCGACCTGGACAAACTGCAAGACCCGGAGGTGGCAGAAATATTTCAGGCCACAATTGGAGGGAAATTTTCACCAATGCTCATTTTGGGAGCTGGTGAAGTAGATGTCATGGTCAAACCTGGTGAAAATCTGGTTTCCAGCCATCTGGAATACTGACAGCTGATTTGGGGGGGGGGGGGGGGGTGTAGGCAAGTCTGTGTCAACACCATGACAACCACCTTCAACTCAGCTGTGACAGATGCCGCATGTGGATCACACCTGAACTTTTGGACCTGTGTGATAAACGAAGAGAGATCAAAAAGAAAAAGAACACCTCACAGAGAGCTGATGCCTACCGAAAAATCAACAATGACATCCGAAAAGGCATGCGCACAGCAAAGGAGAACTGGATAGAAGATCAATGCCAGGAAATAGAGAACAGTCTGAACAAGAACAACAGCAAGAAGGCCTACCAGACTGTGAAGCGGCTGACAAGTGTTAAACAGCCCAAGGTCTCCACGATCCAAAGCAAGTCTGGCATATGCCTTACAGAAGAACAAGAAGTCTTGGACAGATGGAAAGAGTACTGCTCTGACCTTTACAACCACACACCAAACGGAGACCCGTCAGTTCTAGCATGTCCAGAGAATAGAGTAGATGAAGAAATTCTCCCAATTCTCCGAGAAGAAGTTGAGGCAGCAGTGCAATCGCTGAAAAAGGGGAAGTCAGCGGAAGTGGACAACATACCCGCGGAACTGCTTCAAGCGGGAGGAGAAGCGATGATTGACGCACTCACCATTATCTGTAACAAGATCTGGCAGAGTGGGGAGTGGCCTACACCATGGACCTAGTCGCAAGTCATCACTCTTCCCATAAAAGGTAACCTTCAGGAATGTGAAAATTACCGCACCATCAGCCTCATCAGCCATCCCAGCAAGGTCCTCATTAAAATAATACTCAACAGGTTGAAACCCCAAGCTGAACAAATCATACCTGAGGAACAAGCAGGATTCAGGGCAGGGCGAAGTACCACTGAACAGATTTTCAACCTCAGAATAATCTGCGAGAAATACTTACAACACCAACAACATCTGTATTATGTGTTCAAAGACTTCAAAAAGACGTTTGACCGAGTCTGGCACGCAGCTCTGTGGGCAATCATGAGAGTGTACAACATCAGCCCTAAAATTATTGAAGTCATCAAAAGCCTGTATGACAAGGGTACCACTGCAGTCCTCCACAACAGCGCCATCGGAAACTGGTTCAGAACAACAATCGGTGTGCGTCAGGGATGACTACTCTCTCCAACATTCTTCAACATCTTCCTAGAGCGCATCCTATCAGATGCCCTTGCAGATCACGAAGGCACAGTCAGCATAGGGGGAACAGCAATCTCCAACCTTCGTTTTGCGGGCGACATTGATGGATTGGCTGGAGAGGAACAAGAACTTGAACAGCTGGTACAGAGGCTTGACACCACCTCCAGAGCCTATGGAATGGAAATGCAGAGAACACCAAAATGATGACCAACAACACCAATGGCATCAACACTGACATCAAAGTCCAAGGCCAATCTCTCAGCACAGTGCATAGCTTCAAATATTTAGGAGCCATTGTATCAGACAATGAGTCCCGACAGGAAGTCCTCTCTAGGATCGCACAAACAACTGCTGCCCTGGCAAGGTTGAAGCCAATTTGGAAGGACAGGGGCCATCAGTCTATATTCCAAGGTAAGGCTGCTGCGCTCCCTTGTCATCTCCATCTTCCTATATGCTTGCGAGACATGGACCCTCACAGCAGATCTCCAACGAAGAATACAAAGCATGGAGATGAGGTGCTACAGAAGAATTCTGGGCATTTCCTATACCCAACACATCACCAATGACGAAGCCCGAAAGACAATCACACCATTGGACAACACGATGACCTGCTCACAGTGGTGAAAAAACGGAAACTCTGATGGTATGGCCACGTCACCAGATCATCATCAGGTTTTGCAAAGACCATCCTGCAAGGCACAGTGCAAGGAGGTAGAAGAAGAGGGAGACAGAAAAAGAGGTGGGAGGACAACATTCGAGAATGGACTGGTTTGACACTGAGCGAAACAATCAGGGTTGATGAGGACAGGGAAAGATGGAGTATGCTGGTTAAACGATCATGCGTGGTACCCCTACGACCTCCAAGTTACCGGAGAGGATAGGATAGGATAGTTGATGCATAATTTAAATGAGACATACAGTGGGCATAGAAAAAAGATTTCAATGCACCAACCGTAACAAAATGTCTAAGTTTATGTAGAAGGAAAAGGTATATATATATATATATATATATATATATATATATATATATATATATATATATATATATATATATATATATATATATATATATATATATATATATATATATATATATATTATATATATATATATATTTTTTTTTTTTTTTAACAGATATAGTTAATGTGTGACCGCCAGCTAAAATCAACATCAATGATTATGCCTAGTACTTTATGTTCTTTTATTAGGATTTAATTTTTTTCTATTGTTGTCACACCAGTTATTAATTTCATTTACGCTTATTTGAAGACTTTGTTCTACCTGTTGTAGAATTTTTATTATGAGTATGAAGTGATGAATCATCAGCAAATAGGTCAAGGTTAACATTTTGTGTGAGAAAAATGGGCATGTCATTGATAAATATACAAAATAAAATAGGGCCAAGGATCGATCCTTGAGGAACTCCACAAGTGACATCTCCAGGAGACGAAAAATGAACCATTAGTATAAACTGATTGGTGCCTGTCTGATAAATATGATTTCAAAAATAATATATATGCAGAGTTTTCAAAATAGTAGTTTAGCTTATTAATTTAAGATATCATAGTTAACTAGATCAAATGCCTTTTTTAAGGTCAAGAAAAACTGCCCCTACAATGTCTTGCTTGTTTATAGCATTAAGCCAAACATCACAAAGATGGGAGAGCGCTGTTTGACAAGAATGGTTAGGTCTGAAGCCAGACTGAAAAGGATGAAAAAGAGCATTATTTTCTAAGTATTTCATAAGGTTAATAAGAATATATCTTTCCAGGGGTTTAGATAGAACAGGGAGAGTGAAAATTGGTCGAGTTGTCAAGAACTGAAGTATCACTTGTTTTAGGTAAAGGTATTATTTTAGCTTCTTTAAATATTGAGGGAAACTGATTTTGTTCAATGCATAGATTATAGATGTAGGTTAAGGGTTTAATGATATATGGAAGAGACAATTTTATACTGAACGAATTTAAATTATAGATGTCCAGAGACTTTTTATTTTTCATTTGTAATATTAGAGAAGTTACTTCATGTTCTGTTAACCGAGGTATAATAAATGAGGCAGATTCATGAAGTTTGCTTCTGCAAAACTGGTTGATACTATCATATATCATTGTATTTGTGCTTGTGTTTGCGTTATTAGATGTAGTAATAGTCAGCTAATAAAAGGAAATATTTATTAAATTCATCATTAGTGAACATATATTGATTTGTTTTTTTTTCTTCGAGAATTTTTGCAAAATTCGTTTATTGCTTGCCAAATACAAGTTATATTAGTGTTTTCAGTTGATAATAAAGTTTGGAAATATTTTTTCTTCGCATTTCTTACGAGAGTAATGATTTTATTACGTTGCTTTTTATACAGATCAAACTATTTTTGTTTTTTAAAGTCTGTCACGCAAGTCCTCCTGAGTGGAGCATGTGCATTGACGACAGAAAGCAATAGTTCAAAAACATTTCGGCTGTTTCGTTAGGGTTATTACATGCTCTTAAATTGATAAAATAAATTAAACTTAAGTCCTGTAAATATGCGGACTTATCAGAATTCTTAAAGTTTCTATACATAATGTAGGTGTGTCCTTTGAACTGTGGCTTTGGAAGCTGGCATGAACATTTGCAAATAATGGCATTATGATCACTGACAGAAACGTCAGATGTGAAAGCAGCAGAAATTATATTATTGTTGTTACTGTATATATGATCAAGAAGAGTTGAATTTGTTTCAGTTACTCTTGTCGGTTCCTGAATAAACAGAGTTATACCAAGCAAGTTTGTTATTGTGTTCCAGTGTGATTGAGGCTGTAAAAGGTCTCCTAATATAATAACGTTTGTTTATAATAAACCAAGCGTGTTTGCGCATGAGTGACAATCCACCTCCCTCACCAAAGCAAATCAATTAACAATAATAAAAAGAAAAAAAAAAAGAAAAGGAAAAATAAATTAATAATAATAATTATAATAAAGAAATAAATCAATATATAACTTAAACAAATGCTCGCGTAATACAAGAACACAACAATACCATTCTCAGACTAAAGTAAAGGAGAATATTAAAATGTTAAGGAAACGCACCCATCCCAGGTAAAGGTAGGCGCATAACAATCTCTGGAAACGAAGGTGTAGTTCAGCAAGATCTTCTTTGGCTTTCTGCTGTCTTTATATTGGCTCACGTTTACTACCGCGGTGCCAAAAACCACATCAATACAGTTATAATAATTTGCAGAGGCATATATAAAACAATATAATTATAGTAATGTCAATATCCTATAAGTATAATATAATAATCATAAAACAACTTGAATAAGCGTACTTAACTGTGCTGTGTGTGTATGTGGGTGTGTAGGGTTTTTATCTCTAGGGTCAAGGTCACTTCAAAGTACACATAACAACCGACTTTGGACAGTTCCAGTGACCTTGACCTTGGATCGAGGTTGAACAAATTTGCATGGCCAGCGTCTCTCATTGAAATCTATTATGCATCAAAGAATCACAAGTTCAATAGGAATAATTTAAGTGGCGGGGGGAGGGGGAAGGGGAGAGAGGGAGGAAAGGGGGGGGGGTGTAAATTGAAATTTTGTGAAAAATTGTCATTTCTGACTAACATTTGCTGACCCTGTGACCTTGACCTTGACGTCATCATTTTCGAGGTCCCATTAGTGTACAACAAGCTATAACAAGTTTGGTTGCGATAGATGAAATAGCTTCTGAGATATTATGTCACTTGCATGTTTTGCACGGACGGCGGACAACAACAACTTTCATATTTCTACTAGTTAGGACGCAACTAACAAGATTTTGTTGTTGTTGTTGGATGAGTATGTGAGTCAAAAATAAATACATCTTATTCAATAGGTGTATAAGGTTACTCCGATAATGATGATGATGATGATGATGATGAGGTGGTGATGATGATGATGATGATGATGATGATGATGATGATGATGAGGTGATGATGATGATGATGAGTGAATTAGTCATTGTTTGTTTATAGGGTCCAGCGGACTGCACACAGCCGAATCAGGACCACAGCTTGGTTGAAAGAGGACTCATCCCTGATCCGTATAAAAGATCTGCTGAAACAACCGTAATGGTAACATTGAAGGCACTCCACCAGCCAGTCACTTTACAATAAAGGCACCCCATACTGGGGACGCTGAGGATTTACTCTTAATTTATCGAACCCCCGTTTACAAAAACAAAATAGAACATAAACAATGTAAAATATAAACAAAACGCATACATATAAAATGCCTTTATTGCTAAATAATAATACCATAGAAAGCCCAAGTGACCATTTGGCAGAAAGCGTACAATAGCCTCAAGCTGACCCAACAGACGCTATACATAAATGAGCTTCGGGAGAGTTGTAAAAAAAAAAAAAAAAAAAAAAAAGGTAGGTGACTGGTCTAGCGAAGTAGATTGAAAGAACAGATTAGGAACGAGAAAGAACAAATGAGAATGACAGCAACAATAGTAATTTAAAGCACTAACTTTCCACAAAAGTGGGGATGCTATTTATACCGAGAACTCTAGCACCCCAAACTGGGGTTCGATGATGATGATAATGATGATCTTGATGGCAATGATGGCAACCACAAATAACCAATATACATACATACAATGACAATAGTGAGCAAGCACATGACTTTCATTATTATTATTATTATTATTATTATTATTATTATTATTATTATTATTATTATTATTATGTTATATTATTATGGACGATGATATATTATTATTTCATCATGGATGATGGAAAGAGGCGGGTATTGACTTGAAGGTTTCTGGAGGAAGTAGATTCTGGATTGACATTTTTTAATGAACGGCCTGAGCGCTAGCAGTAAAATTCAGTTTATCGTCAAAAATGGTTCCGAGGTATCTGCACTGATTTACTCTCTCGACTATAACACCGTCAATGGAAAAGTCTGGTATGGGAGAGGGGTCTATTACGGAACTCTATTAGGCCTACACATTCTTTGGAAGATGATGACGATGATAATGATGATGATGTTGATGATGATGATGATGATGATGATGATGATGCTGATGCTGCTGCTGCTGATGATGATGATGATGATGATGATGATGATGATGATGATGGTGATGATGAGAATTACGACGACAATATTAAATAAGAAGACAAGAAACCAAACTTACACGTGGTTGTCTTGTGTGGTGCACTTGCACTCATGGCTGCCATTTGTGAATTCTGGATACACATTTTACAAAATAATCAATTAAATTAAGTCTTATGCGAATTTGTTTTCCAAATAATTTGTACACTATATATTATGGTCATAGAAAAGTTTATTAATCCGCAAAATAAAAAATAAAAATTTTTGGCCGATAAGCGTATAAAAAACGTTTGCAGCTTGTTTTTAGTTTTCTTCGAATCTAGACATAAATCGACCCGGTAACATTTGAGATTTTTTTTCTGTTCTTCTTCTACTACTTATTCTTAAGGGGAGGGTAGGAAAAGAACTAGAAAAAAGCTTGTAATGTGCGGTAATGTATTACATGCACGTGTAATTTATATTTATATATCTATATTATGCCTTATGGAATCCATTTGCATGGACATATGTTCTTTAAATTAAAATCTGAGATCTGATTTCTTCTAGTTCTTCTTCTTCTTCTACTATTTCTTCTTGAGGGGAGGGGAGTAAAAAAAATAAATAAATAAAAGTCGGAAAAAAAGTTTGTAATGTGCGGTAAAGTAAGCTTATTATATGCCATTGTTACTTCGGCGGTGGCCGTTCTTCTTTCGATTTCACTTGTATTATATAAGCTTACTTTTTTTAATTCGTTGTTTTCGTTTATATCTATGTAGCCTTATTATGATTTATGGAATCCATTTGTATGGACATATGTTCTTCAAATTAAAATCTGAGTTCTAAGTTCTTCGTCCTGCTCTTCTACTACTACTCTTCTTCCTTTATCTTCTTCTTGTCTCACTGTTGATGAATTTAGATCGCCACTCTTTGGGTTGGATAAAGGAAAAGCGCATGATAGCATCCTGTAGTATTATTAGCGTTAACTTGTTTGCTTTTGCAGGAGAAACACAACACCGATATCTTCAGCTTAATTTGTGTGTGATCAGTTGACAACGTTCATATAGTCTAGCGCAATTCTTCAAATTTATCAGCAAGACCAAGGATTTTACATTATAAGATTTGTAACTCACGGCTAAACCAGCAAATTCAGCAAGAGTACAGTCCCTTTTCACAGTCATGGGGAAAAAATGGCGATACCGAAGAAACGCAATCAACGCGCTAGACGCCCGCTACAAACAAGAATGCGAGAAATTTCATTCCTTCCATTTCCGAGAGATGAGGACAGGTAAGAATGCACACTTACAGTATTATGTTTGTTTATTCTGCATGTAAAAGAACACGACAACAACATGTGAAATTGTCTTTGTAATTTGGTTTGTGTTGATGGTTTGTAGTAGAGGGTGGAACCGGTACGATTTCTCAAACCGGTTTTTAACCGGGTTTTCAATAGAAAACCGCGGTTTAAAACCGGTTAACCGGCTAGAAGTTACAACTGGTTACCCCGGGTAAAGGCGCATAGTAAGCAAGGGAAATAACCTCTGTATTGAATTTTATACCTGCTTCTTTTTGAGTGCTTCGCTGATTGTCATTTGTTTTGTGTCGGCTTTACTTGTACTGGCACCTCCTTCAGTCACAATGCTCACGTCAGCGTCAGCGCTGCTGGTACACGGACTAGATCTAGCATGTAGGACTTGTGGGTTAGATCTATTGGGTGCAGGGCCCGCAGGCTTGGCTGGTTTCAGCAGCAGCAAATGGTGGTGTCGGCGAATGTGTGCATTCAGATTTGAAGTGCCACCGCCACGTTTAATACTTGCCTTACACTCTTTACAGTAACCGGTATTATGGTCAACCTTTCCTGCTTCTGTCTCTCGCAGGAGAAAGAATCTCCAAATGTCAGCTTTCCCACGCGTGTTCGCTACGAATTTCTCTGTTTCTGCCATTTTGCTAGTGCTTTACGGGACGAGTGATGTCCCTTAGAAAAACCGCGGTTTTCCGGTTTTTTAAGGCCAAACCGGTTTACCGAACCGTGAGAAAGTTGAACCGATTTTAACCGGAAAACCGGTAAAACCGAACACTCCTAGTTTGTAGGCCGTAATCTTACCCGCACACACAGCCCGGACTCTTTATAACTCTATGAGGAATACAAACTCCATTACATTCTGAAACCTTATGTATACAACTTTAGTAACTTTTTCAAACCAACATGGATTTCAAAGAAGAAACAAGCATCCCGAATGGAAATCTGTCGTCTGCTACGCTGATATGTTGCAAGGCCAAGCGCGTCGTGACCCCACAAATAAACTACATCGCTGATAAAGCTATAGTTACTAGATTAAGAGGCTAGATCTAGATGCATTGCGCGATCTTCAGGTTTTGTAATTGTCAGGAACAATTCTGCATGTCCTAATAAAATCAAAAGGATCTTTAATTATATACCCTATATTTACAATGATAAATTTTCATCCGTTGTACCGTCTCTCTCTCCCCGTGACCCCCTTCCCACCCCCTCTCTCTCTTCTTTGCACTACTCCCTAATGCCTTTACCCCCCCCCACCTCCCCTTCTCCCTACTCTCTCTTTATTTGTCTGTCTCTCTCTGCTTGTGCAAAAGGTCATCCCTGCTCTCACCCTCTCTCTCCCATTAGTTAGTTAGTTATTCATTGCTTACAGGGTCCAGCAGACTGCAAAGAGCCGAATCAGGACCACAAAATCAAGACCACAACTTCGCCGAAAGAGGACTAACCCCTGATCCGCATAAAAGATGTGCCGAAACAACCCGAGTGGTAACACCGAAGGCACTCCACCAGCCGGCCACCCTCCCATTAAAAAATCAACAACGCACACACCAAATACACAGAGCACAACAACACCCACCCCTAAAACAAACACCCAACAAAACATAACAAAACCACCAAAAAGCCTCCCCACCCATAGCAGACGAGGCAAAAGTTTATTCGTTTCAATATGTTGAAAATATATCCCAATAATAACACTCTTAATATGCATCAACATAAAATGAAGGCTTGATGGAATAATGAATCTTTCAACTACTCCCTCTGCTTTTTCCTTGCAATGCATCATCCAGACTTCCCAAGTCAGTTTGATACAGGTAAAATAAACAGATTACAAGCCAAAAAATATCCAACATTATTGTTTAACCTATAAGCAACCTATTGTCATATAAATACACAATATAAACTTCAAAAATACGTTTTGATGTTTAAATGCTGCCCGAAAGATGTGACATAGATGCAGCTATGTATATTACGAACTCGGTTTTCCTGACAACATCAAGGGATGCAACCGAGTACATCACTTTTTATATAGTATAATCTCGGAGAGACAAATCTTATAATGTAAAATCCTTGGCAAGATCAAGGTGTTTACAACGCCTTATCCTAAAAGATTATATGCAACAACAAACAAAACAACTAATAATATAAGTACATTTAAATCAAAACATTTAATAAAAATATTTAATTAATTAAATGAAAAAAAATTCCATGAAAAGCAACCTTACTCAAAAAAAAAAAAAGTCTTTCTCATACATAGACAAATATGTATGTATTAATTAAACTGTCGCTTTGTAAAATTTAACTATTAATTCTGCAGTTATATTTGACGTTATTTTCGTAATCTAGTGTGTTAACTTTCATCTTTCTATTTCAATTATTTATTTATATATTTATTTATTGTGGTCTTTTATTTATTTACCTATTTTGGGTTTTGAAATACTGTCACAACAACATTTAAAAAAAAAAACCAACTATTGTTGATGTTGCTACTCTCGCTATTGTTATTGCCGTCGTCGTCGTCGTTTGTACTCGAACGAAAGAACCCGGTCGCCATTTTGAGAAGCCTTCCAGCTCCAAAACGGTATCTTCAACAGAATGTCATCGTCCACGTTGCAACACTCGTCCACAAGAAGATTGGTTTAACTCAAGAGTAAACAATTATTGTGGGGGTTCTTTGTATTACTCTGATCTGCTTAAAGAGCTTCTCAAGAAGATGTACACTCGCACACTAAAACCAGATACGCACAAATAGTACAGCTGAGTCACTGTCTGACCCGCGCCATCTCAAACTGTGCATGTTTTGCGAATAGTGATATAACTGGGACCACTGAGCCAGGGAGAATCAGTAGCAAGCTAGCTTCTGTACCACAATTGTCAAAACTCAATAAAACTTAGGAGAAATTACACTACGCTCACCTTTGTTTTGTAAAGAAATAACGTATTCCACAAAGAAATTAGGACTCGATGGAAAACCACACCCAGAAACTTAGGTTCTACCAAGAACGCTTGCGACCCGCCTTGACGACCATAACATGGACTGTTGTTGCATTGCAACCGCGCGCATGTGCACTCGACGTCTGCATGCCATTATGATGTAAATAAAAACATAAAAGTCTTGACACATGATAACATAAGCCAATCTCTACACCAAGAATTCTCACTCCCCCGTCCTCCACCTCCATCCACACTCTTTTCATTCACCGAGACGTCACCAGTCTTCAGTCGGATTCACATTTGTAGTTCGCCATCATGTTCAAGCGTTTTGGGCATGGATATATGTATCCGGACATTTTCTGACCACTGAACACTAAAGACTGTCCATTAGCACTTTCCAACTCACCCTTGTGAGGTGGTGTGTGTCGCCGGTTACACCTCCAGGTTTCAGCATCTTGGATCATCAGAAAATACACTACAAACCTACTTCCATCACAAATAACACATGCACAAATAACCCACGCACACCCCAGTAGAGAATGGCGCCAAGTCAATGTGTCATTATGCTCTGACGAATACGGAACACGCTGGTAACGAATCGTTAGCACGCACGCGTTGTTCACGTTTCTGCGTCAATCTGGACAAACCGCTGTCATAATTTAGTGTACTCTCTCCTTCCCACCATCAACTTCAATTTTCCACTCAGTCTCTGTCATGAAACCTCTTCTGATTGGTTAGAACCGAAGTCGGCCCATAAAGGAGACACCTGATTGGTCAGAATCGGGCATGTCGCGGGCACGCTCAGCAGACGACCCAGACTGTCTTCTGGTGCGAGTGGCAACAGGATTTCTGTCGACAAATGAGACACATGGATTTCCCAAGCTTTACCGAACGAACCACTTGAATAAAAGATTGAAAGAGAGATCGAAATAACACTTTTGTGTGAGGAAAAAATTGTATGAAGTGCACAACAACAGGAGAGGGAAGGTGGCTGCAATTACCACTTTCGGTTCCTGAAACAAGTTTGAACATGGCTTTGCGTCATACCGTTCACCGTTTGGATTTAAGCGCATGCTACTTGTTATGTAGGAGGGAAACGGAGATGGGGGGAGGTGAAAGAAAGCAAGAGTGCAAGAGAGAAAGCAAGAGAGAGAGAGAGAGAGAGAGAGAGAGAGAGAGAGAGAGAGAGAGAGAGAGAGAGAGAGAGAGAGAGAGAGAGAGAGAAAGAGAGAGAGAGAGAGAGAGAGAGAGAGGTGGTGGTGGTCCCATAGCCTTGTGGCCGTAGGGGAGCGTTTTGTTGGAGATCACACTTATCTTGGGCCAGCGTAATGAGGGTGATGCCCATCTCTCTCCCTCGCTGCTTTACCTTCCCCACCCTTAAGAGAGTAGGTACTCAGTCACAGTTGAGTCAACTGGGGGCGTTATCATTTGTCGCTTCACGTTTTGCGGTCACCCATCCAAGTGCTAACCGCACTGGACGGTGCTTAACTTGCGACACAGTAGCGAGTGCTCCAACCACCGCGCTATCCGACACCCCGAGAGAGAGAGAGAGAGAGAGAGAGAGAGAGAGAGAGAGAGAGAGAGAGAGAGAGAGAGAGAGAGAGAGAGAGAGAGAGAGAGAGTAAAAGTTTTAGTGCTTAAAAAGCTAACTAATAAAGCTGATCAGTCAGAATTGGACAATATCTGTTCAAAAAGTGATCAACAACTACATACACATATACAAATCCACACACACCACACACACACACACACACCCACACACACGTAATTTTGGAACGTCTTGTTTTGACGTCATCTTTTGCAGGAAGGCGGAAGCGCGGCACGCGAGTTTCTTGACTTCGTCGTCTTGTACTGAATGGTAGTGCAGTTAGTTCAGTGGTATAGGCAATGGCAAAACGATTGAAGTATTGAATAGAGAGATTTAGGAAGTACAAAAACTTGGTTCGTAGTTCTTTTTCCTCGGAAAACCTCCAGTCTACGTATTAACTTTTGCGCTTCCGGAAGGTCACGAACTCCTCATTTGCATGAGATAAACTTTGCTGAGTGAAAATGCGGAATTTTCATCATTTTAAAGAATTGTGTGTGTATGCTAGTTGCTACTGATGGACAATTTAGCAAGATCCGCACGAGAAACAACATCGTCATAGGAACCTGGAATGTCAGGACCCTAACTGCGGAAGGAAAATTAGAAGAACTGGCCCACGAGTTGGACCACTCACAGGCTGTGAAGTCCGTAGGCCTTGCCTCAATTACATACAATACATAGAAGGTCCACCACTTCTTGCAAGAAATCCAACATCCGGTTTCGATTGACCCCCCAAAAACGACTTTCCTACCTTTTGTGCCCACTTCAAACTCAAACGGAGGGGCCAGACGAATCACAAACACTCATAGCAACACATTCGTATCACTTCCAACGATGTCGGCTCCAAATTCACTGCGAATTTGTTAAAAAAACGCAGTCACAAAAGCTGGTTCGAATTTTGACACGACGCCGCGAGTCGATCCCAATATAGCAACTACTTTATGACCTTTCATTGGTCGCCTAAGAATACTCTCTGTTAGGCCTAATGAAGGGCGGACTACTCAGTGATATCAACAAAATGATCGTTGGAGACTTTATAATCGCTAGAGTGGTCTGCCCTTCATTAGGCCTAACAGCGCGTATTCTTAGGCGACCAATGAAAGGTCGTAAAGCAGTTGCTATACATATTGGGATCGACTCGCGGCGTCGTGTCAAAATTCGAACCAGCTTTTGTGACTGCGTTTTTTTAACAAATTCGCAGTGAATTTGGAGCCGACATCGTTGGAAGTGATACGAATGTGTTGCTATGAGTGTTTGTGATTCGACTGGCCCCTCCGTTTGAGTTTGAAGTGGGCACAAAAGGTAGGAAAGTCGTTTTTGGGGGGTCAATCGAAACCGGATGTTGGATTTCTTGCAAGAAGTGGTGGACCTTCTATGTATTGTATGTAATTGAGGCAAGGCCTACGGACTTCACAGCCTGTGGACCACTATCGATGGAACGTTCTAGGCATCAGCGAACTGCGCTGGAAAGGCCTAGGTGAAACAACGACCGACAAAGGCCACAAGCTCTATTTCAGCGGTAGAGATGACAGGCACGAACATGGCGTTGGATTCTTGGTCCACAAGAACATTCTAGCCACTGTCATGGGTTGCCGCCCAGTCTCCAGTAGACTCATTACCATCCGCCTGAGAGCAGCCCCTTTCAACATCACCATCATCCAGGCCTATGCCCCAACATCAGACTATGACGACTTTATGAAAATCTACAGGCGGTCCTTGACCAAGTGCCGAAGAAAGACATAGTCATAGTGCAAGGCGACTGGAATGCAAAGGTTGGCCAAGATGCGCACCACAACTGGGGAGACAAATGTGGACCCCACTGCAACAACGAGACAAATGACAGGGGTCTGAGACTATTGGAGTTTGCCAGATACAACAATCTGGTACTGGCAAACACGCTTGGTCTCCACAAAAACTCCAGACGATGGACATGGCACAGTCCTGGCGGGGAGCATCACAACCAAATAGACTACATCATGGTCAAGAAACGCTTCAGATCAAGCATCAACATTGGCAGGACACGCACTTTTCCAGGAGCAGACATCGGAAGTGACCACGATCTCGTGATGATGTCTTTCCGGCTCCACTTGAAGAGAGTAAATACAGCAAAGTACACTAGACTGAAGTTCGACCTGGCAAACTGCAAGACCCGGAGGTGGCAGAATTATTTCAGGCCACAATTGGAGGGAAATTTGCACCACTGCTCATTTTGGGGGCTGGTGAAGTAGATGTCAACACCATGACCACCACCTTCAACTCAGCTATGACAGATGCCGCCACTGAGATCCTTGGCAAGCACCGACCAAAGAAGAAGCCGTGGATCACACCTGAACTTTTGGATCTGTGTGATAAACGAAGAGAGACGAAAAAGAAAAAGAACACCTCACAGGGAGATGATGTCTACAGAAAAATCAACAATGACATCCGAAAAGGCATGCGCACAGCAAAGAAGAACTGGATAGAAGATCAATGCCAGGAAATAGAGAACAGTCTGAACAAGAACAACAGCAAGAAGAAGGCCTACCAGACTGTGAAGCGGCTGACAAGTATCAAACAGCCCAAAGTCTCCACGATCCAAAGCAAGTCTGGCATATACCTTACAGAAGAACAAGAAGTCTTGGACAGATGGACAGAGTAACGCGCTGACCTTTACAACCATACACCATACACCAGTTCTAGCATGTCCCGAGAACAGACAAGAAGAAGAAATCCTCCCAATTCTCCGGGAAAAAGTTGAGGCAGCAGTGCAATCGCTAAAGAAAGGGAAGTCAGCGGGAGTGGACAACATACCCGCGGAACTGCTACAAGCAGGAGCAGAAGCGATGATTGATGCCCTCACCATTATCTGTAACAAGATCTGGCAGAGTGGGGAGTGGTCTATACCATGGACCCAGTCGCTTGTCATCACTCTTCCCAAAAAAGGTAACCTTCAGGAGTGTGAAAATTACCGGACATTAGTCTCATCAGCCATCCCAGCAAGGTCCTCCTGAAAATAATACTCAACAGGTTGAAACCCCAAGCTGAACAAATCATAGCTGAAGAACAAGCAGGATTCAGGGCAGGGCGAAGTACCACTGAGCAGATTTTCAACCTCAGAATAATCTGTGAGAAATACCTACAGCACCAACAACATCTATATCATGTGTTCATAGACTTCAAGAAGGCGTTTGACCGAGTCTGGCATGCAGCTCTATGGGCAACAATGAAAGTGTACAACATCAGCCCTAAAATTATTGAAGTCATCAAAAGCCTGTTGGACAAGGCTACCAGTGCAGTCCTCCACAACAGCGCCATCGGGAACTGGTTCAGAACAACAATCGGTGTGCGTCAAGGATGCCTACTCTCTCCAACACTCTTCAACATCTTCCTAGAGCGCATCATGTCAGATGCTCTTGCAGACCATGAAGGCACAGTCAGCATAAGGGGTAGAGCAATCTCCAATCTTCGTTTTGCAGATGACATTGATGGATTGGCTGGAGAGGAACAAGAACTTGAACAGCTGGTACAGAGGCTTGACACCACCTCCAGAGCATATGGAATGGAAATAAGTGCAGAGAAGACCAAAATGATGACCAGCAACACCAATGGCATCAATACGGACATCAAAGTCCAAGGCCAATCCCTCAACACAGTGCATAGCTTCAAATATTTAGGAGCCATTGTAACAGACAATGGGTCCCGACAGGAAGTCCTGTCCAGGATCGCACAAACAACTGCTGCCCTGACAAGGTTGAAGCCCATTTGGAAAGACAGGACCATCAGTCTACATTCCAAAGTAAGACTGCTGCGCTCCCTTGTCATCTCTATCTTCCTATGTGCTTGCGAAGCATGGACCCTCACAGCAGATCTCCAACGAAGAGTACAAAGCATGGAGATGAGGTACTACAGAAGACTTCTGGGCATTTCCTATACCCAACACATCACCAACGACGAAGTCCGACAGGCCATCACACGGGCCATTGGACAACACGATGGCCTGCTAACAGTGGTGAAGAAACGGAAGCTCCGATGGTATGGCCACGTCACCAGATCATCAGGCCTTGCAAATACTATTCTGCAAGGCACAGTGCAAGGAGGTAGAAGAAGAGGGAGACCGAAAAAGAGGTGGGAGGACAACATTCGAGAATGGACTGGTTTGACACTGAGCGAAGCCATCAGGGCTGCTGAGGACAGAGAAAGATGGAGTATGCTGGTTAAACGATCATCTGTGGTGCCCCTACGACCTTCGGGTTACGGGACAGGATAGGATAGGATATAGTGTGTGTGTGTGTGTGTGTGTGTGTGTGTGTGTGTGTGTGTGTGGGTGTGTGTGTGTGTGTGTTTGAGTATGTGACGTCAAAGTGTTTCTGGAACGCTTCTTTCACTTTTTTTTGCGTTTTCTGTCATTCTCGGGGGTAAGATGAAACGAGGTGAGTTAAGTTTTCATCCGCCTCTCCAAAGATGTTGATGAGCATTATATATAATTATGTCGACCTCTCGGGACTTGTTTTTCTTGTGGCTCGTCATTGTTGTCTGATTCGTTTGTGAACCGTTCAAATCGTTCGATCCAGACAGCCTGCGGTGTAACCCTTTGGTCCAAAGTTTGGAGACCACGTCAGTTTCCGAAGTTCTAAAATTCGGCGGGCCTATCTTTTCCTTTTTTCCGAGTTCTAAGAAAATATTCCTTTCCTGAAAGCCTCCCTTCAAAATCCATCAGTATGAAGTACATCAATTTGTATTTTGTGAAAATGTTTAGGGTTGTAGTGGTCTGCTTACACCCGATGCACTGGGAACGAAGAAAAGTGTGCATCAGCACCTTCTACCGTTTACCATTGACACTAGTTTTGCTGTCCGATGCCTAATCTAGCTATGCACATTTATTTTATTTGTATTCACTAGTTGTCCCATAAACTGCTCAGTTGCTGGTAGCTGAATTTTCTATGCTAGATTGGGACCAATTTTGGGATTCTCGAGTTTTTTCTTTTTAGTTGTGATTTTTTTTTTCTTTTTCAGATTGCACCTTAAAACGTTGTCTTCTTTAAATTGAACGTAAGTATTTTGTTTTTGAGAGCACTTCCTGTATATGCTTTAGAAACGATCGCTTGAGGGGCAGATAATAATAAAAGAAGCTGAGACGGAGAGAGCGGCCGTGCGTAAAGCCCGGCCACATTGACCTGTAGTACCCGGCCACACTTAAGCAAAGCGGCCTATGAGCGAGCCGCAGTGGGGCCGGGTAGCTCAGTTAGAAGAGCGTCTTACTAGCAACCGAAAGGTATCTGGTTCGAATCCCGGATTGGCCAATGTGTGACCATATTATTTTCCCCTTACCATCAACTGGTTCGCTGGTGTCAGAATAATGTGACCAGTAGTCGCCTATACGCTTCGGTGTCGTGTGACTATAATCTACAGTTACAGTTACAGCGAGAGGCAGCAAAAACCATCTTCCACCTCTGTTGTATGGATTTAATTTTATCGTGTGACCGGTTGCTTCGTGCTATCAGTCCTGAGATTAAATCGCACCGAACAAATTGTATGATTTAATCGGTAGGTCTGACCGGAGTTTAACCTATCAATAATTGCTTCTACTAACTATCTTGCTTATACTGTATATTTATATATTCATACTTTCATGCGCTAGCTGAGGAATTTGTTTTGATGCAATCTGGGAGGAGGTTTAAAATGCCACAGTGCAAGACCAATCGGTATTTAAAATCGTTTGTGCCTCATGCAATACAGTTGATGAACAAATGTCTATGAACTGGATGTATGTGTGCATGGGCAGTGTGTACGGATGGTGTCGGGGGGCTGCCGCTGTGTTTTGTGCAAGTTGTTTTGTGCAAGTTGTTATTGTTTGTAGACATCCTCATGTATATCAGATATTGTTGTGATTTTTTTTTTAAATTAGAGAGCACTCATACCCCCATTGTAATTGCCAAATCTGGATAAATAAAGTTGTTTGAATTGAATTGAATTTTCTTGTTACTCACATGCATAGCATTGTGGGTCTATGTACTCACCCCCTCCCCTTCCCCATGCTCTTCCCCCTACCTCTCCCCCTTTTCCCCCATCTAGATTTTTGCAGACCTGTGCGAGACGAGTCCTATATAGTCCAAAAAAGACATTAAAAAACTAAATTGTCCGTCCATGATCCATCCCTCTGTCTGTCCGCCGTCCGTCTGCAAAACTTTAAAGTGGCCAAGAACTCAGAACCTATTTTATGTATCGCAACCAAACTGGGGAAAGTGGCAAGTATAAATGAAACATCGAACATGGGCAGTGAATCAATAACTTCACTTAAAGGTAAAGGTCACTGGATCGACAACATTTAATGTTAATTTTGAAAAAAATTGTTTTTACAAATTTTTACTTTTTCCCTAAGTTATTAATAATGAGCATAATTATGATGTTTTTATGCATGATAGATATCGATGAGACACATTCTTTACAAATTGGGTCAACCTCGCTTCAAGTTCAAATCACTGGAGCTGTCCAAAGTCGGTTCGTATGATCCTTTGAAGTGACCTTGACTCTAAGCTATGAGAGATATAAAGTCCAATATTGTTGTATTTAGAGATAATAGATTGTTCGTTCATACGTGTTCCGTTTTTTGCGTTAATCTTGAATGTCGTGGTCATTTTAGGCCTTATAAAAACATTTAAAAAAGTGGTGATCGTAAAGTGGAATGGTCCTATATTTACCCCATAGTGTGGTCATCGTAAAGTGGAATGGTCCTATATTTACCCCATAGTGTGGTCATCGTAAAGTGGAATGGTCCTATATTTACCCCATAGTGTGGTCATCGTAAAGTGGAATGGTCCTATATTTACCCCATAGTGTGGTCATCGTAAAGTGGAATGGTCCTATATTTACCCCATAGTGTGGTGATCGTAAAGTGGAATGGTCCTATATTTACCCCATAGTGTGGTGATCGTAAAGTGGAATGGTCCTATATTTACCCCATAGTGTGGTCATCGTAAAGTGGAATGGTGATCGTAAAGTGGAATGGTCCTATATTTACCCCATAGTGTGGTCATCGTAAAGTGGAATGGTGATCTTAAAGTGGAATGGTCCTATATTTACCCCATAGTGTGGTCATCGTAAAGTGGAATGGTGATCGTAAAGTGGAATGGTCCTATATTTACCCCATAGTGTGGTCATCGTAAAGTGGAATGGTGATCGTAAAGTGGAATGGTCCTATATTTACCCCATAGTGTGGTGATCGTAAAGTGGAATGGTCCTATATTTACCCCATAGTGTGGTCATCGTAAAGTGGAATGGTCCTATATTTACCCCATAGTGTGCAACAACATTGGGTTATTTTATCCTGCATGAGCATCAGAGGTCACATAAAAGTCAATGTCCTCCCAAGGCCACTGACGGTCAAGGTCATCCCAAACTACCGTTATTTATTACTTTTCCTATCTTATCCTATCCTGTCCCATAACCCGAAGGTCGTAAAGGCACCACAGATGATCGTTTAACCAGCATACTCCATCTTATACCCTGTCCTCAGCAACCCTGATGGTTTCGCTCAGTGTCAAACCAGTCCATTCTCGAATGTTGTCCTCCCACCTCTTTTTCGGTCTCCCCCTTCTTCTACCTCCTTGCACTGTGCCTTGCAGAATGGTCTTTGCAAGGCCTGATGATCTGGTGACGTGGCCATACCATCGGAGTTTCCGTTTCTTCACCACTGTGAGCAGGTCATCGTGTTGTCCAATGGCTTGTGTGATGGTCTGTCGGACTTCGTCGTTGGTGATGTGTTGGGTATAGGAAATGCCCAGAAGTCTTCTGTAGCACCTCATCTCCATGCTTTGTATTCTTCGTTGGAGATCTGCTGTGAGGGTCCATGCTTCGCAAGCATATAGGAAGATGGAGATGACATTGGAGCGCAGCAGTCTTACTTTGGAATGTAGACTGATGGTTCTGTCTTTCCAAATGGGCTTCAACCTTGTCAGGGCAGCAGTTGTTTGTGCGATCCTGGAGAGGACTTCCTGTCGAGACCCATTGTCTGACACAATGGCTCCTAAATATTTGAAGCTGTGCACTGTTTTATTACTTTTGGCAGAATAATACAACTTTCACTGTAGTTTATTTGATCGTACATAAGTGTCTTTGGAGCCGGAGGTAAAGGTTATCTCACAAGGAAAGAGCATCGAAATATCAATTCTGATAGTACTTTGCGTCTTAATCAGTTAATGCCACCGTTTCATTTTGATTTTTCTGGGGCACTCATTTTCATGTTAAATATTGCAAGTTCCAAAAGGGGCATGTGATTCGTATGGGCTTTTGCCCTTCTAGGTCTGTCAGATATTTGCGAAATTTGAATGTAAACTTAGTGTCTGACCCTTTTGTAACCTAGTCGTTCCCCCGTTGGGGTGCCGGGGGTTTCAGCATAAATAGTATCCCCACTTTCTGGAAATTTAGTGCTTTAAATTCCCACTGTCGCTGTCTTTCTTATTTGCTCTTTCTCATTCCTGCTCTGTTCTATCAATCTGCTATACTATCTTCTTCGCTAGACCAGTCATCTACCTTTTTTCTTGAAAAAACCTTCCGGGACAAGACTCCTTATTTGTGTATGAGGTCTGTTGGATCAGCTTGGGAATATTGGACGCTTTCTGCCAGGTGGTCACTAGGGCTTCCTATGATGTTATTATTTAGCAATGTAGGCATTTTATATGTATGTGTTTCGTTGATAATTTATAATGATGTTTGTATTCTATTTTGTTTTTGTAAACGGGGGTTCGATAAATTAGAGTGACTGGCTGGTGGAGAGCTTTCAGTTTTACCACTAGGATTTTTTCAGCATATCTTTTATGCGGATCAGGGGTTGTACGGTCCTGATTTGCTTCGGAAGAGT
The DNA here is from genome assembly GCA_036898135.1 of Oncomelania hupensis. Lineage (NCBI taxonomy): Eukaryota > Metazoa > Mollusca > Gastropoda > Littorinimorpha > Pomatiopsidae > Oncomelania > Oncomelania hupensis. The sequence continues at coordinate 53,088,393 of CM072526.1, forward strand.
CCGCTGGACCTAAAGCAATAATCATGTAATGTCATGTAACCCTAGTCGTGCTTATTCGTTATTACAACCTGGGGAATTTGTTTGTTTGAAGATGACTGAGGGCGTACTGAGTAGGCCTGTATGCTGTTACTATCACTATGTCAGGGAGCAACAACTCCTCAACCGGAGATGAAGAGTCCTGGACGGTTTTCAATCCCATCAGATATGCCATCCTGTCCGTCGCCGCTATTGGTGTGTTTTGCTGTTATTGTCAGCTTGTATGCCTGCAGTTGACTGGACGACGACGACGATGATGATGATTTTGATGACGACAGTGATGATGGTTATATGCTGCTGCTGCTGATGATGATGATCAAATCGTCGAGAAGAAAATCAAATATGTGCCGCGTCATGTTTTATGATGGCTGCTGTTCGGCATTGGAGATATACATGTATTGCCGTTGCATGTGCCTTGGTATACAATGGTATTTTATTTTATTTTCTATCACTTTTTGTCTTTGCATGCTGGTCGCTTCTCGTAACGTCAGCTTGTAGGGGGTATCTGCACTTTCGATAAAGTCATGAACGGTTTCTATGTACAGGTGTGGTGTTGAACGGTGTGTCGCTGTGGGTGTGGATGGCAGAGAAACCGAAGTCGACCACCACCGTGCTGTTTATATACCTCGCCATCGCAGACACCATCTTTCTTATCTCCACAGGATCAGACGATCCAATCTAGTTCGTTTGCAAAGAGTGTGGTAAACGGGGAGGTGTTAGAAGATCTAATCTCAGAGTGCCTACGCCTTTGATCCCGCTCACATCAGATATGAACGGCGGTAGGCGTGTGTCAATCTGCCCACTACATGCCAACAACTTCTCTCTATGTAATGTGTTCCCAAAATAATGCTTACGATCAGGGAAGGGAACATTATTTTTGACTTAATGCTTTTGAAGATGTGATGCACCCCGCTGGGACTGTGCCATGTCCATCGTCTGGATTTTTTTTGGAGACCAAGCGTGTTTGTCAGTATCAGATTGTTGTATCTGGCAAATTCCAAGAGTCTCAGACCCCTGTCATTTGTCTCGTTGTTGCGTGGGGTCCAAACGTGTCTCCCCAGTTGTGGTGAGCATCTTGGCCAATCTTGGCATTCCAGTGGCCTTGCACAATGACTATGTCCTTTTTCGGCACTTGGTCAAGGATAGCCTGTAGATATTCATAGAAATCCTCGACTTCGCTGTCGTCAGTCTGATGTTGGGACATAGACCTGGATGATGGTGATGTTGAAAGGGGCTGCTCTCAGAAGGATGGTAATGAGTCTACTGGTAACTGGGCGGCAACCCATGACGGTGGCTAGAATGTCTTTGTGGACCAAGAATCCAAGGTCGTTTTCGTGCCTGTCATCTCTACCGCTGAAATAAAGCTTGTGGCCTTTGTCCATCGTTGTTTCTTCTAGGTCCTCCAGCGCAGTTCGCTGATACCTAAAATGTTCCATCGATAGTAATCCAGCTCGTGGGCAAGTTCTTTTAATTTTCCCTCCGCAGTTAAGGTCCTGACGTTCCTGGTTCTTTTGACGATGTTATCTCTCGTGCGGATCCGGTTAAGTTGTTCATCAGTAGCACACTTATCACCTCCGTCCTGGTGGCCAACGGAGGGCGCGCTCCTTGTTGACCCGGGCGACGACCGATCCGGTATGGAGTGAGTGGTTGTTTTCATTTTATGGTGTGTCTTGGGGAAGAAAGACTTGGCAGGGCCCAGTACAGTGTGGCTCGCCTTGGCCCTCAGCACGTGGTCGTTGAGCCTGGCCGATGACTTCTGTGCAGAAGAATTTCGCCCAGTGATGTCGTGCTGACACCACCCGTGTTAGTCACCTCTTAGCGATACACGGTAAGACTAGATCTTATGATACCCGCGTATGCCGCTGCAGATCTGATGTCTTTGCTGATACACGGTATGTATGAGTCCTAAGCCTGTCGGTAAAGGCCAAGGTCGCTAGTGTAATGTCGTACTTTCATTATTGTAAAAATTATTAATACTTATATTCAACCTTATATTTGTAACTATATACTCTCATAGGCATGATTCCTAATAACTGTAACTAAATTGCTGCTTAGTACCAACTATCTCGTAGTCTACGGCTAACTAGATCTCAATAGTTGCAAAAGCAATTGTTGTTAGCGCGTGATAAATTGATGACGCTTGTTTTTCAAAACGTCTTACTTTTTTTTTTAACGTAATATTAATATGCATTGCACAAATATATTATTCTTTATTTTCATATCGTTCATTGACATGAGTCACACGACAACAAAAATCACACTGTCGGCTGTACTTACGATCCAGCAAAATATTGCAGGCTTCATGAAACCGCGCCTGTATTGATGAAAGTGCACGGTTTCTGGTCCCTTGGTCTTTGTAGACCTGCAATGATGTGTCCCATAAGCAGCTATGTTCATGGTACAACTCAATCAAAATTCCTGTTTGGTGCTTCGACAGGTCTGCCATTTTTCAGTTTGTAGGTCGCGGTTTTTCAGTGACCTTCACCTCGGAGTTCAATCAAATAGCTGTTTTGATTGGCTGTCTGACCTCCACTGTCGTATCGCGCCGTGAAAAAATAGAACATGCTCTATCGATAAGACTTGACGACAATTCCTACCGATCCGGGAATTTCCGTAGTCATATGCGGGTATCATAAGATCTAGTCTTACCGTGTATCGCCGCCTTTATATAGCTTACGACACGCCGGGAAACGTTGGGTCTAGTCTGTTCAGTGCCCGAACCCACAGTCCAAGCGGGGAGCACCACAACCAGATTTACTACATCAAGGTCAAGACACGCTTCAGATCAAGCATCAACATTGGAAGGACACGTACTTTGCCAGGAGCAGATATCGGAAGTGACCACGATCTGGTGATGATGTTCTTCCGGCTCCACTTGAAGAGGGTAAACACATCAAACTGCACCAGACCTGGACAAACTGCCAGACCCGGAGGTGGCAAAAATATTCCAAGCCACAATTGGAGGGAAATTTGCACCACTGCTCATTTTGGGAGCTGGTAAAGTAGATGTCAACACCATGACCACCACCTTCAACTCAACTGTGACAGATGCCGCCATTGAGATCCTTGGCAAGTACCACCCAAAGAAGAAACCTTGAATCACACCCGAACCTTTGGACCTGTGTGATAAACGAAAAGAGATGAAAAAGAACACCTCACAGGGAGCTGATGCCTACCGAAAAACCAACAATGACATCCGAGAAGGCATGCGCACAGCAAAGGAGAACTGGATAGAAGATCAATGCCAGGAAATAGAAAACAGTCTGAACAAGAACAACAGCAAGAAGGGACTACCAGACTGTGAAGCAGTTGACAAGTTTTAAACAGCCCAAGATCTCCACGATCCAAAGCAAGTCTGTCATATGCCTTACAGAAGTACAAGAAGTCTTGGATAGACGGACCTAGTACTGCTCTGACCTTTACAACTAGACTTCAAACGGAGACCCATCAGTTCTAGCATGTCCCCAGAACAGAAGAGGAAGAAACCCTCCCAATTCTCCAAAAAGAAGTTGAGGCAGCAGTGCAATCACTAAAGAAGGGCAAGTCAGCAGAAGTGGACAACATACCGGCGGAATTGCTTCAAGCATGAGAAGAAGCGATGATTGACGCCCTGACCATTATCTGTAGCAAGATCTGGCAGAATAGGGAGTGGCCTACACCATGTACCCAGTCGCTTGCCATAACTCTTCCCAAAAATGGTAACCTTCAGGTGTGTGAAAATTATCGCACCATCAGCCTCGTCCGCCATCCCAGCAAGGTCCTCCTCAAAATAATACTCAACAGGTTGAAACCCTAAGCTGAACAAATTATAGCTGAAGAAAAAGCAGGATTCAGGGAAGGGCAAAGTACCACTGAACAGATTTTCAACCTCAGAATACTCTGCGAGAAATACCTACAGCAGCAACAACATCTATATCATGTGTTTGTAGACTTCAAGAAAGCGTTTGACCGAGTCTGGCATGCAGCTATGTGGGCAACCATGAAATGTACAACACCAACCTTAAAATTATTGAAGTCATCAAAAGCCAGTATGACAAGGCTACCAGTGCAGTCCTCCACAATAGCGCCATCGGAAACTAGTTCAGAACAACAATCGGTGTGCGTCAAGGATGCCTACTCTCTCCAACACTCTTTTAAATTTTCCTAGAGCGCATCATGTCAGATGCCCTTGCCGATCACCAAGGCACAGTCAGCATAGGGGATAGAGAAATCTCCAACCTCCGTTTTGCGGATGACATTGATGACATTGGCTTGAGGGGAACAAGAACTTGAACAGCTTGTACAGAGGCTTGATACTACCTCCAGAGCCTATGGAATGGAAATAAGTGCAGAGAAGACCAAAATGATGACCAACAACACCAAAGGCATCAACATGGAAATCAAAGTCCAAGGTCAATCTTCAACACAGCGCAGATGATCTACAACTAAGAATTCAATGCATGGAGATGAGGTGCTACAGAAGACGTATGGGCAATTGTTTTATACCCATCACATCTACAACAACGAAGTCCGACAGACCATCACACAAGCCATTGGACAAAAAGATGACCTGCTCACAAAGGTGAAAAAACGGAAACTCCGATGGTATGGCCACGTCACCAGATCATCAGGCCTTGCAAAAACCATCCTGCAAGGCGCGGCGCAAGGTGGCAGAAGAAGAGGGAGACAGAAAAAGGAGGGAGAACAACATTCGAGAATGGACTGGTTTGGCACTGAACGAAGCCATGAGGGTTGCTGAGAACAGAGAAAGATGGAGCATGCTGGTTAAACGATCATCTGTGGTGCCCTGGCGACCTTTGAATTACGGGATAGGTTAGGATAGGAAGGATAGGCTTTTCATATGAATGTGGGTGTGTGTGCGTGTGTGTGTGTGTGTGTGTGTGAGTGCGTGTATTGTGTTTGAGTAAGAGAGTATGCGTTTTTGTGCCAATGATGTATCTGTGATTTCAGTGTGCGATGGTGTCACGTTACATCAAAGTGATGGTGTCATGTGACTTTGTTGCGTAATGATGTCATGTGACTATTAACTGAGTGATGTGTCACGTAATTTAAAATGGGTGGCGGTGTCATTTGACCTAATGTCGTGTGACTTCATTGTGTAATATGCTCTAATGTCATGTGACTTCAGTGTGCGATAAGCGACAATGTCGTGTAACCTTAGTTTGCGATATGATAATGTCGTGTAACCTTAGTTTGCGATATGATAATGTCGTGTAACTTCAGTGTGCGATATGATAATGTCGTGTAACTTCAGTGTGCGATATGCGACAATGTCATGTAACTTCAGTGTGCGATATGCAACAATGTCGTGTGACTTCAGTGTGTGGTTCCATAGCATGCCCTCCATATTTAAGACGGAAAATGGATTATATTGGCTTTATCGGAGTTTGAAGTTTGTGAGCGAATTGAGTTTGGCCATATCGGTCCACACGCTAGCCATTATCACCACCAGCCGTTGCCTCGCCGTCTGGAGACCTCTGCACGTGCACACCATTCTGTCGCCATGCCGCGTCTTTGTCACGTGCGCTATGACGTCATCGTGGAGCCTGCTGCTAGCGTTGTTCCATTTTAGGTATAGGGGCAACGGGCCAAACTTGTTGATAGAAGTCTCTTACCGCGTCGTCGCCGAAGTGGTGCCTGTCCTCGTCACGGGCGTCGGCAGCATCGCCATCGTCTGCAAGATCCGTAGACGTTCAAAGTAAGACTCCGGATCAAGCAGGTAATTAAGAACAAGAACTTTCATTGTCCTGATGCAATTACCAGAAGACACCTGTTAAACGGTGTTAACATAATACCGTCGAACACCCTTACAAATAACAAACATCATCTTAATAATAATACTGGATGGTATACGCGCCTTATTCCTAAATCAGACTCAAAGAGCGGCGATCTGTAAATAGACCACACGATCGCTGCTCTTTACAAACACGACAAACACACATTCATCACTCAAACATGTAGTGTAAAGGCAAGTACACATTGGACATCTTTAAGGTCACGCCTGGTCACGGTATGTGCAACACCTGACAAACCTTCGTTTTCATTGGTGTATGCTGGCCACTTGAGACCACTTGTGAGATGAATGCACAATTGTATTAGCTTGTTTGTTTACACTCTACTGGGATATTATTTCATACAACGGTAAAGTGTGCAACTAGAGTACCAACATCACACGGGGATTTAATAATCTTGGTTAAGGATTAGTAAATCACAAGTGCTGGAAACTTACGGATGCAAATGTCCTTGCCGTGTTATTATTATTATTATTATTATTATTATTATTATTATTATTATTATTATTATTATTATTATTATTATTATTATTATTATTAAGTAAGTAAGTAAGTAATTTATAAGGCACTATTTCCGCGCAGAGATCAAAGCGCATACAAACTCACCCACACACACCATGTGTACCGCACAGACACACACACACAAATAGCAGCAATTTAAAAAAAAGCATTTCAGCTGTATGTGGCAGTAAAAAGGTATGTCTTCAACTTCTTCTTAAAAGAGTTTTAGGATGTCGCATGCGTACATCGGCTGGGAGGCTATTCAATATCAATGGTCCTTGAAAAGAAAATGATCTCTCACCACATGATTTGTTTTTAAATGCTCGAGGCTTTAGTTTCATGGTGTCATTACCAGTGCGGAGAGATCTTGAAGGTGTGTAGATATTGGAGGAGTTCTGACAGATACCGAGGGGTGTGGTTTGATAGTGCATTGTAGCACATGCATGCTACCTTATATTGTATCCTTGCAGACACTTTGAGCCAATGGAGTTCTTTGAGAAGGGGGGTAATATGTTGGTGTCTTTGTGATCTTAAAATCAAGCGTGCTGCTGAATTTTGAACTTTTGGAAGTTTCTTTGTAAGGGAATTTGGGGCACTCGCAAGTAGACTATTTCCATAGTCCAGCCGCGAGAGCACGAAAGAGACTACAAGAGTCTTTGTTGCATCAGTATTGAGGTACCTGCGGATGCCTGAAATTCTACGTAGCTCATAGTTAGCTAGTTGACATACTTTAGAAACTTGTTCTTTCATTGACAAGGAAGAATCGAACAACACCCCCAAGTTCCTGACACACTCTGAAAATGCTATGGTATTTTCCCCAATCTGCATTTCGCTAGGGAGGTCCTTTTGGGCATTATATTTTGATACATTGGACAACACGATGACCTGCTCACAGTGGTGAAAAAATTTAAACTCTGATGGTATGGTCACGTCACCAGATCATCAGGTCTTGCAAAGACCATCCTGCAAGGCACAGTGCAAGGAGGTAGAAGTAGAGGGAGACCGAGAAAGAGGTGGGAGGACAACATTCGAGAATGGACTGGTTTGACACTGAGCGAAACAATCAGTGTTGCTGAGGACAGGGAAAGATGGAGTACGCTGGTTAAACGATCATCTGTGGTGCCCCTACGACCTCCGAGTTATGGGATAGGATAGGGATAGGATAGGATTTTGATGCAAGAAGAATTTCTGTTTTGTCTTATTAAGTTGAAGTTTGTTGACCATCATCCAGTCACGAACATCTGCAGTACAGTTTTGAATGCTTTTAGTTGCAGTGCTCAGGTCACACAGCTTTGCAGAGGCTTTCAACTGAGTGTCATCTGCAAATGACTGCTGTGTTACATTGTGCTGGAAAATGAGGTCGGCCAATGGCTTTATGTACAACGTGAATTGGATGGGACCCAAAACAGAACCCTGTGGAACACCATATTCAAGATACACAGATTCTGAGTGTAGACCACCCACTGAAACATATTGGAATCTTTTAGAAATGTAAGACCTGAACCACTGTATAGCCGTGCCTCCAACACCATAGCATGACTGCAAACGTGCGATAAGAATCTCATGATCTATGGTGTCGAAGGCGGCGGACAAGTCTAACAGCGCGAGGATGGACACTTTATTTTCATTTATATAGCAATTAACATGTCATTCATCATGCATGTCAATGTTGTCTCAGGAGGACCTCTGAAACATGTGGAATACAAAAACACTAGCAATATGGCAATTCAATAAAAACAATGCAAAGACCAACAAAATTCGTAATCAATAATAGAATAAATCAAGAGTCAAATGGCATATAACAGTTACTTAAGCAAAACCTGCAAAATAACTATGCAACATACAGGCACAAAAAGAATTGAAGCAAAAAAAGTTTTTAAACAAAAGATTAGTGCACCAACACTGCCTGCTTCCTACACTTACACTATTTTAAGTTATTCTACTGCTACTATTACTGTTATCCTATTCTATTATACACAGATCCGGTTATACCCAGTTCCTATTATACACAGATCCTGGCAGGCTCGCCAATTAAGTATGTGATGGTGGGTCTATTGTTGCTGGGCTCTGCACAATGGAATGCTATTACCCACTCGTCCTTCGTGGATGGGGATCGCTAATAAATCTCCCTGTGACTCAACTTAATACATTTATAAATTTAGCTCGGTCCGTGTTTAGGCTGGGTTTACAGAGATAGAAAGAAAAATGGTAAAAGATCACTGTCACACTAGCTCTCAAATGGCTATGAAACATAGGCATAGGTAGTCCAGCCACTTGTTAACAGTAAATATCACACATTTATTTCCTCTACTCTATACAAGATCTGCTAATCACAATATTAACTTAAAAGTTCAAATGTCTCTTTGAATGGTTCGCTCCTAGATAATTCTATGCAGCTACTGTTTCCTCATCGGGCTACTCGTGCATTCTGCCCAAAGGTTACTCTTCTGGAAAGGTGGACTAGTGATGTCCTTTGCTAACAGGTTTGGTGCATTGGAGCCAGTGTAACTTAGCTATAGATTTGATGAGCTGTGTTGGGGTTGATTCTTTGATGAGCTGTGTTGTTGTGGATTCTTCTCCTTGTTGACAGACTGGTGGGCTCTCATCGCGCAGTGCGAGAAGCTCCAATACAGGCCGAATGTCAGTGAAGACTTTTACCTGTCTTGCTTCTGATTGGGCCCATGATGCCTGCTCGTCTGTAACATACGAGACAACATTCTGCAACACCGTGTATATTAGGTGTGTGCAGAGCGTCTCACTAAAGGCAGAAATAGCCCTCAGTGATTAGCTCCACATATATAAGCGATGAACATTCTGCTAAGTCTGTGGTCCACTGGAATCTCCACTCTAATTTCCTATACATATATAAATATAAATCATGGCTAACTATACACATAGAGAAATAATTAATATTATACACATTCTCCGTTACAGCCACTGGTCTGCAAGAATACATATAGGCTAAACAACAGTGGGTCCGTAGGGACTACATCATGGCGTCAAACCGGTTGGGTTCGCCATGTGGTCACGCAACATTTGACTAACAATCCAATTCTAAACATGGCAAATTTCACAAACATAATTCAACAATAATATCAATACATCGCGATGAAACAAAAGATAGTTCATTTACCTTTTTGACAATGTCAGGCCGTGGCTAACTAGGTTGAATAGAATTTCACCAGCTCCTGCTTTTAGTCTTCAAGTAGAGAGATCTATTAGAGCCAAGCTCTTTTCTCTAGGCAAGTCGAACGCAGAATGACTCTCTACCCCTCTGGTCAGCAGGAAACCTGGGAAAACTGAAACTACAAGAGGCTCCATCTACCAGGGGTAGGCGGGAATACTGCCTATACGTAAGCTGGATTAGGTCATTACCTACTGAGCTAGCATTAGCATACAAATGTGTAGCCCACAGTAGACTTCTGTCGTCTGCTGCAGAGCAACATTACTTTACTAAGGTTACAGCTGACTAAACAAGGCGAGAAGCTAAAGTGCTGTGTAAATCTGGCCTCTGATCACAGTGGACTAGCAAAGTTTGCAAAAGGTCTGTTACATTTTTAGCTTATAACTGAAAGTCTCATGAACTCTATTTTGTTTCGAGGGAACACCGATCATAAATAATAGGCTACTTATTTAAAATGTTGAATTTTGTTATCTTTGTTGAATGATTTTTGCTAGTCTGCTTTTCAGCACATATAAAACAAGGTGTTTACACTTCAGCTGCACGACCAATAGGACATTACAAGTGAATAAGAACAGCATACTACGTAATTACTCCATGACATTCCGTTCTCAAGTGATCTCAGAATAATAGCACTGTAAAGGCGATTTCAGAATGACAGCATTTTAAAAGTGATTCAGTTCAAACTTGAAAGTGGTGACATTCCTTTACAAACGAGCTTTTATATTGTAAATACATTACAATGACACGTTATCTCTTTAGGATTTATAGTAATCTGTATTAAAAAAAAATGCAATAATAAAACGAAGTGAGAGAGAGAGAGAGAGAGAGAGAGAGAGAGAGAGAGAGAGAGAGAGAGAGAGAGAGAGAGAGAGAGAGAGAGAGAGAGAGAGATCTATACGCATACATCAAGTACGCAATGAAACTTAATGCTGTCTGTAACAAACGAACTCCCTCTCAACATTGGCCCACCTCCGCAACACACACACATCTACTCTTTTCCCGTCAGCTTGCACCAAAGGTAATAGCATTTATATATTACTGACAGCCAACACATACACATAATTATATTACGCTTAACTAAAATGTATGACTCAAAGTAAATAATATTAAATAAGATTAGAAGACTATAAGAGAAAATAACACCATAGTACAATCACAATGTTTAAAAAAAAAATCCGACTGCATGTAAGCTTCAAGCGCGATATCTCTTTCGCATATATGTAGCCAAGCGGAGTATTTGACTCCCGTCTCTCGGCCAGGACCTTGAGAATACGGCCCAACCTGAACTGCGATTTTTTAAATTTATTAATCCCTCGCAAAAGGAACATAAAAATATTTGCCCTGGAGGAATAACGAAGCTTAACGTCCTATTGCATCAGCGTTAAGGACGATAACCACGTCGCCACCCTGACAACAATGATCATCATTGTCAAAGTTGAGATCCTACGGATCTCATATTTTTAATCAAAAATGCAAGGCAGTGAAGCGTGTTAATAGTGCCACGACACTCCCTACAAGTCACTGCCACTGACCTGCATAAAATGCCTGCCGACAATGTGGTACCGCTGACCATCAAAAGCAGAAGGCGAATGGTCAGCGGGGGAGAACGAATGTCGTGTCGCCTTGTCCTGCATAACCCAATGGCCACACCAAAGGATTCTGCACAGCAGGAGCCAACCAAGGCTAGTCTAACCGAGAAATGCAAGGTAGACAACCTCTCTCCCAGGCTTGAACCTTTCCGCTACAGATCCCATAGCTCAAATCGAACCATGTCCTTATCGTTACCCAGTTCGCAACAGGTATGTCTGGAAGCGACACTGACTACTCCCAGTTAGTTTCCATTCACTGACTTAACAGTGAAAAAACTACATTCAACAGTTACCACGGTCATCCTGTTCCCGGTCGTTGTACACCACTTGTAGCCGAGCTCGAGTATTTGACTCCCGTCTCTCGGCCACCACCTTGAGAACACGGCCCAACCCGACCTGTTATTTTTTATTTATCTCTCGTAAGAGAGAAAAAGGGTGTCGGATAGTGCAGTGGTTGGAGCACTCGCTACTGTGTCGAAAGTGAAGCACCGTCCGGTGCGGTTAGCACTTGGATGGGTGACCGCTAAGGTGTGAAGCGACAAACAACAACGCCCCCAGTTGACTCAACTGTGATTGAGTACCTACTCTCTTGAGGGTGGGGAAGGTAAAGCAGCGAGGGAGAGAGTTGGGCATCACCCTCATTACGCTGGCCCAAGATAAGTGTGATCTCCAACATCACGCTCCCCTACGGCCACAAGGCTATGGGACTACCTTTACCTTTTTTTTTTTTTACCTCGTAAGATAGACATAAAACTATTTGCCCAGGCCAGCAAGGCGTGGAAGCATGTTGATGGTAAATCGGTTTGTCGGCTGCTAGTGCCACGACAATCCATACAAGTCACTGCCACTGACCTGCATAAAGTGCCTGCCGACAATGTAGTCCCGCTCACCACCAAAAGCAGAAGACGAATGGTCAGCCGGGGAGAACAAATGTCGTGTCACCTTGTCTTGCATAACCCAATGGCCACACCAAAGATTCCGCACAGCAGGAGCTACCCAAGGTTAGTCTAACCGAGAAATGCAGGGTAGGCAACCTCTATATATAGTACTCTCCTGCCTGTGGCATATCTTGGGTCATCCCTCCTTCAATGGACGAAGCGAAATGCATCTCGCAGCTACGAAATCGTGCCGTGTTGGTTCCTATCCTATCCTATCCCGTAACTCAAAGGTCGTTGGGGCACCACAGATGATGGTTTAACTAGCGTCCTCCATCTTTCTCTGTTCTCAGCAACCCTCTTGGCTTCGTTCTGTGTCAAACCGGTCCATTCTCGAATGTTCTCCTCCCACCTCTTTTTTGTCTCCCTCTTCTCCTTGCACTGTGCCTTGTAGGATGGGTTTTGCAAGGCCTGATGCTCTGATGACATGACCATAACATCGGAGTTTCCGTTTCTTCACCACTGCGAGCGTGTCATCATTCATGTTGTCCAATGGCTTGTGTGATGGTCTGTCGGACTTCGTTGTTGATGATATGCTGTGTGTAGGAAATGCCCAGAAGTCTTCTGTAGCACCTCATCTCCATGCTTTGTATTCTTCGTTGTAGATCTGCCGTGAGGGTCCACGTTTCGCAAGGGTATAGGAAGATGGAGATGACAATGGAGCGCAGCAGCCTTACCTTGGAATGTAGATTGATGGTCCTGTCTTTCCAAATGGGCTTTAACCTTGTCAGGGCAGCAGTTGTTTGTGCGATCCTGGAGAGGACTTCCTGTCGGGACCCATTGTCTGATACAATGGCTCCTAAATATTTGAAACTATGCACTGTGTTGAGGGATTGGCCTTGGACTTTGATGTCCATGTTGATGCCTTTGGTGTTGTTGGTCATCATTTTGGTCTTCTCCGCACCTATTTCCATCCATTCCATAGGCTCCAGAGGTGGAGTCAAGCCTCTTTACAAGCTGTTCAAGTTCTTGTTCCTCTCCAACCAAATCCATCAATGGCATCACGGAGGTTGGAGATTGCTCTACCCTATGCAGGCTGTGTCTTCGTGATCTGCAAGGACATGCATGTTTTTGTTAGGATTCTTTAGTTTAGTAGTCTTGAGTTCAACATTGGCAAGTCCTGTTAATATATAATATATATTAACGCATATTTTATATATATAGTACTGCCAGTTGAGTGTGTGACATGATGAATGCATGTGAGACTGTGCCAGAAATGATGTATTTGCTGAATAAATAGTCTTATGTCTTATTTACATTTTTTAAAGTTTTAATTAAGGTGTCTGGTAGTGATCATTATGTTCTGTTTTTATTAGGAACTGAAGGCAATGACCCCCCAAAATAAATATAAAATACATTCTTAACAAATTTTTAGAAGGTAAATATAAAATTTAAGAATTAAACAAGGCGTCTTTACACTCTAATAACATTCAAAGTTTAAAGACTGTTTTTTTTTTTTAAAGTTTTGTTTTAAATAGTACGTCATCATAGTGACGTCTCTCCACATACCATATTTTTGTTTTAGACTCAAGGCATCTGTACACTCTAATTACATAGGAAGTTTAAAAGAATTTTTTTTAAATATTTTAAAATTTTCCTCAAAAATGTGAGGTCGGGCTGATTACATTATCCAATTTGCACAAGTTTGGTTTTATCTTGGAGGCATAGTTACAGTCTAAGTACATACCAAACTTGAACCAAATCCCTCCAGTCGTTTAAACAAAAATAAGATCCCCCCCCAAAAAAAAAAGAAAAAAGAAAAAAAGAAAATAATAATAATAATAATAATAATAATAATAATAATAATAACAAGAAGAAGAAGAAGAAGAATATTATTTTTTTTTTGGGGGGGGGGGGGGGGGGGGGAAGGAATGGAAGAGGGAATGGGGGGGGGGTCATTTGATAGGGTTCACTATTTCCTAACAAAATACTAAGTTTTCAAGAAATCTTCCAATTAGTTTGTCCTGGGTCCGGTCCTTTTTACACTCTACACCTCCCCTCTGACCAACATCATCCAGTCTCATCACATAAACCACCACTTCTATGCTGACGACTCACAACTACAAGACAAAAAGACAAACCTGACAACATTCAGGCACTCCTGACTCGCACGGCCGACTGCTGTGAAGACGTGAAGGACTGGATGACAGCAAACAAACTTAAACTGAACGACGACAAAACGGAAGCCATGCTGGTAGGCACACGCCAGAAACTCCCTCAGCTCCCCTCCTCTCTCCATCTTCAGCTTGACGGTACCTCTATCCCTCTCTCCGACTCTGCCAAGAACCTTGGCGTTATCCTTGACTCTTCTCTCTCAATGACTAGCTTTGTCTCTGCAACCGCCCGGGCCTGCTACTTCCACCTCCGTCGAATCAGTCAGATCAGAAAATACCTCACCACTGAAGCTGCCACCAAACTTGCTGTCTCCCTCATCCTGTCTCGCATCGACTATTGCAACTCCCTTCTTTCCGGCCTTCCCGCTCCACCACTCTCCCTCTCCAACGCGTTCAAAACAATACTGCCCGCCTCGTCCTCAGAAAGAAGAAATCTGACCACGTCACTCCTTGCTCAAAGCCCTACACTGGCTTCCCATCTCCCAACGCATTCAATACAAGACCTTGTCTCTCTGCTACAAGTCCCTCAACAACTCCGCTCCTCTCTATCTCTCTGACTTACTTCACCCATACATTCCCTCTCGCTCTCTTCGCTCTGCCTCCGACCCTCTCCGCCTCCGCATTCCTCGCTCCAAACTCAGCACGTTCGGGTCCCGCTCCTTCTCTGTCTACGGCCCATCCATCTGGAATACTCTTCCACTCTCTCTCCGTCAGAAACCCTCTCCCACCTCCTTCCAGTCTGCCCTCAAAACTTACCTTTTCAAGCAGTTCTAACACTATGACCTCACTACGCACCCCATCGCCAGCTGTCTCTTGCATATAGTGTCTGGTCTGTTTGTGGTATGAGCATATTTGAGTGAATGTATTTTTTGCGTAATTGTTACATGTGTCATTGTCTAAAGTGTGCACATGCGTGCGTGAGTTGTGAGTGCGCGCTTAGAGTTATAATTATTATAAGATAAGCGCATTATAAATACAGTAATTATTATTATTATTATTATTAAAAGTATGCCAATGTTGCCTACGGACGGACGCCAGACGGAAGGACAACGCCAAAAACAGTAGTTAACGAGCTTTACAACTATACAGACTCAAATGGGGATATGTCGCCTTAGGGAAACGTTTTGTAAGGATGATTTCATTGTTCTACTGTTTGTACATGTGTTCACTTGATTTATGTATCATGTACGCAAACACTTTTTTTTTTTTAAACAGGGATAAGCTGAGCGCGACGTCAGAGGTGGGTCTTGGGTCCAGACAGCTCCGTCTGACGGTGGCCGTTTTATGGATCTCCGCCAGCTCCTTCTTGGCCATTCCCATGGGATGGTCCATGATCCTCATTTTTTTCTTGCTCCAAACTAAAGATTTTTACCTGAACGACTCCTTAGATCTGTTGAAATGTATCAACGCCGGCATCAACTTCTTCTTCTACCTCCTCTGCTCCACGACGTAATTGTCCCATGGCGTCTAGGTTAAAGTCATGTCTACCCAAGATAGGGAAGATAAAAAGTTTGTGTGCAACACACGTGATAAACATCATGTCTACCCAAGATAGGAAAGATTACATTACATTACATGATTATTGCTTTATGTCCAGCGGACTCTTCCGAGCCAAATCAGGACCAGATAGGAAAGATAAAAAGTTTGTGTACAACACAAGTGATAAACATGTCTACCCAAGATAGAAAGATAAACGTTTGTGTACATCTTGGCCAACCTTGGCAGTCCAGTCGCCTTGCACTATGACTATGTCCTTCTTCGGCACTTGGTCAAGGACCACCTGTAGATTTTCATAGAAATACTCCACTTCGCTGTCGTCATAGTCTGATGATGGGACCTGGATGATAGTGATGTTGAAAGGGGCTGCTCTCAGACGGATGGTAATGAGTCTACTGGAGACTGGGCGGCAACCCATGACAGTGGCTAGAATGTTCTTGTGGACCAAAAATCCAACGCCGTGTTCGTGCCTGTCATCTCTACCGCTGAAATAGAGCTCGTGGCCTTTGTCGGTCGTTGTTTCACCTAGGCCTTTCCAGCGCAGTTTGCTAATACTTAAAACGTTCCATCGATAGTGGTCCAGCTCGTGGGCCAGTTCTTCTAATTTTCCTTCCGCAGTTAGGGTCCTGACATTCTAGGTTCTTATGACGATGTTGTTTCTCGTGCGGATCTTGTTAAATTGTCCATCAGTAGCACAGTTATCACCTCCGTCCTGATGGCCAACGGAATGTGTGTACAACACAAGTTATAAACATCATGTCTACCCAAGATAGGAAAGATAAGAAATGTTTGTACAACACAAGTGATAAACATCATGTCTACCCAAGATAGGAAAGATAAGAAATGTTTGTACAACACAAGTGATAAACATCATGTCTACCCAAGATAGGAAAGATAAGAAATGTTTGTACAACACAAGTGATAAACATCATGTCTACCCAAGATAGGAAAGATAAGAAATGTGTGTACAACACAAGTGATAAACATCATGTCTACCCAAGATAGGAAAGATAAGAAATGTTTGTACAACACGAGTTATAAACATCATGTCTACCCAAGATAGGAAAGATAAGAAATGTTTGTACAACACAAGTGATAAACATCATGTCTACCCAAGATAGGAAAGATAAGAAATGTTTGTACAACACAAGTGATAAACATCTTGTCTACCCAAAATAGGAAAGATAAGAAATGTGTGTACAACACACGTGATAAACATCATGTCTACCCAAGATAGGAAAGATAATAAATGTGTGTACAAGACACGTGATAAATATCATGTCTACCCAAGATAGGAAAGATAAGAAATGTTTGTACAACACAAGTGATAAACATCATGTCTACCCAAGATAGGAAAGATAAGAAATGTGTGTACAACACACGTGATAAACATCATGTCTACCCAAGATAGGAAAGATAAGAAATGTTTGTACAACACAAGTGATAAACATCATGTCTACCCAAGATAGGAAAGATAAGAAATGTTTGTACAACACAAGTGATAAACATCATGTCTACCCAAGATAGGAAAGATAAGAAATGTTTGTACAACACAAGTGATAAACATCATGTCTACCCAAGATAGGAAAGATAAGAAATGTTTGTTTAACACAAGTGATAAACATCATGTCTACCCAAGATAGGAAAGATAAGAAATGTGTGTACAACACAAGTGATAAACATCATGTCTACCCAAGATAGGAAAGATAAGAAATGTGTGTACAACACACGTGATAAACATCATGTCTACCCAAGATAGGAAAGATAAGAAATGTGTGTACAACACACGTGATAAACATCATGTCTACCCAAGATAGGAAAGATAAGAAATGTGTGTACAACACAGGTGATAAGGTTGTCACTCTCAAGGAGAGGGGACTGAAGATTGATGATAACATGTTGGATACAAACCTTCTTAGGCGCTGTCCTCCGTAGAATGAGGGAATGATGGGATATATCTATCTCTCCTTCTCTGCTGCCCATGGTTTGCAATGCTAGGAAAGATCTATCTCGCCTTCTCTGCTGCCCATGGTTTGCAATGCTAGGAAATATCTATCTCGCCTCCTCTGCTGCCAGGTTCTAAACACAACTGACACTATGCAAGAAAATGCCATGTCATGTTTGGTGCAATAGACAATTCTATTTAAGTATAAACACACACACAAACACACCCACACCTGGGTAGCATTGTAACAGCAACAGGTGGTTCTGACGAGGACATCAAAGCCACAATTGGGAAAGCAAGATTCGCATTCGTCACCTTGAAACCACTTTGGAGATCTACATCTTTCTCTCTCCGGACCAAACTGCGGATCTTCAACAGCAATGTGAAGTCCGTTCTCCTTTACGGCTCAGAGTCCTGGAGAGTCACCAACACCTTGACAAAGAAGCTCCAAGTGTTCATCAATGGTTGTCTTCGGAACATCCTGAAGATCAGATGGACGGACAAAGTAAAGAACACGGACCTGTGGCAGCGGACGAATCAAGATCCCATCGACCGGCAGATTGCCAGGCGGAAGTGGCGCTGGGTGGGACACACTTTGCGGAAACCCCAACGGGACATCACACGGCAGGCCCTACAGTGGAATCCTCAGGGGAAGAGGAAGGATGGTCGTCCCAAGACGACCTGGAGGCGTTCCTGTGAGGAGGAGATGAAGAGCTGCAACCTGTCATGGGGTGAACTGAAAAAGGCTGCCCAGAACCGAGTGCGCTGGAGAACTGTTGTGGAGGCCCTTTGTTCCACGCGGAATTCAAGGTTACGCAGTACTATCATGACTTTCCCGAAACGCCACCTACGTTGTGCTGACAATGGGTCATATTTCGTCTCCATTTTTAAGTACTTTGCAGTGTTCGAACCCTAACCCTACCCCTACCCCTAATCCTAACCCTAACCCAGCCCTAACCCTAACGGATCATTGTTCTGACGTCAAAACAAGTAGGCATGTCAATACACGTTATTTAGATGTTCCTGATTTGTCCAGATAATACTGTGTAAACAAGGACGCGCCCCCCCCCTCCCCCCCTCCCCCCCACCACACACACAATACACAGCCGAAGTTACACAGTATTATCATGACTTTCCCGAAACGCCACATACGTTGTGCTGACAATGGGTCATATTTCGTCCCCATTTTAAAGTACTTTGAAGTGTTCGAACCCTAACGCAAACCCTAACCCTAACCCTAACGGATCATTGTTCTGACGTCAAAACAAGTAGGCATGTCAATACAAGTTATGTAGATGTTCACTGATTTGTCCAGATAACACTGTAAGTGTGCACACACACATTTACAGTGATACAAACATGCCCATATCCCACTAACCACGCACACACACCACGCACTCACACGCTCAGCAGGTAGTGTTGTGTGGAGATAGTAAACTTGACTATGCTGTGGATGAAAAAGCAACTGTCAAATGACGTAGTTCACCCTCCAACAGAAACTACGCAACAGTCAGAATAGCTTTACAGCATCTAACGTCCACATCGATTGGGAGGCAACATCGTGCATGGATCACATCCTTAATACAATTATCACACGTTCAAATAATAGTCTGGCTATTTAACTATAATAATAGTTTGGTTGCCGGGAAGCCAGGGAGCGGTGGAGAACTGCACAATGCTGACACTACTATGGGAGGGGTGGAAGGCTGCTCAATGCTGGCAATACTATGGGAGGGGTGGAAGGCTGCTCAATGCTGACACTACTATGGGAGGGGTGGAAGGCTGCTCAATGCTGGCAATACTATGGGAGGGGTAGAAGGCTGCTCAATGCTGACACTACTATGGGAGGGGTGGAAGGCTGCTCAATGCTGGCAATACTATGGGAGCGGTGGAAGGCTGCTCAATGCTGGCACTACTATGGGAGCGGTGGAAGGCTGCTCAATGCTGGCACTACTATGGGAGTGGTGGAAGGCTGCTCAATGCTGGCACTACTATGGGAGTGGTGGAAGGCTGCACAATGCTGGCATTACTATGGGAGTGGTGGAAGGCTGCTCAATGCTGGCACTACTATGGGAGCGGTGGAAGGCTGCTCAATGCTGGCACTACTATGGGAGCGGTGGAAGGCTGCTCAATGCTGGCACTACTATGGGAGGAGGCGGTGGAAGGCTGCTCAATGCTGACACTACTATGGGAGTGGTGGAAGGCTGCTCTAAGCTGGCACTACTATGGGAGTGGTGGAAGGCTGCTCAATGCTGACACTACTATGGGAGTGGTGGAAGGCTGCTCTAAGCTGGCACTACTATGGGAGTGGTGGAAGGCTGCTCAATGCTGGCACTACTATGGGAGGAGGCGGTGGAAGGCTGCTCAATGCTGGCACTACTATGGGAGTGGTGGAAGGCTGCTCTAAGCTGGCACTACTATGGGAGTGGTAGAAGGCTGCTCAATGCTGGCACTACTATGGGAGCGGTGGAAGGCTGCTCAATGCTGGCACTACTATGGGAGCGGTGGAAGGCTGCTCAATGCTGGCACTACTATGGGAGCGGTGGAAGGCTGCTCAATGCTGACACTACTATGGGAGCGGTAGAAGGCTGCTCAATGCTGGCACTACTATGGGAGCGGTGGAAGGCTGCTCAATGCTGGCACTACTATGGGAGCGGTGGAAGGCTGCTCAATGTTGGCACTACTATGGGAGCGGTGGAAGGCTGCTCAATGCTGGCACTACTATGGGAGGAGGCGGTGGAAGGCTGCTCAATGCTGGCACTACTATGAAAGGCTGCTCAATGCTGACACTACTATGGGAGTGGTGGAAGGCTGCTCAATGCTGGCACTACTATGAAAGGCTGCTCAATGCTGACACTACTATGGGAGCGGTGGAAGGCTGCTCAATGCTGGCACTACTATGAAAGGCTGCTCAATGCTGACACTACTATGGGAGTGGTGGAAGGCTGCTCAATGCTGGCACTACTATGGGAGGAGGCGGTGGAAGGCTGCTCAATGCTGACACTACTATGGGAGTGGTGGAAGGCTGCTCAATGCTGGCACTACTATGGGAGGAGGCGGTGGAAGGCTGCTCAATGCTGACACTACTATGGGAGTGGTGGAAGGCTGCTCAATGCTGGCACTACTATGGGAGTGGTGGAAGGCTGCTCAATGTTGGCACTACTATGGGAGTGGTGAAAGTCTGCTCAATGTTGGCACTACTATGGGAGCGGTGGAAGGCTGCTCAATGCTGGCACTACTATGGGAGGAGGCGGTGGAAGGCTGCTCAATGTTGGCACTACTATGGGAGGGGTGGAAGGCTGCTCAATGCTGGCACTACTATGGGAGCGGTGGAAGGCTGCTCAATGCTGGCACTACTATGGGAGTGGTGGAAGGCTGCTCAATGCTGGCACTACTATGGGAGGGGTGGAAGGCTGCTCAATGCTGGCACTACTATGGAAGGCTGCTCAATGCTGGCACTACTATGGGAGCGGTGGAAGGCTGCTCAATGCTGACACTACTATGGGAGCGGTGGAAGGCTGCTCAATGCTGACACTACTATGGGAGCGGTGGAAGGCTGCTCAATGCTGACACTACTATGGGAGTGGTGGAAGGCTGCTCAATGTTGGCACTACTATGGGAGTGGTGGAAGTCTGCTCAATGTTGGCACTACTATGGGAGCGGTGGAAGGCTGCTCAATGCTGGCACTACTATGGAAGGCTGCTCAATGCTGGCACTACTATGGAAGGCTGCTCAATGCTGGCACTACTATGGGAGCGGTGGAAGGCTGCTCAATGCTGACACTACTATGGGAGCGGTGGAAGGCTGCTCAATGCTGACACTACTATGGGAGCGGTGGAAGGCTGCTCAATGCTGGCACTACTATGGGAGCGGTAAATGGCTGCTCAATGCTGGCACTACTATGGAAGGCTGCTCAATGCTGACACTACTATGGGAGCGGTAGAAGGCTGCTCAATGCTGGCACTACTATGGGAGTGGTGGAAGGCTGCTCAATGCTGGCACTACTATGGGAGTGGTGGAAGGCTGCTCAATGCTGACACTACTATGGGAGTGGTGGAAGGCTGCACAATGCTGGCTCTACTATGGGAGTGGTGGAAGGCTGCACAATGCTGGCTCTACTATGGGAGAGGTGGAAGGCTGCTCAATGCTGGCTCTACTATGGGAGAGGTGGAAGGCTGCACAATGCTGGCTCTACTATGGGAGTGGTGGAAGGCTGCACAATGCTGGCTCTACTATGGGAGTGGTGGAAGGCTGCACAATGCTGGCTCTACTATGGGAGAGGTGGAAGGCTGCTCAATGCTGGCACTACTATGGGAGTGGTGGAAGGCTGCTCAATGCTGGCACTACTATGGGAGAGGTGGAAGGCTGCTCAATGCTGGCTCTACTATGGGAGTGGTGGAAGGCTGCTCAATGCTGACACTACTATGGGAGTGGTGGAAGGCTGCTCAATGATAGCGGTGGAGGGCTGCTCAATGCTGGTACTACTATGGGAGTGGTGGAAGGCTGCTCAATGATAGCGGTGGAGGGCTGCTCAATGCTGACACTACTATGGGAGTGGTGGAAGGCTGCTCAATGCTGGCACTACTATGGGAGCGGTGGAGGGCTGCACAATGCTGGCACTACTATGGGAGTGGTGGAGGGCTGCACAATGCTGGCACTACTATGGGAGTGGTGGAAGGCTGCACAATGCTGACACTACTATGGGAGTGGTGGAAGGCTGCTCAATGCTGGCACTACTATGGGAGTGGTGGAAGGCTGCCCAATGCTGGCACTACTATGGGAGTGGTGGAAGGCTGCTCAATGCTGGCTCTACTATGGGAGTGGTGGAAGGCTGCTCAATGCTGGCACTACTATGGGAGTGGTGGAAGGCTGCTCAATGCTGGCACTACTATGGGAGTGGTGGAAGGCTGCTCAATGCTGGCACTACTATGGGAGTGGTGGAAGGCTGCACAATGCTGACACTACTATGGGAGCGGTGGAAGGCTGCTCAATGCTGGCACTACTATGGGAGTGGTGGAAGGCTGCTCAATGCTGGTACTACTATGGGAGTGGTGGAAGGCTGCTCAATGCTGGCACTACTATGGGAGTGGTGGAAGGCTGCTCAATGCTGGCACTACTATGGGAGTGGTGGAAGGCTGCTCAATGCTGGCACTACTATGGGAGCGGTGGAGGGCTGCTCAATGCTGGCACTACTATGGGAGTGGTGGAAGGCTGCTCAATGCTGGCACTACTATGGGAGCGGTGGAAAGCTGCTCATTGCTGGCACTACTATGGGAGCGGCGGAAGGCTGCTCAATGCTGGCACTACTATGGGAGGAGGCGGTGGATGGGTGAAGGGGATGGGGAGGGGCGCAGCACGATGCATTACAACAAGGTATATGCGACAAGCACGGAACATGTACATTTAGTATATAGTGCTCAACCAATCCATAAATACTCTGCTGTTGCGCATATTAAATGAAACTGTGGTGGTGGTGGTGATGATGATGATGATGATGATGATGATGATGATGATGATGATGATGATGAGCGGGGTTTTGCTGTGTGCAGTTTCCGCGAGCTGATGCAGCAGAAGATAGCCTGCCTAGGTCCGTGCTGTGTGACGATAGACACAGATTCCAAGTCATCGTCCAGAAATACAGAACTTCGAGAGTCGCCTCAGCGGTCATCCAGAAGGAGATCTACTGAAGTTGAAGAGTTTCCACAACAGTCACCCACAACCAACGAACTGCAAGATTTGTCTCAGCAGTCACACACAACCAACGAACTGCAAGATTTGTCTCAGCAGTCATCCACAGTCGACGAACTGCAAGCTTTGTCTCAGCAGTCATGCACAAGCGACGAACTGCAAGTTGTGTCTCAGGAGTCATTCACAACTGATGAACTGAAAAAGTTGTCTCAGCAGTCATCCAGCACCAAGGGACTGCTAGATGTGTCTCAGCAGTCATTCAGGACTACCAAACTGGAAGATGTGTCTCAGCAATCATCCAGAAACAAGGAACTGCAAGATCTCCCCGAGCAGTCATCCGACACGATCACACTGTCAAAGTTGCTTCAGAAGTCATTGAGGAGAAGCAACTTGTCCTCAACTGAGGCTATGTCAGACAGGAAGCAGTGAAACAGAGGGCGACCTTTAATGTCTAATCCCTGTTTGTCTAACCTTGGAACGCGCCGTATGACGCAGCCTGCCTGCTGTAGCTTTATGACCAATTTGGTGTAAGATCCTTGTGCTGTCAGGCTGTCTGCTGTAGCTTTATGACCAATTTGGTGTGAGATCCTTGTGCTGTCAGGCTGTCTGCTGTAGCTTTATGACCAATTTGGTGTGAGATCCTTGTGCTGTCAGCCTGTCTGCTGTAGCTTTATGACCAATTAGGTGTGAGATCCTTGTGCTGTCAGCCTGCCTGCTGTAGCTTTATGACCAATTTGGTGTGAGATCCTTGTGCTGTCAACCTGCCTGATGTAGCTTTGTGACCAATTTGGTGTGAGATCCTTGTGCTGTCAACCTGCCTGATGTAGCTTTGTGACCAATTTGGTGTGAGATACTTGTGCTGTCAACCTGCCTGCTGTAACTTTATGATACATTTGGTGTGAGATCCTTGTGCTGTCAACCTGCCTGCAGTAACTTTATGACACATTTTGTGTGAGATCCTTGTGCTGTCAACCTGCCTGCTGTAGCTTTATGACCAATTTGGTGTGAGATCCTTGTGCTGTCAGCCTGTCTGCTGTAGCTTTATGACCAGTTTGGTGTGAGATTCTTGTGCTTTCAACCATGTTTGTTGATTGGTTTGTCACAACACTCTCTGTTGACTTGGGAAAATGCATTGTTATCACATTATAAGATGATCCAGTGGGCAATCTTTGCGCAAACCCCACGCCAACATTTTGAATTATAGGCGTCTCTTCCTTGTGGTGTAAACACACCACTGTGCCTACTAGTCCATACTTTTGCAGCGGTGTTATGCTTTGAATCCACCTTGATGCTATTAGGCACATACATGATACGGTGACTTGGTTTGCCACTGGCTGTGGACAACAAGGGTGACATTACACAATTCAGATACACAATACACAATACTAAACACTTTCTCCCATCCTCTAGGCATCATTATTCCACTGCACACTCATATGATTACCTCTTGAAACTTACTTTCACAATGGTACAGCCCCCCGTTGGGGTGCCGGGGTTTTCTGTATAAATAGTATCCCCACTTTGTAAAAATGTAGTGCTTTAAATGACCACTGTTTCTGTCATTTTCATTTGTTCTTTCTCGTTCCTTATCTGTTCTATTAATCTACTATCTTCTTCGCTAGACCAGTCATCTACCTTTGTTCTTGAAAACTCTCCCCCAAAACTCCTAATTCCTGTATAGGGTTTGTTGAGTCATCTTGGGTCTATTGGACGCTTTCTGCCGATTGGTCACTAGAGTATTATTATTTAGCAATGTAGGCATTTTATATGTATGTGTTGTGTTAATATTTTATAACAATGTTTATATTATATTTCGTTGTTTTAAACGGGGGTTGGATAAATTAGAGTAAATCCTCAGCCTCACCAGTATGGGATGCCTTTATTGTAAAGTGACCGGCTGGTGGAGTACCTTCAATATTACTATTAGGGTTGTTTCAGCAGATCTTTTATACGGATCAGGGG
This sequence comes from Oncomelania hupensis, assembly GCA_036898135.1. Lineage (NCBI taxonomy): Eukaryota > Metazoa > Mollusca > Gastropoda > Littorinimorpha > Pomatiopsidae > Oncomelania > Oncomelania hupensis. The sequence goes on from CM072526.1 coordinate 53,113,636, forward strand.
TGAGCCCTCGTTCAACAAAGTTGTGGTCACGATTTAGCTCTTTGCAGTCCACTGGACTCTATAAATAATGACTAACTAACTAGCTCCGGTACACCCCGTAGCTGTACTAAACCGCCCAAACAATAACTTGAAGACCGACCATGTGCCAAGACATTTGACTTACACTGGGATAGGCAACCCAGCTACTACTATATGTATGGTGGCAGTTTCGTACTGGACGGATGTCATGACGTTAGACCGTGCATTTATATTTGCCGGTGGGAGAACACTCACTGTGAATTTGAAAGAGAATCTGTGGCGCTAATATGTGTCATCTTGAGGCCCTAAACAATCTGTGCTGGATTTCTACAGAGACATTGCAGTAGCTGTCCCATGACCTTTGCTTGGTGTATACAGAGAAATATTGCAGTAGCTGTTCCGTGATCTGTACTTGATGTCTACAGAGACATTGCAGTAGCTGTCCCATGATCTGTACTTGATGTCTACGGAGACGTTGCAGTAGCTGTTCCGTGATCTTTAATGGATGTCTACGGAGACGTTGCAGTAGCTGTTCCGTGATCTTTAATGGATGTCTACGGAGACATTGCAGTAGCTGTTCCGTGATCTTTAATGGATGTCTACGGAGACGTTGCAGTAGCAGTTCCATAATCTGTACTGGATGTCTACAGGGACATTGCAGTAGTACTAGCTGTCCCATGATCTGTACTTGATGTCTACAGAGACATTGCAGTAGCTGTCCCATGATCTGTACTTGATGTCTACGGAGACGTTGCAGTAGCTGTTCCGTGATCTTTAATGGATGTCTACGGAGACGTTGCAGTAGCTGTTCCGTGATCTTTAATGGATGTCTACGGAGACATTGCAGTAGCTGTTCCATGATCTTTACTGGATGTCTACGGAGACATTTGCAGTAGCTGTTCCATGATCTGTACTGGATGTCTACAGGGACATTGCAGTAGCTGTCCAATGAACTGTTCTTGGTGTATACAGAGAAACATTGCAGTAGCCAACCCATGACCTGTGCTTACCTGGGCTGGATGTCAACAGAGAGACATTGCAGTAGCCCCCCCCCCTCCCATTACAAACAGATTGAGACAGAGACATTGCAGTCGCCACCCCTACCCCCACCCCTCGGTCCCTGCCCCCTTTAACGTCTAAACAAACTGTGCTGGATGTCTAAAGAGAGATATTGCAGTAAGCCACTCCGTGAGATAGAAACAGAGAGAGAGAGAGAGAGAGAGAGAGAGAGAGAGAGAGAGAGAGAGAGAGAGAGAGAGAGAGAGAGAGAGAGAGAGAGAGAGAGAGAGAGACAGACAGACAGACAGACAGACAGACAGAGACAGAGAGAGACAGAGACAGGGAAGATTGAACTGTTTAATAGGATTCTGTTATTATGTTCGAAGCCTAGTCTTAAAACAAGTCCAAAAAATCTACTATGCAAGTTGGAACAATGGGCAAAATACTAAAAACAAGCAAGGGATAAAGAAAATAACGCAGCATCTGGTCACCTTCTCGGAAATAAAAGTGCATAAGTTCCGTTTTTCAGAAAACCCTGCAAGACATTTTTACACTTTCTGTCCACAGGCATTGGAAAACGAAATCCCTGTCAATTTCCAGCGTCCAGTGTTTACAGAACTTCGTCAGAAATATCTAGTCATATTGAGACATGTTTCACTGCAGTCGCAATTTGCCACTGATTAAAATGCCAGAATAATGAAACCATGTATCATTTTTCTTTTCTGATCCAGGAACAGAGGCAAGTTGTATGAAATTTATAGCCCGGTAATTCAACCATAGGTCAATTAACTTTAGTATTTCCAAACACTGCGTGACCTATGACCAGTGTGTGTGTGTGTGTGTGTGTGTGTGGGTGTGTGTGTGTGTGTGTGTGTGTGTGTCTGTGTCTGTGTCTGTGTGCATTAATAAACCTGTGCCTTATCAGAACGGCTCTATAATGACATACTTTTGTTGTGTTTTCAATCTGGTAACATGTATGTAAACAATAGGTCTATGTTGGGTGTTCGTATTAATAGTATCCCCACTGGAATTTAGTGCTTTAAATTCCCACTGTCGCTGTCATCCTTTGTTCTTTCTGCCAAATGGTAACTAGGTCTTCCTGTGATATTATTTTTTTTTAGCAATGTAGACATTTTATATATGTGTGTTTTGTTGATATTTTTAAATGATGTTTATATTCTACTTTGTTTTTGTAAACGGGGTACGATAAATTAGAGTATAGCCTCAGCATCCCCTGCGTGGGATGCCTTTATTGTAAAGTGACCTGCTGGTGGAGTGCCTTCAGTGTTACCACTAGGGTTGTTTCAGCAGATCGTTTATACGGACCAGGAGTGAGTCCTCTTTTAGCCAAGCTGTGGTCTTGATTTTGTGGTTCTGATTCGGCTCTTTGCTGTCCGCTGGACTTTGTAAGCAATGAATAACTATCTACAAGAAACATCTTTTACATGTTTGTCGTGCACGCCTCGAAAGAAAGTTTAGATCTCATTGTTGTGCAGTTATTTACATGTGACAGACAGCGTGCACACTTACTTGTGTTTTGAGAGACTGCGTCAGAGGGGATGGGAATGATGATATTGATTGATCATAGAGATCTTTAACAACAACCAAAAATCGAATCTCTGTATTTAGGACAAACCTTCCCCTGGGCTTGCTGAATTGTGTGTACGTGCTTGACAGTAGCCTATGTATGTGTATGATGTTTTCCTGACCATTCAAGAAGGCAGATCCCGTGCACACAGCAGTTGTCATATTATGAAGTGAACTTTTTTCTAGGTTCATCGAGAAGATAGAACCCATTCAGATCATGGTCTTTTCCCATTCTCCTTGGAAATGCTGTCCAGGAGAACCACCCTGGCGATGATGCGGTGTACGAGAATCAACTGGATGGACAGGACCGTGGACACATTAATTCTATTTCTGTTCGCTGTATTGTAAATCTATGGTCTAATCCAATCAAGATGGTGGGGTGGACATATATCTAGATATCTAGGAGCTGGAGCCGACATTTTGGGTGCTATTTCCTGACTGCAATAGACTGTTTGCTGCTAGGGAGGGAGAGAGAGAAGGAGAGAGAGAGCAGGAGAGAGAGCGAGAGCGAGAGAAGTCGAAGTCTTTAATAGGATAATAGCATCAGGTCCTATGGACCTGTCTTACAGCTAGTCCTTAATAAAATTGTAAAATAACAGAAATCAAAAATTCAGAACAAAATAAATAACATAAAATGGATTTGAAACTAACACAAACCTTAACAATGATAAGAATTAAAAAAAAATACTAAGAAAATTAATGTACCGAATACACATACTCCCTCCCTCCATCCCCCTCCAATACCCCTTCCCTACTCCTACTCTCCCCTCCCCCCACCACCACAACCACACACATACACAAGCTAATTCACACCCCAACAAATTAAACTGACGCAAGATAGGAAGAACAAATGTATACAATCAACTTAAATATTAGAAGCAATGGAAAATAGAAATTTGTGGAGTCTAGTTCTAAACACTGTTAATGATTTACTTTCCTTGATCTCTGGTTGGTAGAGAATTCCACATACTTGGACCAGAATATGACAGGGATGTTTTAAATATGTCTAAGCGTGGCTGTGGCAATGTTAAATTATGTCTGAAAATTGAATAACGAGATGAAGGTTTGCTAAAAAGTATTTATAAATAATCAGGAGCTCTATTGTTTAGTATTTTGCACATTAAAACGGCTTTATTGTAATTAAGATGTTTGTTAAGGGGAAGCATACCAGCTAGTTTTAATTTTGAATCAGTATTGATGGAAGTGTTGGATATAAGTAATTTTGCAGCTCCTTCTCAGAGAGAGAGAGAAAGAGAGAGAGAGAGAGAGAGAGAGAGAGAGAGAGAGAGAGAGAGAGAGAGAGAGAGAGAGAGAGAGAGAGTTAGTTGTAATGTTTTCGATTAGTGTGATGGGGATGAAAGCGGATTCTTGTGACTTCATAATGTACAATCATGAAATATAAATGTGATTATTGTATTATATTAAGTACAATGTGACTATTGTGTATTTTATTATATAAGCAGATAGATAGATAGATAGATAGATAGATAGATAGATAGATAGATAGATAGATAGATAGATAGATAGATAGATAATTATATAGATATCTATCTATCTATCTATATTGATATGTAATCATATATATATAAATTTAAAATGTGATTCGGCGCCTTTTGTCATTTTTTGTGGGTTAATAAATAGGTACTGTATAGTATTGTACAGTATATTTTTGTATTGTATTGTACAGTATATAGTACAATATAGTATAGTATAGTATAGTATAGTATAGTATAGTATAGTATAGTATAGTATAGTATAGTATAGTATAGTATAGTATAGTATAGTATTATATTGTATAGTATGGTATAGTATTGTATTGTGTTGTAATGTATTAAAAGGTCCCAAGTCAAACAAGTTGTTTACTTTTGGCCAAAACGGGTTTATCCCAAAACGTGCATTGTTATTACTTTAAACAATGATAAAATGGGCATTGTTATTACATTCAACAATGATAAAGTGGGCATTGTTATTATATTGAACAATGATAAGGTGGGCTTTGTTATTACATTCAACAATGATAAAGTGGCCTTTGTTATTACATTCAACAATGATAAAGTGGGCTTTGTTATTACATTCAACAAAGATAAAGTGGGCTTTGTTATTACATTCAACAATGATAAAGTGGGCTTTGTTATTACATTCAACAATGATAAAGTTGGCTTTGTTATTACATTCAACAAAGATAAAGTGAGCTTTGTTATTACATTCAACAATGATAAAGTGGGCTTTGTTATTACATCCAACAATGATAAAGTGGGCTTTGTCATTACATTCAACAATGATAAAGTGGGCTTTGTTATTACATCATACCTGTCAAGTGCTACGGATTTTTGCGTAGCGCTACGCATTTTAAACATTTTCCCATTGCTACGGCGTATCACAAAGCTGCTACGCAATTTTTCAAAAGTGAAAAACGTACATGAAAATGTTTATAATGATAATGGTAATAGCTAAAGTGTTATGCATTAACAAGATTTTACAATAAATTTGTGAACACATTGGATGTGTGTGTTTATATTGGATGCAGAAGTTTTCAGTTTTGTGGCGAATCGCATGATTCACATTAGTGCTACACCAAACCTCCATTTGCTATGGTTTTTTCTGTTAAATGGCTACACCACACACCGAAAACCCCTTGACAGGTATGTTACATTCAACAATGATAAAGTGGCCTTTGTTATTACATTCAACAATGATAAAGTGGGCTTTGTTATTACATTCAACAAAGATAAAGTGGGCTTTGTTATTACATTCAACAATGATAAAGTGGGCTTTGTTATTACATTCAACAATGATAAAGTGGGCTTTGTTATTACATTCAACAAAGATAAAGTGAGCTTTGTTATTACATTCAACAATGATAAAGTGGGCTTTGTTATTACATTCAACAATGATAAAGTGGGCTTTGTTATAACATTCAACAATGATAAAGTGGCCTTTGTTATTACATTCAACAATGATAAAGTGGGCTTTGTTATTACATTCAACAATGATAAAGTGGGCTTTGTCATTACATTCAACAATGATAAAGTGGGCTTTGTCATTACATTCAACAATGATAAAGTGGGCTTTGTCATTACATTCAACAATGATAAAGCTTGATTGATTGATTGATTGATTGTTGCTTTAGGTCCAGCGGACTCTTCCGAGCCAAATCAGGACCGGACAACCCCCGATCCGCATAAAAGATCTGCTGAAACAACCCTAGTGGGAAAATTGAATGCCCTCCACCGGCCAGTCACTTTACAATAAAGACATCCCACGCAGGGGACGGCTGAGGCTTTACCCCAACTACTCGAACCCCCGGTTACACAAACAAAATAGAATACAAACATCATTATAAATTATCAACAAAACACATACATATAAAATGCCTATATTGCTAAATAATAACATCATAGGAAGCCCTAGTGACCACCCGGCAGAAAGCGTCCAACACTCCCAAGCTGATCCAACAGACCTCATACACAAACAAGGAGTCTTGTCCAGGAAGAGTTTTCAAGAAAAAAGGTAGGTCATTGATCTAGCGAAGAAGAAGATAGTATAGCAGAGTGATAGGACAGAGCAGGAATGGGAAAGAGCAAATGAGGAAGACAGCGACAGTATACTGAAACCCCCGGCACTCCAACGGGGGTACTGTTGCCGCAGTGAATCGGTCTTGCCTATAATTGATTGATTGATTGATTGATTGTTGCTTTAGGTCCAACGGACTCTTCCGAGCCAAATCAGGACCGGACAACCCCCGATCCGCATAAAAGATCTGCCGAAACAACCCTAGTGGGAAAATTGAATGCCTTCCACCGGCCAGTCACTTTACAATAAAGACATCCCACGCAGGGGACGGCTGAGGCTTTACCCCAACTACTCGAACCCCCGGTTACACAAACAAAATAGAATACAAACATCATTATAAATTATCAACAAACACATACATATAAAATGCCTATATTGCTAAATAATAACATCATAGGAAGCCCTAGTGACTACCCAGCAGAAAGCGTCCAATACTCCCAAGCTGATCCAACAGACCTCATACAGAAACAAGGAGTCTTGTCCAGGAAGAGTTTTCAAGAAAAAAGGTAGGTCATTGATCTAGCGAAGAAGAAGATAGTATAGCAGAGTGATAGGACAGAGCAGGAATGGGAAAGAGCAAATGAGGAAGACAGCGACAGTGGGAATTTAAAGCACTAAATTTCCAGAAAGTGGGGATACTATTTATACTGAAACCCCCGGCACTCCAACGGGGGTACTGTTGCCGCAGTGAATCGGTCATGCCTATAAAGGAAAGACCTGTTTTCAACTGGGGCTTTCACTTTTCCCTTTATAGGTTAGAACAATCTACAGTGGCAAGATTGCTCATGACCCCAAGTTGTAATGATAAAGTGGGCTTTGTTATTACATTCAGCAATGATAAAGTGGGCTTTGTCACTACGTTCAACAATGATAAAGTGGCCTTTGTTATTACGTTCAACAATGATAAAGTGGGCTTTGTTATTACGTTCAACAATGATAAAGTGGGCTTTGTTATTACGTTCAACAATGATAAAGTGGGCTTTGTTATTACATTCAACAATGATAAAGTGGGCTTTGTTATTACATTCAACAATGATAAAGTGGGCTTTGTCATTACATTCAACGATGATAAAGTGGGCTTTGTCATTACATTCAACAATGATAAAGTGGGCTTTGTCATTACATTCAACAATGATAAAGTGGGCTTTGTCATTACATTCAACAATGATAAAGTGGGCTTTGTTATTACATTAAGCAATGATAAAGTGGGCTTTGTTATTACATTAAGCAATGGTAAAGTGGGCGTTGTTATTGCATTAAGCAATGGTAAAGTGGGCTTTGTTATTACATTAAGCAATGGTAAAGTGGGGCTTTGTTATTACATTAAGCAATGGTAAAGTGGGCTTTGTTATTACATTAAGCAATGATAAAGTTTGCTTTGTTATTACATTAAGCAATGATAAAGTGGGCTTTGTTATTACATTAAGCAATGGTAAAGTGGGCTTTCGTTGCTCAAACCAACCGCTGAAGTCCGTTTCAGTTGTGACAGGAAGTGATTTCCCCTGTTTAACGGTACATCAACACGCTCTACGATCTACTAGGTGGTATTTTTAGCGCTATAGCAGCAGCTGTGGTTGCCATTATTAGGCACACACAAAATGATGAATTTATTTGTTTTAAAAAAACAATTATACTTTCCAAATAGGTGTGGTTTTGGGGTAAGCTATTTTTTAAAGTGGGGGTAACATTCACTGTGAATGTTAAAAGGATCTATCCAGGAGGCGTGGTCACAATGGGTCCCTTTAACTTTTAGATACAACAGCAGTCAATGATATCGGAAGCAATAACTTGCGTAGGAATATGTACATCGGTACTAACCTAACAGCTGTTGGAAGAAGTAATTAGCTAATATAGCTGTCGTAGGGTGTGGGTGATGTGGACAGTTAAAGAAGCACTATCACTGAAGAGGTTCATCTGATCAATTAGGGTACAACAAGGAGGGGTTAAGAGTTCAAGACCTTACGATGATGCAAAGAAGATAACAACAGAAACGACCCACGTCAAGTGGGATCAAGGTCACGAAGCACAAATTTACACAAATGTTACCTTTCACAGGTCCAAGACATAACTAGCCTGCTAGTGCCGATTACACGGTTTGACAAAAGGAAAATGTCCGAACTGAATAACAAGGATTCTCAAATATTAAAAAAGACAAAATGTTATGAAAACGAGACTTTACTATATCAATCAACTGTAAAATATACCCAATAAAAAAAAACTAATATAAAGTTATGAAGGAAAAATAACTTGTTACACTGTCCGTAATTCCGGTACAGCACCTCGAAGATAAGAGGACGCGGCATGTTTGGAAAGAGTAGGAAACATGCACTTACAATGAGGTATATATATGTAACGCGTCTCTATATTTGCGTTATCTTGTGAGAGTTAATCTAAACTACTTAATTCTAAACTTGTACGGGGAAAGGGCATGACAAACCAAGTTATGATATATAAGACATATAAAATAAACCAATCTCACTGCCGTTCACAAAGGGTTTGCCATGCGCTCAAATAAATCACAATAAACCATAGCTTATCTTCATTTATCCAATTTTAATAATCTAACTAGTATACATCATTCAAGTAACATAAAATTCTCATGCACATAAACTCTAACTAACAATACATAAGATGTTCAAATAAACTCATTTCATCTTACCTCATTTTCTTCTCTTTTCCACTCTCCTTTCCTCCTTTGGGAAACCACTAATTCTTGCCCTAAGAATTAATCTTCACTCACTAACTAACTCACTGACTACTTACCATCTAATTCTGCTCTCACACCAATTTCTAAACATTGTACACCCTACACTTATTACCCTACATATATTCTACAACTACTACAAATTCTCTCCTGCTCTTAGACACATTATGAATAAAACATTCTAAGGGCTACACTCTGACTCACTACAATAACCATGTCGAGCTTACAAGTTCTATAATCATCCCTTATCATCATCTTCGTCCCCTGTATAACTTTCCCTCAAAGGTTATAATTGCCGCCGGCCTGCGAAGGAGCGTCCTCGCTCCTTAAAAATTGAGCATGAAAAAAAAAAACAAAACAAAATAAAGCAAAGAGGGTACAAAGTGACGATACTAAAGCGATCTGAGGAGGCGAAGTGGCGAAGATGAGGTAAGACTTACAAAATATAAAAATTGCAAAAGAAGGTTGCATGCACCAAATGACAAGTAAGCACAAAACACCGAAAAACACAATTAAATAAGTCCGACGGCAAATTACTGGAAAGTTTATGTGCCACAAAAAAATTTTAAGGTAGTGCAGGAACACGAAGTGAAGACCGATGGATCCAGGATGAGAAACGACCAAAAGGGCTATGAGGACATTTGGCAATGAGGACACATGAGGACTGTCCCCACAAGCCAAGCAGCACCTTAAGGCGTTTACGCGTAAGTGAGCGTAAACAATATTGTAGACGGACGTGTAGACTTGCCATTGACGAAGGAACGTGGAGTGTCGCCAGAAGAAGATTGTGACGTCACCGCACCATGCAAACCTCCGTTGATGGAGAAACCGTGGTGTAGCGGACCCTGCAACCAGGATTCGACCGTAGATTATGACGAAATACGTAGTGTCTGAAAGAAGTAGTCCCACATGACGAGGCACCCAGGAGTATGCAGCAAGCGAGGGGGATGGGAGTGTGCGTTTAGGTGGAGCACACAAAGGGAATGGGAACGGAGATTACAGCATAGTAAAGGAGAAGAGCTCCAACCTCGTTTAGCGACAGTTTTTGCTCTCCCCCGTCTGTAATAGAGGAACATGGGAGATGATCAAAACTTTGGGAGAAGGTGGTAGAATGTTTGGTCGGGGAATACAAGGAGGGATGTTCTCTGCAACTGGATGAAGTGGGCAAATTGGGGTAGGGGCAAGCAGTCCAAGTGGGTGTAGGTGGGAACGAAGGTTGTGGAGATTTCAGACAATAGGCGAAGGTGGGATCTTTCATCAGGGTTGCTTCGTTAATTGAAGATGAAAGGTCTAATGCAATCGTAGACTGGTTTAACGTTGACGTGACGAAAAGGTCCAAGAAGGCCAAGACAGGGTAAGGCGATGGCTGAAGAAGGGAGGTACTACATGGTGTGATGGTGACGTCACTTGGCGACGCCGACGGTCGTCAAGTCATGAAGACATCCCTGAAGACCAAGGTAGATACGAGACATATTTCTCATAAAGTCAATATGACACGTTGATCACTGTTACGAAAGTTTTGTTGGAAAATGTTTGTTTTTAAAGTATAATTGTCACAACCACTGCAAAGCGTCCAAGGCACTGAATATCAATATTAATTACGACACACCAAAATATGTGACATGGTAACACCGTGACGGACATTCTATAACCTGCAAACAACACTATTGAATTAAAATCACCACAATATCTGAAAGAACACGAGAAAAATAGAAAAGCAAACAATTGATAAACTTGGTTGAAAACGGCAAAGACCGATACACAATCAACCATAAAGCATTATACCATCGAAATGACAAACGTGAACAAGAAAAACATTTAAAATCAACAAGTAAAAATGTGAGCAAAATATTCACAAAAGACATGAAAGAAGAACAAAAACCATTAAAGTGCAAAACAACCAATTTAACAAGTTTTAGAAAAAAAATTTGAAAAAGAGAAAAAAAACGTTACAAAGTAAGGGAGGCATAACGAGGAAGTCACCAATTGATGAGCAAACACTGTGCCATGTCAAGGCAGCTTCAAAAAGGCAAAGTGACAACAATAACACTAGAACTAACATGTCTGAAATAACAAAAAAAATGTAAACCTTAAATAAGATATAGGAGAGATACCGAGATAAACAGATAGAGTAGAAGTAGGGGAAAATTGCTCACTAGGACGGAACACACAGATGAGGGGAGACAACTGAAGATCAGAGCACACAGAGGGAATGGATAGACACGAAAAAGAAGAGAGAGAGGTATAGGAGAACGATAGCAAAATTTGGAGATGCGTGTGTGAGCGAGGAAAAGGGTCTGCATATGTGAGGGAGAAAGTACTACAAGACCAAGAGGTCAAGAGGTTAAAAGGTCACCTCTATGAATGAACATTCCTATCATGTGTAAACTAGGAATTTCTTAGCGTATGGAAAAGAATGGGGAAGGTCGGACAGAAGGGGAGATAACCAAGAGATCGACAGACAAGAATGGTACCTGAAAAAAAACGGCATCCCAATAAAATAATAGGGTAAAAACAATTATGCGATAAAAGAGATGTCCAATACAAATCATTATACAACAAAATTCTTAAAGATGATATTTATAAAAAAAATTAAATAGGAGCATACAAGGTGGAGCACAACGAAATATAAGTTATCATTGATCATGGATTAAAAAAAAACACACACACGAAATAATGCCAATAGAGAGTAATAATTCAAACATGATACATTAACACGAGTGAGTTGCAGTGGCCATGATACACAAACCAATGCAAAAAAATGTAAAATTGAGTATACATTAAGTCGAGCATCTGTGAGACTCATGTCTACCAGACGTAATCCATTAAGTAAAAATACAGTCCATTAAATATAAAGTCATAAACGAAGAACTTGTAAATTACGTTATAGATACGGATTACAACATCAATAGTATTATTGCGAGTACAACATCAAGGTTATTAAACACACAACATCAACGTTACTGCACACACATTGTAAGGTTACTGTGAGAATAAGTGTCAGCAAAATACGTGTACACAAAATCGTGTAAAACCCCTGAAAAATTCCAATGTCATTGACATGCACATAGAACACACTGAATAAACCCAAATACAACAAAAAGTAAGTGTCATCTGTAGACATTGTAGTAAAGTGATCGACAACGTTGCTGAATAGTGCAACACACTTCAGGGAAATGAACGCATGTAATAATTAGAAATTCGAATGAGTGCGTTGCAACATAGATACCCATAAAGAATAATTACGATTGTGAACATTTCATGTTGAACCAAGTACATAAAAAAAATTTTATTTTTCATATAATATAGCAACTGGAGGCAACAGATGTGCCGTTTGACTAAGTAAGGACATAAGAATCAATAAATAACATGCACATGAATTAATCCACCATGTGCTGATTCGTAAAAACCCGGAATTAGCACCATTATCAAAAACAAGTAAATATAAGTGTCAACATCATGCACAAAAGGTTGACCCAAGGATTTTATCTCAACAATTGACAAAACTGTTGCCGACTGTTGCGAGAAAATATGACACACATCAATGAACACTGCATGCAACGGTCATGCGTATCATGCATAGCATTTCCGAGATGGATGATGAATATCGTTACCCGTTCACACAAGAACCGTAGGCAACAATTGAACATAGCATTAATGAAAGAACTTTAATCAATTTCATCCATTTCGGATTGCAGTTGAATTAGTGACGGAAAAACCGAAGCCGTCGCCTTTTTCCGTGGCGAATCATGAGAACGAACATCCTGGGTAGAGGATGATTGAGCACCGAATTTATTTTCACGTCTCATAATGTGAGACAAGAATGCGCCGCACGCGGGGAAGATGCACGATTTCTTCCGTTTGTGTATTGTAATATGTAACTCAAGCCATGTAATATCGAGATCAGGAGGTGTAACGCATGGAAACCTCCGCAAAGATAACGGAATCATTTATTTATAGTAAAATAATATTGACTAGGACAAGCTGGGAGTGTGACAAAATAAATATTTACTAAGCGCTGGCCATTAAAAAATTCTTAGTTAACTTCCGTACGATAAATTGTAGTCTTCAACAAGTAGAACTAATAAGAACAATAAGTAGTAAGGCGAAGGTAAGGAGGAGAACGGAAGAAAAGGAGGTGATGGGCGAGATAGAGTAGAGCATTAGGCGAAGAAAGGGAGGTGGGCGGAAGAAAAAGGAGGGGGAAAAGCGCCTTGGGGATAATAGAGACAAAGATAGGATAGACCAAAAGTTACACTGCGCCGAATAGTAAATCCAGCTGTGAGACTAGTGTCCGTCAGCAAGGAAAGGAGGCTGACCAGACAAGATAGCCAAGAAGTCTGGGATGTTGACTAATCGAGCGGCATGAGGCGTTGTGTGATTGATGGGAACTGGTGGCGTGATAACCTGAAAAATTTGAAACAAAGCTGTCCTGAAAGAAATGAGCATTTTAATGGTTAAATACAAGTCATCACCTTGAAAAGCAACTATATATTCTGTTGTCCATAATAAATTGTAGAATGAAAATGAACAATGTTAAAATTACTTCATGAGCTACACATATCGTGCTAATGTTACCTGAATGTCGTGTACAATTAAGGATATGTATTGGCAGGATTGTTACTTTAGGTCCCGTGATGACATAAGGATGTTGCCAATGCTGGATAGTTGTTACCAGATGACCAAGATCTTTGAAGAAGATGCCATCAATCAAGCGAGCTGCATGAGTTGTCACCACTCCAGTGATGAAGGTAAGTAGAAGAAGGGAGGAGAAAAAGAAGCGACTGAAACAATTAAAGAACAGTGAACATGTGAAATAACCTATTCATGATAAGAAAACGAAAAACAGAGTTACATTTGTAACGTGAGATGAAGAAGTTAGGCCAAAGCAAGATGCTGTCTTCTGCAAGAAAAAGTGTAAAAATACATTATAAATAAGCACATTAGAAGAAGTTGAAGCTGGTGATCTGAAAGAAGAAGTGTTAAACAATTCAATACAATCTGGCAAATTATAAATAGTAGTAATATAAAAAGTAGTAGTCCGTACTATTCAAACTTGAAACGTACCTCAAGTATGTATTCTGTCATACGTACAAATTTATTCTTCAACTTAGAACTGAATTCTGTCACATCACAAAAGAATTGAACCCGTAAATAAAATGATGGAACGATACTTATCAATCCGTATCATGACTAACGTCACGAAGTGACGAAAAGCTTGTCGCGATTCAAACCCTTGCATGAAACGGAGAGGAAGGTATCATCAACATCGGTTCTGCAACTTAAAAACTGAATAAAAGATTATACACATCATCATACACACCAAGTATGATGTAAATCAATCAAACACATCCTCCAAATGTCTAAGTCCGCTAAGTCATTAGGCTTGAAAAGCATGCAAAGGCACCACATCACTGTAAACAAGTGATCATCTTATTATTCCCCAAGCCTCCTACAAGCCTGGATACAGCAAGACTCAATGCAAGTATTGCAGAGTCAATCCCATCTTAATTTAAGGTACACCACATGTACCTTTACCCAGTACAGCATTTGTGTACTTGTTCACTGTAGTGTCCCCGTTTACACTAGAATTCGTACCACCGGTGTACGCAACTTTCGTACCACCTTATGTACGACAGCATCACATCGCATCGCATAGATCCTTAATACTTGACGTACGTCGTCACGTACGTTTAATTTCCATCGTCATGGAACGTCTCATCACTACACATACTTAGTGATTTCCCCACATTTATTGTACTTATTAGCGCACATTTCAGTTTATGCGCACGAATTGGTACCTTGTATATCAACATCCTCATCGTCATCATCATCATCATCATCATCATCATCATCATCATCATCATCATCATCATCATCATCATCATCATCATCATCATCGGCATCATCATCGGCATCATCATCATCATCATCATCATCATCATCATCATCATCATCATCATCATCATCATCATCATCATCATCATCGGCATCATCATCGGCATCATCATCATCATCATCATCTGTCAAATGAGTGCTTAAGCAGTGCATTCATTTGCTTCATCGTCATCGTAATGAATCAAACACATAGTAAACATTATCAGTGCTTTATCAACAAGGTGTGGTCTCCAAAATATGACCCTCAATGACTTATATAGTCTGTCATGCAAGACAAGTATTACACCATATGAACCACAATAAAAACAAGTATGTATACTTTGTACAATCCTTAGTGTAATTAGTTTGAACATAGTCCGGATTATGATCGCACTTTTAAACACCTAGGTAATCACCGTTTGCGATTGCGACGTCTCGTACGTCCTTGCAAAGTTTTATTTACATGAAATTGCTGAATTAACTTTTCAGATATGTTAGTCGCGGGTTCCCACGTAGTGTTCGAGTACCCTCGCCACTTAACCCTATAGTATCTTTGTCCATTTCTCATCCTTGTTGCAAGTAGTCGTGCCACTTCATACACCGGTTCATCAATATCTGTTCCTGACGATGACACTACCGTATCACCTTGAGACTGACTTGCGCTCGTTACCTGAGACCCACTTTGAGAAATACGTTTAGGAGGTACATTCATTTGTGACGTTCGACCCTTCTCCTGGGATCGAATATCACTAGTTTCATCGTTCTGTTGGGTAGCTTTGTGAGACTGAAGGGAGCTACACGAGTACACTTAAGGAGGCTACACAATGAGTTTAATTACTTTCTTCCGTTTACACACCCCGGTTTTCATTGCCATCAGGTAGTTTCACAGGTTGTGTATCACTAACTTTAGTAAGAGCGATATCGGCAGGAAGAGAGAGATAAAAGCATGTGCTCTGAGGTCACGAATAGCTCTCCAGACTAACTGATAAGGTCAAAGGGTCACTGCTTAGGCCAGGCACTGCACTGCCGCAATTAATCATAGTCTACCACTGCAAGCATAGCCTACGGACCTTGACGTAGCTAATGAGAAGAAGGGGAGTAGGCTTACATGAGTGTGAACTTGTGTGCAGCTCTTTCGGTCCAAAAGTACCGTCTTAGTCGGCGTGCACCGACCAGTCTATCCATTATTTTATGTTTATTCTAACTCATCCTCTTTCTGCAAGTACACTTCCTACAGCTGCACTAATTGATATTGTTCCCAAAAAAATTCTATAGTCTGAAATGTTCAGGGACAACCGCAAGTCCACCAATGTAACGCGTCTCTATATTTGCGTTATCTTGTGAGAGTTAATCTAAACTACTTAATTCTAAACTTGTACGGGGAAAGGGCATGACAAACCAAGTTATGATATATAAGACATATAAAATAAACCAATCTCACTGCCGTTCACAAAGGGTTTGCCATGCGCTCAAATAAATCACAATAAACCATAGCTTATCTTCATTTATCCAATTTTAATAATCTAACTAGTATACATCATTCAAGTAACATAAAATTCTCATGCACATAAACTCTAACTAACAATACATAAGATGTTCAAATAAACTCATTTCATCTTACCTCATTTTCTTCTCTTTTCCACTCTCCTTTCCTCCTTTGGGAAACCACTAATTCTTGCCCTAAGAATTAATCTTCACTCACTAACTAACTCACTGACTACTTACCATCTAATTCTGCTCTCACACCAATTTCTAAACATTGTACACCCTACACTTATTACCCTACATATATTCTACAACTACTACAAATTCTCTCCTGCTCTTAGACACATTATGAATAAAACATTCTAAGGGCTACACTCTGACTCACTACAATAACCATGTCGAGCTTACAAGTTCTATAATCATCCCTTATCATCATCTTCGTCCCCTGTATAACTTTCCCTCAAAGGTTATATATATATCTATTACTGTGGTGTTCGGATCTCCTGCACACCAACCGAAAAACGAAGCTTCTAATGTGACATTAGACCACTGATTAAAAGTAATTTTATAAGAAAAGAGCACACAAATTTCATGGCGAAAATAACTACCTCTTAAACCGAGGTTAGAAATGGTCAACTCTGCTGTCTTCTTAAGCCTTACCCAAACGCATCAATTCTCGGGCATTGTCAACGCCTGTCAATTGTTATGAAATGGAATAGTATTGCAGGGAAATAGAACTGTCTTCTATATGCGTACTGGTGTATACAGGTCAACGTTGCAGGGATAGTTCAGCGTTGATCTTGGCCAAAGCGTTACACGTGTGTCATAACCTTTAGGCCGTGTGAAAGAGAAGGACCTGCTGGTCGCACAGAACCCACAGAGGTTGTCCCCCTTGCCCTGCCGTCATCCTGCGCGGTCTGTGGATCTCTGTGAGGGTGAGGACCTTGCAGTCGTGGAGATGGTCCAGCACGTACACACAGTTGTCCTGCGTCACCGCCACACGCAACACCTCATGTCCTGAACACAGCGATACATATTATTATATCATTATACCGATGAGTGAATGGATGACGGGGGATTCTTTTGTAACATGTAAACAGATACAGATTTTCCTGTACTTTTTTCGGCAGTAGGGATCGAGAAGTTAAGCGCTATGGTCCTCATTTTTCTCGTGGCCAGCTTTACGAGGGAGGTTTTCATCTTCTCTTGAAGGATGATTGACCTTCGGTTCTAAATAGGGCTAGATGCTCGTTCAAAGCTGGGCACGCCTTGCTGTTGTGTACGGTTTCGTCGCTGTTTGTTTTTCTGCTGTTCAGTATTGTCTCATGCACCTACTAACCAGTCCCATTCAAAGTATAGACGATGCTTAACTTGGTAGGCTACTACAGCCTATGTCCTCATCACTATGCGCCTTCAACACCGACGAAAAAAAAAACACCCACCACACACACACACGCACACACACCCACACACACACACACACACACACACACACACACACATACTTGTATTCATGTTTAAATGGGGTCCTTTGACCTAATTCGCCGCCTAAGAGGCAAATTTCGTCAAAAAAGACACCTTTTTGGCAGAAGTTTGACCTAATTCCTCGCTCCTAAGAGACGAAGTAGGTCACGTTTCTTCAAAAAAGCACCCTTTTCGCAAAAACTTTGACCTAATTCCTCGCCTATAAGGGACAAAGTAGGTCAAGTTTGTTCAAAAACACAGCTAGGATAAGGAACTTTCCTCGACGATTAGGGTAAGGCAGTGCCTCGACGATTAGGGTAAGGCAGTGCCTCGACGATTAGGGTAAGGCACCCGTTCCAGAAAAGGGTTAGGGTCAGGGCTAGTTGCAGCGCTGCAACTAGCCCTGACCCTAACCCTTTTCGAGGCACTGCCTTACCCTAATCGTCGAGGCACTGCCTTACCCTAATCGTCGAGGCACTGCCTTACCCTAATCGTCGAGGAAAGTTCCGTCTAAATAGTTGACCTAGTTCGTCTCCTAGGAGCGACGAAATAGGTCGAACTGTCTTCAAAATTTTTCCGAAAATTGACTGGATTTTCTCCGTCCCGGATAGTGCACTCCTCTGTACTTAAAACACTCCCATGCACTACAACTGCACTCCCTTGCACTAAAAGAGCACTCCCGCGCACTTTGGAAAAAGTGGGGCCCTGGAAAAAAGTGGGGTCCGAGCAAAAGACCCCATTTATGACTAAAAACACAAAGTCGAGTTACCACTTTGACATAAATACACGTGCACACACACGCGCGCGTGTACGCACATGCATAACACACACACACACACACACAAAACGGAACATATTTGAAAGATCAATCGATGGTTTTTGTAACAAGTCTGGACTTTGTATCTCTCATAGTTTAGGGCAAGGTCACTTCAAAGTACCCATTTAAATCAAATTTGGAAGACTCTATAGTGACTTTGACCTTCGAGCGAGGTTGACAATACTTGTTTGATAGATGTATCTCATTAATATATATTATGATAGATGGGTCTAATTAATATATATTATGATAGATGTGTCTCATTAATATGTATTATGATAGATGTGTCTCATTAATATATATTATGATAGATGTGTCTTATTAATATATATTATGATAGATGTGTCTCATTAATATATATTATGATAGATGTGTCTCATTAATATAAGTATGATAGATGTGTCTCATTAATATATATTATGATAGACGTGTCTTATTAATATATATTATGATAGATGTGTCTCATTAATATATATTATGATAGATGTGTCTCATTAATATATATTATGATAGATGTGTCTTATTAATATATATTATGATAGATGTGTCTCATTAATATATATTATGATAGATGTGTCTCAGTAATATATATTATGATAGATGTGTCTTATTAATATATATTATGATAGATGTGTCTCATTAATATATATCCCCCCGTTGGGGTGCCGGGGGTTTCAGTATAAATAGTATCCCCACTTTCTGGAAATTTAGTGCTTTAAATTCCCACTGTCGTTGTCTTTCTCATTTGTTCTTTCTCATTCCTGCTCTGTTCTATCAATCTGCTATACTATCTTCTTCTTTGCTAGACCAGTCACCTACCTTTTTTCTTGAAAACTCTTCCGGGACACGACTCCTTATTTGTGTGTGAGGTCTGTTGGATCCGGAATATTGAACGCTTTCTGCCAGGTGGTCACTAGGGCTTCCTATGATGTTATTATTTAGCAATGTAGGCATTTTATATGTATGTGTTTTGTTGATAATTTATAATGATGTTTGTATTCTATTTTGTTTTTGTAAACGGGGGTTCGATAAGTTGGGGTGAAGCCTCAGCCGTCCCCAGCGTGGGATGTCTTTATTGTAAAGTGACTGGCTGGTGGTGGAGAGCTTTCAGTTTTACCACTAGGGTTGTTTCAGCAGATCTTTTATGCGGATCAGGGGGTTGTCTGGTCCTGATTTGGCTCGGAAGAGTCCGCTGGACCTAAAGCAATAATCATGTAATGTAATTAATATATATTATGATAGATGTGTCTCATTAATATATATTATGCACCAAACAATCATAAATCCACGATCAACAACTTAAGGGGACAATTTTAAATTGCTAAATATTATCATTTATTGACTAACATTGTTACCTTGAACTTGAAATGAGATCATTCAATCACTGATAGTGTTAGAGCTCTCATGGGGATACACCACCCTACCAAGTTTGGTTTGGATAGCTTTGTCACGCGCCGGCTACCATACATTTTTTTTAACTGTACATAAACCCGTGTTTTTCGTAAGTTAGTTGCTGCTGTTCGTTTAGCCGTCAATTCCGAGCAAGAGTGTACGCATAAATGATATAGAGAGAGGGAACCGGTTTGGGCCTGGCCGACCGTTTGCTGAGCATGTTCGCTATTCTAGAAAGTTACAACGGGTATTATACTGCAGTGATAGAGGTCAGTCAGTCAGAAAGAGTCAGAGAGAACAGACTTCCGCACTGGGGGTAGGACTAGGCGTATATCTATGTGTTTGATGTCCTTAGTAAGCAGTAGTGGAAACTCTATTGGATCCCCTGCAAAGCCATTTTCAGTAGCCCTGACTTGGATGCCCTGTGACCCGGAGGAGTGCGGCGGAGACTGAAGGACGCCTCAACTTGTGTTGTCATGTGTTGTGTTGTCTGCGTTGCCAGTTGGGGTTTTATCACCAGTGGAGGTAAATACTCATGCTTTTCTTTAGTGGCGTGCTGCATTCTCTGGTGTATGAGTGTGTAAATAGGTAAGCCTGTAGAATGTAATATTTTTCACCATTATGTTAGGTCATTGTTCTGGGGTAAATACGTTCATAGGGGGGATTTTATTCTGTTATTTTATGATGGATTTTTCTTCTTCTTATTGTTTATTTAATAGGGAATGAATTATTGAATACAGTATAATCGTTTTATTTAATGAAGGGAGAGAATTATTCTGTACATATACCTTGCCTTCATTATTTTCGCAAGGGAGATAATTTGTCAGTATATTATCAGTATTTTTTAAAAGGAAATTTAATAAGTATTTTAGTAGAGGAATGACTGCATTTAAAATGAAATATAAGTTGAATGGAAGTATTTTTCATTACTATATCATTAAAGGTTTGATTGTGGTTAGTATCTAAACAATTGTTGAATTTCATCTTTTATGCATTTTCATAAGGCATGATGTGAATAGTAAAGATTTGTGCTGGAGTATCTCAGAGTTGAAGGCAAAAGTAAACAATTTAGAGAGAGTACAGTCAAGATTGTGTACGATGAAAGACATTTAATAATCATGAATCGGAACAAGTATGAACAATGAAACATAGACATTGATAAAGTTTTTGTGTTACGATTTTATTCATGATGACGTTTGTGCGCGGAAAACAGTGAAGACAACACGATGGTGACAGTTTTGGCAAATATAATCGTGTTGGCAAATGTTAGGATATCTGACTGTATTTTCAGTGCACTGATGCTGATGATGATGACGATTGTTTTGAACATCTGCCGAGACGATCTGAGCGGCTGAGGTTGAACTGATTCTGGTTCCGGTCCGACTTGGGTTGGACGCTGAGAGGTCTGGTCAGCTACGCAGGAACCACCCAGCCGAGTTACCTTCCCCCTGCACTGAGGACCATGTACGGTTCAGATGGGAACCGTGTGAGGGCCGCCTATGCGTTGCTGTGTCTTCAGGGGTGGTAATTCCGTATCGTCTACAGGAAGGTCTACATCAAGGAGTGTTTCATTTCGGTTTGAAAAGGAAATCTGGAAAAAAAGAACTTAAACGACTTTGAGTAATAGCTTATGAAAGTATAAAAAGAAAGGCCTTAATATGCGCATATTTTTCTAGAGTTTTTGAATAGAGCGAATATAAAAACAAGTTTTCATAAATCAGTTTGTTTATTTTCATTTCATCATTGCATTTGTAAATATCATTTGTTTATTGTTAAATATGTTGCGTATGCTTGTGAATATGAGTGAGGGAAGTGTGTGCTGTTAGAGGGACGGGAGGGGTAGTTAGTACGTTTGGGGAATAAAAGAGTTGTTTCGTTAACTTACCACTGGTGTTTGTGTTCTTATTTAGTGTGTGGGTGGGGTGTGCTCGGGTTGTAAGGACTAACAATGTTCGCGGGATTCTGACTTACGTCAGCGTCACGTGACATTAATTGGTGGCAGCGGTGGGATAGAATAAGATTAGGGGGAGGTAACTGTTTAGGTAATTAGGTAGAGTAGTGGGATTTGTGTAGTTGTGTGTACCAGTGGTCGTGTGTGTACGTGTTTGTGTACGAATGTGTTCTAGCGGGCGGTTGGCGGGGGTGGGAGTGTGTTGCACTGAGGGCCACGGCCAGAGAGTGCGGCACGCGTGAACAGAGGGGGGCGTGAGTGTTTGCCTCCTGCCATTTAGGTACCAGGTGGTAGGAACCCTCTGGCTCTTGTCGTTGTCTGTCTAGTTATCATTCGTTGTCTAGTCCTAATCGTTTTCTGTTTTTTGTTGGGCAGGTGTCCTGACGGGAAACGTCGTCACCGCCGGGTCGTCGGGCATTCGTGTCAGGGATGCCGCCAAAGCGGGAGGGACGACCAACTCGGACGGGGCGTGGCGCCACCGCGGGGCCCAGCGCTGAGTCCGCGGGAAGCGAACCAGGGGACGAGTCCCAAGCCGAGGAAGAAGCCATTTTGGCTACCCCATCAGGGAAGAAAACCACAGTGAGTACGCTTACTCATACCCCTGGTGCGACAGGTCTGACTCTTGGTGATAACCCGGAAATTAAGGAGGGGTTAGGAACTAGGGTAAGCCCGCATGAGCACATCAAACAGTTAGGGGAGAGTTTAGGCCTCACTGGTGCAGCATTAGCGCAGTTTGTGATAGCCGAGGTCAGGCGTAAGGGAGAGCAGGAGGTTGCTGAGCGTCTCTTGGAACGTAGGTTAGCTGCAGAGAGGGAAGCTCGTCGGGATGAATTAGCAGTGGCCGAACGTAGAATAGCTGCAGAGAGGGAAGCTGCAGAGCGTAAACTGGCCGCGGAACGAGAAGCTCGTCAGGAGGAGTTAGCAGCTGCAGATCGTAGGTTAGCCGCAGAGAGGGAAGCTCGTCAGGAGGAATTAGCAGCCGCCGAGCGAAGGCTGAAGTTTCAGATAGCTGCGTCAGAGAAGAAATCCGAAGCGGATAGGAAAGCGTCAGAGGCGAGTAGGTCCTTTTCATTAAAGTTGAAGCCGCTAGACGACAAAGAGGATGTCGAAGCCTACCTACAGATGTACGAAAGGGTAGCCGTGACGCAAGGTTGGCCGAAGGAGGTGTGGGGGGTACGTTTAGCTCCATTGTTACAGGGAGAGGCCCGTGACACTTATCTCAGGCTAACTGTTGAGCAGAGCAAGGATTTCGATGTAGTAAGGGGGGCGTTGCTTAAGAGGTTTAGGCGAGACGCCGAGTACTACCGCCGTCAGTTTCGAGAGGCTAAGAAAGAACCTGCAGAAACTTTTCCTCAGCTGTATGTTAGGCTAAGGACCGCAGTAACGCGCTGGTTTGCTTTAGCTGACAAAAACATCGAAGATGTTGCAGTAGTGTTAGACATGTTTCTGGCCGAGCAACTGTATGGGATCATGAACCCGGAATTGGAGATGACTGTTAGGGAAAAACGCCCGAAGAATGGGGAGGAAGCAGCAGAGCTGGCACAGCTCCATCTCGATGCTAAGAGGGCAGTTACACGTCCACCTATGGGAGGTCCTTTCAAGTTCAAAAGGGATAAACAACCCAACAGAGGTACAGGAACCAAGGTAGAAACCAGAGGGGAACAGTCTAGTTCGGGGAAGAAACCGGAAGAACGGCTGTGTTTCAAGTGTCACAAACCAGGACATGTAGCCCGGAATTGTCAGAATAGAGTAGCCGTCAACCAAGTGACAATAGCTCCCGAAACGTCAACCACGATGACAGGGCCAGTAACTGTAGGGGTGAAAACCATAGTACCCTTTGACCCCTGGAGTAAGGGATTAGCCCAAGGGAGAGAAGTCCGCATTATGCGAGATACAGGTGCCGACATGGGCGCGATTGCAGCGAAGTGGGTGCAGCCAGAACAGTTATCAGGGAGGCATGTTGACGTCAATCCCGTAGACCACAGCAAATCGGCTAAGTATCCTACTGCTTGGGTTGAGTTAGATTCGCCGTTTGTAAGGGGGAAAATCGAACTCATAGTGGTTGAGCACATGGGACCAGACGTTATACTTGGTAATTGGGTGACTTTCGCTGACGGACAACGTAGCCCAGTGACCGTAGACGCTAGTGAGTGCGCCATGGCAGCAGCTGTCCAGACTAGAGCGCAGGCAAAGAGAGAAAAGAAGGGGGAGGGTCCCTTGAAGTTGAGGAAGCAGGTCGATCTTGATGTGACACCTTCTCAATTGATAGAGTGGCAAACCCAAGACGAGACTTTGGCCAGAGCACGTAAGCTGGCAGATGAAGGTAGGGCCATCACCTCAGGAAAGGGACTGGTAGAGTTCTGTAGAAAGAAGGGTATTCTCTACCGAATGTACGCAAAAGGTGGAAGTCAGATGTCACAATTGGTAGTACCAAAGCAGCTGAGAGAGACGGTAGTCAGACTAGCGCATGATCCGCCGATGGGAGGACATTTGGGAGGGAAGAAGACCCGAGAGAGGATATGGGGGACCTTTTATTGGCCCGGTTTGTGCAGTCAAGTCAGACGGTACTGCGAGTCATGTGAGCAGTGTCAGAGGGTAGTGCCGAGGGGGAAGGGTGCCCCGAGTTCCTATGCAGCACTTACCGTTGGTAGAAGAACCATTCCAAAGAGTAGCAGTAGATATAGTGGGCCCCATCACACCAGCGTCCGACAGGGGAAACCGGTTCATTTTGGTGACAGTGGACTATGCTACTAGGTATCCCGATGCCGTTCCTTTGAAGAGGATAGATGCGGAAAGGGTGGCCGAAGCACTTTGGGAGATCTGGTCCAGAGTAGGTATCCCGAGGGAGGTACTCACAGACCAAGGGTCACAGTTCACTTCTCAGGTTATGAAGGAAGTCAACAGGCTACTCTGTATTCAGGGCCATTGTACAACACCATATCATCCGCAGTCGAATGGACTAGTAGAGAGATTCAATGGTACTTTGGTGGCCATGTTAAAGAAATTGGCGTCAGAAAAACCAAAGAGCTGGGATAGGTATATTCCCGCACTCCTGTTTGCATACAGGGAAGTACCCCAAGAATCAACAGGTTTCTCGCCATTCGAATTGTTGTATGGGAAGACAGTCCGGGGACCGATGTCCGTGCTGCGAGATCTGTGGACTAAGGAGCAGATGGAAGAAAACATACGAGATGCTAGCCAGTATGTTGTAGATCTACGGAATCGCATCGAGGAAACGTGCAGGTTAGCCCGGGACAATCTGAAAGCAGCATCGAAGAAGCAGAAACAACATTTTGACAGAAAGGCTAAGCAGCGTTGTTTCATAGCAGGCGACAGGGTGTTGTTATTGCTACCTGTAAAGCACAACAAACTGGAGATGTCGTGGCAGGGACCATTTGAGGTGATGGAACGTGTGGACCAGTGTGATTATCGTGTACGTGTGGGCAGCAAGACTAAGCTCTATCATGCCAACCTGCTTAAGAAGTTCCAGGAACGAGTTGCGTTGTCCACAGTGGTAGTGGAGGAAAGGGATGAGGATGAAGAGGAAGAGATGTCAGTGCTGAGAGGGGATGTACCAACAGTCCCGTTAAAAGCGTCCGAGGGTCCAGCAGACATACACTTAGATCCCAACTGTCCCGAGATCCATCTCGAGCTGAGAACTTTGGCTAGTCAGTACAGTGATATTCTCACAGATTTTCCGTTAAGAACCAGCCTGGACACGTGCGAAATTCGCCTGGTGGATGAAATACCTGTGAGGACAAAATAGTATCCATTACCTCATTCACAGCTGGAAGTCGTTAAGACTGAAGTCGAAACTATGATGGAAATGGGAGTAATAGAGAGAGCAAACTCACCATACAGCTCACCGATCGTACTGGTCAGAAAGAAGGATGGGACTATCAGGTTTTGTGTGGATTTCAGGAAGCTGAATAAGAAAGTCATATTTGATGCCGAGCCGATGCCAGACATCGATTATTTGTTTTCACGTCTAGCGAAGGCAAGATATCTCAGCAAGCTGGATTTAGCAAAAGGATATTGGCAAGTACCCATGCTTGAAAGTGACAAAGCGAAAACAGCATTTACCACACCAGCAGGCCAATTCCAGTGGAACGTGATGCCATTTGGACTGAAAACAGCAGGGGCAATCTTTTCGAGAATGATGAGGAAGCTCCTGGAACCGTTGCATTTGTCAGAAGTGAGTAACTTCATGGATGACGTCATGATAGCGTCTGAATCTAAGAAGCGCCATCTACAGTGCATAGCCATGATCTTCTGTAGGTTGAGAGAGGTTCAGTTGGCAGCCAGACCTAAGAAGTGTTACCTAGGTTTCAAACAGCTAGAGTATCTTGGACACATTGTAGGGAACGGTCAGATCAGTCCTGAGGAAGACAAGATGCAACGCATCAAGGATGCGCCGAGACCGCAGACAAAAAGACAGGTTAGGTCATTTTTGGGGTTGGTGGGCTATTATAGGAAGTTTGTCCCAAACTTTGCAGCCATAGCCGCTCCATTGACAGACTTGACAAAAGGGGGTAAAGCAGGGTCAGTGACGTGGTCCGATGCGTGTGAGACAGCTTTCGAAACGCTGAAAGCCAGGTTGTGTTCGGGTCCTGTGTGCTCGCTGCCCGACTTTGATCGTCCGTTCGTCCTGCAGACAGATGCGTCAGAGGGAGGAGTAGGGGCGATGTTATGTCAAGACAAGGGTAGTGGGTTGCAACCGATCGCATGCGCCAGTAAGAAACTGTCAAAAGCGGAGCGTAATTACTCTACCATAGAAAAGGAATGCCTAGCCATAGTTTGGGGTGTTCAGAAGTTTAGACAGTATCTTTATGGCAGAACCTTTGTGGTACAAACCGATCACAGACCGCTGCAGTATTTACAGCAGGCGAAAACCACTAGCAGTAGGCTAATGAGATGGGCGCTCCAGTTACAACCGTTCTCCATCCGAATAGAGAACATCCCAGGAAAGGAAAATGTACCAGCCGATTTTCTTAGCAGGAACATTTAGACAGAATGTACATCACTTGAAGGGAGTAAAAGAAAAAATAGTCAGGTAGCCAGAAGGTAATCAAACCCGGGTGTTTGATCTGGGGGGGAGGTGTGTCACGCGCCGGCAACCATACATTTTTTTTAACTGTACATATACCCGTGTTTTTCGTAAGTTAGTTGCTGCTGTTCGTTTAGCCGTCAATTCCGAGCAAGAGTGTACGCATAAATGATATAGAGAGAGGGAACCGGTTTGGGCCTGGCCGACCGTTTGCTGAGCATGTTCGCTATTCTAGAAAGTTACAACGGGTATTATACTGCAGTGATAGAGGTCAGTCAGTCAGAAAGAGTCAGAGAGAACAGACTTCCGCACTGGGGGTAGGACTAGGCGTATATCTATATGTTTGATGTCCTTAGTAAGCAGTAGTGGAAACTCTATTGGATCCCCTGCAAAGCCATTTTCAGTAGCCCTGACTTGGATGCCCTGTGACCCGGAAGAGTGCGGCGGAGACTGAAGGACGCCTCAACTTGTGTTGTCATGTGTTGTGTTGTCTGCGTTGCCAGTTGGGGTTTTATCACCAGTGGAGGTAAATACTCATGCTTTTCTTTAGTGGCGTGCTGCATTCTCTGGTGTATGAGTGTGTAAATAGGTAAGCCTGTAGAATGTAATATTTTTCACCATTATGTTAGGTCATTGTTCTGGGGTAAATACGTTCATAGGGGGGATTTTATTCTGTTATTTTATGATGGATTTTTCTTCTTATTATTATTTATTTAATAGGGAATGAATTATTGAATACAGTATAATCGTTTTATTTAATGAAGGGAGAGAATTATTCTGTACATATACCTTGCCTTCATTATTTTCGCAAGGGAGATAATTTGTCAGTATATTATCAGTATTTTTTAAAAGAAAATTTAATAAGTATTTTAGTAGAGGAATGACTGCATTTAAAATGAAATATAAGTTGAATGGAAGTATTTTTCATTGATTGATTGATTGATTTATTATTGCTTTAGGTCCAGCGGACTCTTCCGAGCCAAATCAGGACCGGAGTATTTTTCATTACTATATCATTAAAGGTTTGATTGTGGTTAGTATCTAAACAATTGTTGAATTTCATCTTTTATGTATTTTCATAAGGCATGATGTGAATAGTAAAGATTTGTGCTGGAGTATCTCAGAGTTGAAGGCAAAAGTAAACAATTTAGAGAGAGTACAGTCAAGATTGTGTACGATGAAAGACATTTAATAATCATGAATCGGAACAAGTATGAACAATGAAACATAGACATTGATAAAGTTTTTGTGTTACGATTTTATTCATGATGACGTTTGTGCGCGGAAAACAGTGAAGACAACACGATGGTGACAGTTTTGGCAAATATAATCGTGTTGGCAAATGTTAGGATATCTGACTGTATTTTCAGTGCACTGATGCTGATGATGATGACGATTGTTTTGAACATCTGCCGAGACGATCTGAGCGGCTGAGGTTGAACTGATTCTGGTTCCGGTCCGACTTGGGTTGGACGCTGAGAGGTCTGGTCAGCTACGCAGGAACCACCCAGCCGAGTTACCTTCCCCCTGCACTGAGGACCATGTACGGTTCAGATGGGAACCGTGTGAGGGCCGCCTATGCGTTGCTGTGTCTTCAGGGGTGGTAATTCCGTATCGTCTACAGGAAGGTCTACATCAAGGAGTGTTTCATTTCGGTTTGAAAAGGAAATCTGGAAAAAAAGAACTTAAACGACTTTGAGTAATAGCTTATGAAAGTATAAAAAGAAAGGCCTTAATATGCGCATATTTTTCTAGAGTTTTTGAATAGAGCGAATATAAAAACAAGTTTTCATAAATCAGTTTGTTTATTTTCATTTCATCATTGCATTTGTAAATATCATTTGTTTATTGTTAAATATGTTGCGTATGCTTGTGAATATGAGTGAGGGAAGTGTGTGCTGTTAGAGGGACGGGAGGGGTAGTTAGTACGTTTGGGGAATAAAAGAGTTGTTTCGTTAACTTACCACTGGTGTTTGTGTTCTTATTTAGTGTGTGGGTGGGGTGTGCTCGGGTTGTAAGGACTAACAATGTTCGCGGGATTCTGACTTACGTCAGCGTCACGTGACAAGCTTCAATAGATTCCCAGTACTTAACAACGCTACATTTTTCCTAAACAGACGCGCGGACAGAAAGATAAAGGGAAATGTATCCACATTTTGAAAAAAATTATCATTTCTGGACTATTTAGGACTCATTCAGTGCAGATTTGACAAATCTGGAAATGTTGATATTGGGTGCGTGCATGCGAGTCAATGAATCGTACACCATTTTCAGCAAATATTAAAATGTCCCACCTCTGAACTTGGAGAAGCAGACGTCACCTGTGACGTCACGAGAAGCTGGGCACGATGTAGACAACGACACACCATGGCGGCGAGGAGACGCTGAACAGAAGGACGCCACTGGCTCGGGATCTAGACGACGGTAAACGGTCACATGCACGCCCTCTCCATTCTCGCTGTGTACAGTAATAATCGTCGTCATCGCCATCATCAACTATCATCAACTGATCAGCATTTAGTTAGTCATTCATTGTTTATAAGGTCCAGCGGACTGCAAACAGCCCAATCAGGACCACACAGATCAGCACTGTCGTAGCCCCCAACATCATCATCAACATCATCATTAGCAACTGCAGCAGCCAGGTCGCCATCATCTTCTCCATCGTCATTATCCTCTTGCTCTTATTAGTGCTGACTCACAATTTAGGAAACAAATCTTCAACACAGTAAGTATCAATAACCATTACTGACCTTGAGCAAGATCGCATGACGGCAAAGTATTCCCCGTCTGAAGACACATCGAATGCTCGAGGTGTCCCCAAGTGACAGATCTGACAGATAGAATGAGCAATATAAAACAACGTCACATTTTGGTCTGCTTTTATGCATCATGCATTCAAGCAAGCACTTCAGTAAATCCTTCAGTACTTAAACTGTGTAATAGTAGGACTGGAAAATCAACGCCAACTGACACAGTTACAGCAAAGACCATTATTGTGCAGCTCTTGCGCACTGAGGAGTCGTTATGGGTGGATATCTGCACAATACAAATGGACATCATCATCATCATCATCATCATCATCATCATCATCATCATCGTCGTCGTCGTCGTCGTCGTCGTCGTCGTCAAAATAGAGTTTACCTGAAAGACGACCCTGGATAGTGGTTCCTTGGAGGAGCCGAAGGTGACCTCATCTACGTCATACACGTTATTCGGATCCTGCGGACACTTGCCCAGCCTCAGCACATAGAACTGGTTACCGTGGAAACTGGCGTGGGAGTACAACAAACGTCCTTGGGGAAAAATATTGAAAGGACCTTGATGAAATATGAACACACAAATCATCTTGATAGACAGATATTGTTTACTTTAGTAGGGAATTGTGCAAAAGTCCAGGTACAGTGATTATAATTCTAAACGATGATTACAGTTTCCTTGGTTAATTTAACACATTACATGACTGACCTTTCAGGACTCCTTCCGGGTCGGAGATGACAGAGAGACTGCTGATGTCATGACCGGAATACGCTATGGTTTCGTTGGAGAAGATTATCCCAGATGGCAAGGCGATGAAGCCCTGTGCCACAGAACTGTCGATATAGGGAATGTCATCGTGGTATTCTGTTCTGTGAAGCCGATCCATGGATAATTCAAACACCTGTGGAAAAAACATAAAGAAGGAAAAGTCACTTGTATCAGTATATGGGTGACACATATTAAAGGATACAAATAAATAACAGAGCGTTATGATTGAGACACGCACAATAGATCCGATCATTTTGTTTTGCAAAGCATGCAATGATAGCGTGTATTTACCTTTGATTTGATTTTGCACTGTTGCTAGAAGAAGCTTTGTATAATGTTGATGATTATCGTCAGTCGATAGTGTTAAGAATTTTCAGGAATTATTTGTTTATTATCGACGGAAGCTTCCAGATAGTTCTGGTAAAAGCTAATGGATTCTTCTAACCTAAAGTATGTTCTATGGCGTAAGACAGTACATAGTTCCGGTGACGAGTTTTATTTTGATTGGGTGTTATTGCGTAATGCTGGAATGTACGAATTTTTTCTCGATTGCAAAGAGGCTATTAAGTACTGCACTGTCTGCTTGTGGGACTGTCTTTGTAGTGATTTTCGGAAAGTGATCTTGTATGCAGTTGTTGATGTTCGCTGAATAACGTTGGAAAATTTTATACGACGACTCCTGCCTTGTTGCTGAGTGAACAGGCTGCGTGGATAAACGAATTCGAGTTACACATATCAAGATTCAAGCATCGGGGCTGAATCGACTTTTGATAAATAAGCGTGTAACATAGAGAGTACAATGTATTATTGTCGTTGTAACCACTGTAATCACCATCACCATCATCATCATCATCATCATCATCATCATCATCATCATCAACCGGTGGTCCTGATTCGGCTCTTTGCAGTCTGCTGGGCCCTATAAACACTGTCTATCTATCTATCTATCTATCTGTCACAGGGCAGCCTGTGGTGAAACCGGGTAGTAAGTGTGAGTGGAGAGTTAATGAGTTGGGGTAGTAACTGCGCGGTGTCGTATGTATGGTTATGTGCGTGGAAAGCGTGATTTTTGAACAGCATAGTTTGGCCAGCCAGTTTTGGGGAATGTGTTCACTGTTAGTCAGAACAGGTTTTGCAGAGCTACGGTGTAGACCGGGTTGTTTTGTTGCTCTGGGTGTTTTGGTTGTTCTGGAAAAGTAGGGGGGACAGTTATTAACGAATAATAGTAACTGGTTCCAAAAAGAGTATACTAGTTGGAAAAGGTGCTGTGTTTTGTAGTTTAACTCTCAGATTGGAGTGCAGCTATAATATAGCAAAGTTTGTGCAGTGTGGTAGTTTAGTGTGAGGCATTGTCCACTAATGGAAACTATGCACTGGATTTACCCTACTTGGAGTACTGTGTTAGGCAAGCAGTGAAAGCTAGCTACAGGTACTTTTACAATCGAGCCGTTGGGTGAGTGTGATGGTGATTTTCCTTTACTGTGCTAATGACCAATGGCCGGCTGTTTGGGGTGTTGAACGATAGCTGTGCGTGAGGCTGGGGGAAGTATGGTTGCACTGAGGAGAGGAAGGGTGCGACTGAAGGAGGGAGAATGAGGGAGGAGAATGGGGGTGAAGTGTGATGAAGGTAGGATGGAAGTGGTTGCTGTTGTTGAGGTTGCGGTTGCTCAAGATGGATAATGTGTTGATGATTTCATGTATTCATTTGCAGCATTGTTCATTTCATGCATTCATAATGTCATTTAGTTTTTGAATTATGTGTTTGATTACAAGAGACAGTAAAAGTAGTCAAGGGAAGTGAAATGGACAGCAGTGGCGCTTCCTCAAGATACAGGAATTAGTTAGTGTAGTAAGGGGGGAGAGTGTGAGGAGGGAGGGGGACAGAATCGGGTGGACTTGACATTAACAATACGGCAAGCATGTTGCAGGTTCGAAAGTCTTTGTTCGTCGCTCGGAAGTTCGTCGAACTCTTCAGCGCGACGACGACGACGACATCCGGTCGTTGGACCCACATCATCATCACCACCCATTCGTCCACGTCCACGTTTGTGAACATCCTCATCGTTCCACAACCCCATCTTTCCCGCGTGATCGTGACGTCTGTTGCGGGACCTAGCCTCGGCGTTACGAGGTAGCCGACAGGAGGAGTCAGGCTGAGAGGCGTCGACGGCGGCAGGGCCGCCGCAACTACAGCGTCATCATCACCATCATCGTCATCGTCAGCGGCGGAGGGAGTGGCGACACCACAGCGCCTGGATTAAACAGCGACAGTCCAGCGTCAACCACAACGGGGAGGCAGCTACCTTTCGGAGGCATCAACGGGGACACCCTACTATCAGGTCGGCTCGTTCTTTATTTGTCCCCCTCTTGACACTTGCCCCCTCTGTGCCCGGACATTGGCGTTGCACAGTCGTTAGTTAGACGTGGTTGATCAGCAACCCCCGTTCATCTGACATTTCCATTTCATTGCTCATTGATCCATTGATTGTTCCATCACCATTTTTCTCGTTTCATGTGTAAATGTTGTATGTGTATGAGTGTGTGGTATGAATGAATAAATAGCTTGAAAGTTGTATATATAATTGTTGTGTTATCATCGCTTCACGTCTGCGGGAAACTGTCATTCTGTCTGGGTTGTCTGCGTGTGTAAGGTGTTTGTTTGTGGTGTCTACCCAGGGGGAGTCGTGGCAGTGACACTATCTATCTATCTATCTATCTATCTATCTATCTATCTATCTATCTATCTATCTATCTATCTATCTATCTATCTATCTATCTATCTATCTATCTATCTATCTATCTATCTATCTATCTATCTATCTATCTATCTATCTATCTATCTATCTATCTATCCATCCATCCTCCATCCATCATCCATCATCCATCCATCTATCTATCTATCTATCTATCTATCTATCTATCTATCTATCTATCTATCTATCTATCTATCATCATCATCATCATAATCTTCTTCTTTTCATCATCATCATCATCATCATCATCATCATCATCATCATCATCATCATCATCATCATCATCATCATCATCATCATCATCATCATTTTCTTCTTCTTTTTCTTCTTCTTCTTCTTCTTCTTCTTCTTCTTCTTCTTCTTCTTCTTCTTCTTCTTCTTCTTCTTCTTCTTCTTCTTCTTCTTCTTCTTCTTCTTCCTCCTCCTTCTTCTTCTTCTTCTTCCTCCTCCTCCTCCTCTTTCCCCTCCCTTCTCCT
The DNA here is from genome assembly GCA_036898135.1 of Oncomelania hupensis. Lineage (NCBI taxonomy): Eukaryota > Metazoa > Mollusca > Gastropoda > Littorinimorpha > Pomatiopsidae > Oncomelania > Oncomelania hupensis. The sequence goes on from CM072526.1 coordinate 53,147,307, forward strand.
GAAAGACGGCACCAACCTCAGCCTTGCAGACGAAGACGCCGACGCTTTCACAGCTGACGGCGATGAGCTTGTCCTTGTCAGCGCGGATGCCTTCATACTCGTATTTTCTATCCAGACTGAAGCCCGCGTGTCTGGGCGCCACCAGCACGGTCTTGACTATACCGCCTGTATGATACTCTACGAGGAAACCACCATCATGGATTAACACTAATCAGTGTTTTATATGGCGTATCTCCAGCTCACAGAGCAGCTTACGGTTCTAGCCCAAAGCAAAGATCTGACTCTAGGCACCCAACACGTCAATGTTCAGGCCACGCCAAACAATCATACAAGTGAACCCAGCTAACTTTAAATCAGGTTACTAACTGAAGGTGTTCCTGTAAACCTTCGGTCGTTGGAGAGAGAAGCGTCGTGGGAACCCCCACCCCCCCCCCCCCCCTTTTCTCTAGGCCAGCTTAATGAGGGCGGTGCCTATCTCCTCTACCTCGCTGCTTTATTTTATTTTTTATTATTTTATTTTTATTTACCTTATTGTCCCTTTTTCCATAGGGAAATTCTGTGTCGCCTCCCCTGGGTAAAGCGTAGTCGCAGCCTGTGACGCGCCCAAACCCAACCTTCCTAACATTAGTTGTGATTTTGAAATTTTGTTGGGGGACCAAACCGGAGTACCCGGAGAAAACCCCCCGAGACGATGCCCGAGTCGAAAGTAAATAATATTCGGAGAAACATAACGCCCAGATGCTGGATCGAACCCACACCTGTCAGGCGCCATTGGTTTCTGGCCTGTGGACAAGGCAAGTTAGTACCGCCTTAGCTCACTTGGCCACAACGCTCGCTCGCTTTACCTTCCCCGGGTTGTAAAAAGATCCAGATACCCATTCACAGATGGGTGGACTAGGGTATTTTGCGTGCTTGTTTCATTCACAGGCGATTGTATCTGGACACGCGAGGAGCGCCTATGCCTATGACGCGTCTCCCTTTAGCTTTGGTTATTTGCAGCGCTCGCGTGTCCAGATAACAAGCGCCTGTGGTTTCATTATTTTTTTGGTGTCGTTTTGGGGGGTTGCCTTTCATGCATGGTCGCCCATCCAAGTACTAACCCCCCTTCGCCCCCTCCCCCCCCCCTCCTGACGTTGCTGACAATGAAACATTGCTTAGCGTGTGCGCGATCACTGCGCCGCCCCTTATCTAGCTACCCAAATATCAACTAACCAAATACGTAACCACACTAAACCTAAACCAGCTAACTCAACCAGTTAACCAAATAAGTATATTTGAAAATAAACTGGAATCTCACCGTGGTCGTGTGCTTTACCAGTGGTTGTATCATGGAGATGGGTAACGTCAGATACAGGGTTTCCTTTCTTCACAACCGGAATTGTTGAATGCGCCATTTGTTTGCAAAGTCGTAAACCTCAATTTCAACTCATACGATTTGATATTTTCTAACCTATAGAAAATAACAGTGTGGAAACTTTTAGTATCAATATCACACTTTCAATTTGTGATTGTAAAACATAACTTCACCTGCATCACTGTGCGCCTGTATTATGCTTTCAGCTTCCACAATTAAGCTTTGCACACAATAAATAACAGCGAATAAAATTCTACGCACACCAAATTTAACTTTCGGACAGACTGTACTAGTCTAGGTATTAAAGGACTTCCTTTATGAAAATGATAAGTGTCTACGCAGTTGGCCTAAAAATTGTTGAAAACAAGTTATCGCTCGCGTTTGCGACGGGGTGCATTCAGAAAAGCGAAGTAAACTGCTACGGAGCTGCGCACATTCGATCCGACTAGGCAGGCACACCTTCTCTCTCTCTCTCTCTCTCTCTCTCTCTCTCTCTCTCTCTCTCTCTCTCTCTCTCTCTCTCTCTCTCTCTCTCTCTTTCTCTCTCTCTCTCTCTCTCTCTCTCTCTCTCTCTCTCTCTCTCTCTCTCTCTCTCTCTCCCTCTCTCTCTCTCTCTTCCCTCCTCCCCCACATCCCCTCTTCTTGGCAGTTTATCCGCTATCAAATCCTGGAAACATATTATTGGGTTCTTAGCACAGGTTGGTTGGTTGGTTGTTTTATTAACGTCTTCTTCATCGAAATGATAAGACGTACGCACGCATTCAAACACATTTACCACCAGACCAGATACATACATACATACATACATACATACATACATACATACATACATACATACATATAAAATACATAATTATATAAACTGAGCAACTGGAGAATCAATCAAAGCTTTTGCTAATCTAATGCTTATATCAAAGCTTATGTTATCAATGGAATCGATAATAGAAACATCAGTTGGCAAAAATGGACGCATATTACTGCATTGAAGTAATACATGTTTCAGAGAAATAGATTCACCACATATACATTTTACATTTTTACAATATTTGGTTTTAATTGAGTTTAATATTATTCTATGTGCCATACTTGAAACTGATATAGCAATTCCACAAGGTTTATTATAGTTGCAATTAAGTTTAATGTCTTTTACAAATTTATTTTCTATAGAGTTTTGAATTTCTTTAGAAGACAACGGTATTTTTATTGTTTGAAAATTAATATTTGAAGCACCAAGTTTTGCAGCCCGATCAGCCCAATCATTATAAAGGAAACCACTATGTGAGGGAATCCAGACAAAATTCACCTGAGTGCCATTAGTTATCAAACTGTGAATAATATTTTTAATTTCCAAAATAAGTTCTTTTCTTTCACCATTATTATCTGAATTCAATGGTTGTAAAACTGACATAGAATCTACGCATAAAACAACGCTGCATATACTCATTGCAATTAATTCAGCAGTGAAAATCGACTATCCTTTCCCTAAATAATATGATTCTGATATATTTAAATCCGTTATTACAAACGCAGCTCCTGCTTCATCTGTGTGAAGAACAGATCCATCAGTATATATTTTCAGTTGTCCAGAAAACTTCTCATAGCACAGGGCAGAGGCTCCGAAAGCTACCTCCAGTAATGTCCTTTACGTTTCCGGTAAACTCCTGTCAGTCTGGGTCTGCGACAGTCGATGGTATGATTGATACCGCTCGCTAAATGCCACAGTGACATGAACCAAGCAGACTGGATCCCCGATAGCACAGCGGTAGCATCTAGCTAGGATATTCACAGTCTCAGCAATCCAAAGCTGATTTCTTTGCTTCATCTGAAACGGCGCGTGCGTGCGCCGTTTGGTATTGTTAAAGATTGAACAACTGATTGCGATAAAGAGCTCTTGAACCCTACCTTAGAGACTCAGTCTTGCCATAGTAGGTTGTATTGTTAAAAGATTTGTAGCCTACTATATAGGTAGTCCATTATTACTTGTTGGGTAAAAAAAGTGGCATAACAATAGAAATAACAATAATAAAATAAATGAATAAATAAAAATCATAATTAATGTACGATTATTTGAACTAGATTTTAGACTTTTGGGAACAAACTTGAGGAAGAACAACGAAGCTTAACGTCCTATTGCATCAGCGTTAAGGACGATCACCACGTCGCCACCCTGACAATAATGATTATCATCATCATATCAAAGATGAGATCCTACGGCAAACTTGGAAGCATGTCTCTTCATTCCTTTTTTCTCAGGGCAAAGGGAGGTAAGACCCATCAACCCGTCCTGAACTAACCATAATTATAGCCCCTATTTAATATTATTAAAAATAATCATAAATATAATAATAATATAATAATAATAATAATAATAATAATAATAATAATAATAATAATAATAATAATAATAATAATAATAATAATTATTATTATTATTATTATTATTATTATTATTATTATTATTATTATTATTATTATTATTATTATTATTATTATTATTATTATTAATTAATTAATTTATTTATTTATTTATTCTTTATGTTATAGTGCAAAACTACACTTAAAGCTTGCTGTAAGCGTTCGCACGCATAAACACGTCACACACACACGCTCGCAAGGTACATATTTAAATAATGTGGTAAAACATTATGAGATAAAACAGTTAACACCGTAACAAATAATACAAACATCTCTGACAAGAATAAAAATTTGAACAATACTGTACATCATTATCAGTTTAAACGTCGTAAGAAATAATGACAAACATCACATCTGACAAGAATAAATATTTGAGCAATACTGTACACCATTATCAGATTAAACGTCGTAAGAAATAATACAAACATCACATCTGACAAGAATAAATATTTGAGCAATACTGTACACCATTATCAGATTAAACGTCGTAAGAAATAATGCAAACATCACAAGTATCAAAAGGCATATTTAAAGAGAGACATATACATACACAAAAATGTGTGCGCGCGTACACACACACACACACACACACATACACACAAACACACCTACACCAATATTGAATCACTCACGCACACACTGATTGTTCTGGATCTAAAAGTATTGGGTAAAGAGGTAGGTTTTGAGGTTCTTTTTGAACACGGAAAGAGACTGAGTGCCGTAGTTTGGAGGGCAGAGAGTTCCAAAGAGTTGAGGCAGACACATAGGAAGATCTCCTACCAAAGGACTCAAATGAATACCTAGGACTTGAGATGAGAGCCGCATCTTATGAACGGAGTGATCAAGCAGGCTGGGAGGGGCAGAGAAGTTGTACAAGATAGCAAGGACGGGAATCAGTGTGCAGACCGTAAAAGCAAAGAGAAGCAACTTTATAAGTCCGTGCGCTGGGATGTGATCGTTGTTAGATAGCTCTTGTCCAGCTCAAGAGCTGCTCAAAGCGCTGATGTCACATTGATTTAAGGATGATATAACGGGTGAGTGATCGCTAAGCTTGGATTGATATGTAAACAAACACCTGTGCTTTCTGCACGCTTTTATTACGGCGTTATCTTTACAATCAACCAGCTTGACGTAGATCTAAAACATTAAAAAAAAAAAAAAATAATAATAATAATAAAAAAGAATTTGAAAACGTACTTTTTAATGAGGTTATTTATTTGCTTAATTGTATTTTTTCTGGTGACAGGCAACACTCACTAGGAATTTGAAAAGTTTTGTCGGGCCCTTTAACAACAACAAAAACAGCTTTATTTTTATTTACTTTTTCATTGCGTTTTTTTTTTTTTTATAGTAAGCTTTTCAAGTCTTTGATCACTATATTTGAGTGTTTTACTTTGTTGATATAATTAGTTCTTAGCAGTTCTACCATAGATTTTTGTTGTGTTTTTGTTTAAAGATGGTGAAGTGTGTTTCATTATATCGAGGTCTATATTATATATATCTCTAAATATATTATCGTTACTAGGTGGAAATCTCAAAATTTTTTTTGGTTTGTAATTCTCCCCTAAAGGGGAGTGGGCCGATCCCGGAGGTACTGCAATACCGGGCCAACCCGTGGCGAAGGTGGAGCAAGCCCCTGACACTTCGCCCAAGTTCAAAAATCAGTTTAATATCGAAGTCCCCTTGTCGGGGACGTATCAGATATTAAGCTGATAAGAACAGATACTACACTTTGATCTTAGCCAAAAGGCCGAGAAGCGATAAATATTTAATAAAGAAGTGAAAACCCAATCCAGGAGTTATCAACTAAATTAATGGGTAAATATTCTTGCATGCCAAATAATACAAAACATTTTCACAAAATGTTTGATTTTATTAAATTTTGTTTATATTTTTACTTTAAAAACTAATTTCCCATCTCTTAGTAAATTATTTAAATGTATTTATAAAAATTTAAATTGTAGAAGATGTTTTCTAAACAAACAAACAAAAAACAAATTGGGAAAAAAAAAAAAGTTTCTATTGCGGGAGACTACTCTTGTAAATCTTTTCAAGGGAGATTATCAATAGCAAAAGTAACGTGCTTGATTAGTTCCCTTCGTATTTAAAAACCACAAAATGCTGCTTTCCGTATTTATACTACTGTTCACATGGTGTAATAATCAGTGTGATTGTCTTCATAAATAAAATAAATTAATAAATATACGAACTCTTCATCAGAGCAAAACTGTGGCAACCACGGTGAAGTAAAACCATGCATATTGCACCTTGGTTGTGATCTACCGAGTGACATTAAAACATCAGTTGTTTGTTCTTCTTTCACACTTTGTCTTTACATATTTAGAGAGAAGAGAGAGAGAAGAAGAGAGAGAGAGAGAAGAGAGAGAGAGAAGAGAGAGAGAGAGAGAGAGAGAGAGAGCAAAGAGGATAAAAGAGTGAGCAGACCTAGTCTACGTCTTTCCTCTGTGCATTTGAAATATTTTTACATTTGTCAGCTCATACTTTTTGTCAGAAATATATTCAGATTTTAAACCAGTTAAGGGTGTAGAACAATATCAGCAAGTTTGCAGTCTTGATGACTGAAAAATGGAAATCATAAAAGGAGAAAATAAAAACAAAATTCTCGAATTGAGGGAAGGTGAAGGCTAAATCCAAGGGGGGTAATTCTTGCACACTTCAACATCAACATGGCCGCACGCCGGGTAAGTCACCGGATTGCCCTCTAAAGAAACGCATCAAAATGAACTTTTGGCAGAACAAATGCACCACTAAAGGACGTGCTTTTGAGAGCAAGTTAAAACTGTTTTGTGTCAACCATAGTTGTGTATTGTTTAAGGCCATTGTTTTCATATTTCCACTGGTTTTGAATGTTGTAACTTTAGTTTGCACTAAGATGTCATTGTCAGTGGCGTGGCAAGTACCAAAATAAAATATTGTACTTTTTGGTAGTAAAAATTAATGACAGTTTTCAGTTTTCCTGCGTGGGACGAACTTGTGTGACTGAGGTACGAGACTTTTCTGGTCACCCAGGTTTTTTTCCGGACACTTGGGTTTTCTCCCTCCCTTCTTTAAGTTCTTATCTTAGGCTTCTTAGTCTTCTATATAATATTAATAGTTATTTGGCATTCAATGCACATGCACTGATGCAGTCAATCTAACATTTCAAAAGTAAAATATTATTTCCATGCCGTTTTCTATTAGTTACTTGCCTTTACACCACCCCACATGCTTGAGTGAAGAATTCAAGAATGTGTGTTTGCTTGGTATGCATGTAGGAATGTGTATGTTGGTTACAGATCGCAGCACTTTTTGAATTAGGTCGAATGTTACTGGTCCCAAAAAAAAGATGATCTAAAATCCCGACCCCTTACAAAATAGCAAAGTCTTCCCCCTCTCACCCCTCACTCTCCCCCCCCCTCCACACCCCCCAGCCACCACAACCCCCCCCCCCCCCCCACCCCCCAGCTCCCCCTTTTGAGATTTTGGTCGTAAATTTAACTGGGGTTACTTTTGAATTTTTTGGGTCTAATTTACTTAATATAATTATAATAAACCATAAGGCAACCCTGCAAGTAGGCCTTAAATTACTTGCTTTTTACAAAATACCTTCCAGCTTTTTAAACTGGAATTACTTCTTGCCTAATGAAGGTGTTTTGTGTGTGCACTAACAGTAGGGATTCTTGATTACAGTTAACAAATATTTTGGAGGGCATCTTTATTGTTTGCAGATTACAAAACTTTTGCGAGTCGGACTGGGATCTGCTGCAATAGCATCCTTGCCATTCAGTTACAAGAGCTTCAAGGTGCATGCCGCTAGTTCAACATGTGAAATCTGCCAGTCTCCTCCTGCCGGCTGTCAGTGCTCACCAAGATGCATGAAAATATCAGAGGTATTCATTCATTCATTCATGTTCTATTACATAACGTGTCCATGCCAATAAAATATTAGCTGAGGCCTTAGAGTAATGCACCTTTCCTATTATTGTGTAGCCGAGCGGAGCCTTTAACTCACGCCTCTCTGCCACAATCTTGAGAACACAGTCCGACCCGAACTGTTAATTTCCATTTATCCTTGGTAAGATGGACATTTAAAATATTTACCCCGCAAGGCGGTGAAACGTGTTGATAGTAAACCGGATTGCCGGCTACTCGTGCCACGACACTCTCTGCAGGCCACTGCCACAGACCTCTGTGAAATGCCTGCCGACAATGTATTCATGCTCGCCACCAAAGATGAATTGTTAGGCGGGGAGAAAATATGTAGTGTTACCTTGTCCTGCATAACCCAATGGCCACACCAAAGGATTGTGCACAGCAGGAGCCACCCAAGGCTAGACTGACCAATACATGGAAGGTAGACAACCTCTCCCAAGCCGTTAACAATTGCCTCCCTTTCCGCCACAATTGTATGCTATAATAGCATAACAGTTTACACTCTGTTCTTTAACACACACACTTCACCCCATCTGTCCACAAAATATAATACTTAATATCTAAAAACTAAACATTACTAAATAATATTGCAGGAAGGTAGAAATTTAATTAATTTTTTCATAAATGTTTCTTGCCCCAGAATAACGGTTTCTTGAACCCACAATGGATAGGTACCTGTATATATATCATTATGAGTATTGATCTGCTGATACCTATTGCAAGAATTTTGCCTAGATACTGATTAGAAGCAACAATGTTTACATTTGCTGATGGCAGATCAACAATTTGAACGTACCATTTGAGAATATGCTATAAAGACAACACATCAACATGGATTTTTAAAATTATTAATTAATTAATTTTATTGCTAGCTGCCAATCTATGGTAACCAAGACTGTTACGAAGTGTGTGTCAAGCCTGAGGAAATCTCTGCTCTGCGGGAGATGGTGTCTGGAGTCCGAGGCATCCTCTGGAACTATATGGATAGTATGCAGGTGGGGTTTGTTTTTTGTAGGTGATGATGGTGGTGATGGGGGGAGAACAGTGATGATGATAGTAGAACAAGGTTGAGGAATGAGAGGAGAACAGTGATGATGATAGTAGAACAAGGTTGAGGAATGAGAGGAGAACAGTGATGATGATAGTAGAACAAGGTTGAGGAATGAGAAGAGAACAGTGATGATGATAGTAGAACAAGGTTGAGGAATGAGAGGAGAACAGTGATGATGATAGTAGAACAAGGTTGAGGAATGAGAGGAGAACAGTGATGATGATAGTAGAGCCAGGTTGAGGAATGAGAGGAGAACAGTGATGATGATAGTAGAGCCAGGTTGAGGAATGAGAAGAAAACAGTGATGATGATAGTAGAACAAGGTTGAGGAATGAGAGGAGAACAGTGATGATGATAGTAGAACAAGGTTGAGGAATGAGAGGAGAACGGTGATGATGATAGTAGAGCCAGGTTGAGGAATGAGAGGAGAACAGTGATGATGATAGTAGAGCCAGGTTGAGGAATGAGAAGAGAACAGTGATGATGATAGTAGAACAAGGTTGAGGAATGAGAGGAGAACAGTGATGATGATAGTAGAACAAGGTTGAGGAATGAGAAGAGAACAGTGATGATGATAGTAGAACAAGGTTGAGGAATGAGAAGAGAACAGTGATGATGATAGTAGAGCAAGGTTGAGGAATGAGAAGAGAATGATGGGGGGTGTGGGTGAAGAAGGAAGAGGTAGAGTAGGACAATGGGGAGGAGGGAGGAGGTGTATTATCCTTGTATCATTTCATGGAGCTTTATCAATATGGTGATGAGAAAAGAGATCACTCTACTCTTCCTCTGGCTGCCTGTCGAGCAAAGAATAGAGTACAAAATATGTTGTCTGTGCTTTAAAGTGTTCAGCGGTTGTGCCCCCCAGTATCTCTCTGAACTCCTCCATACCTACACCAACAAATATTTTTCGGACTGATAGGTTTTTCGTATAGGACACTTTAATATTGGCTTATGACTGATAGTTTTTGATTGGACCTTTTAATATTTGTTTATGACTGATAGTTTTTGATAGGACTCTTTAATATTTGTTTATGACTGATAGTTTGTGATAGGACACTTTAATATTTATTTATGACGGATAGTTTTTGATAGGGCACTTTAATATTTGTTTAGATTGGTTATCCATTTTCAATCAATTTTGTATAACTCTTTAGTGCACATAAATGTATGAATGTAGGCTTCTGACTGCTTTTAATTTGATGTAAATATTTGATGTAACATTTGTTTTTTCTTGCCTAGAGCCTTTGGCCAGTTATTATCATTATTATCATTTTAATGATGATCAGGATTTGGATGGTCAAAATGGTTTTGGATAATGTCTGTCACCTGTTGGGGCAAATGTGTGTGTGTTGCCTTCTCAGCAAAAGCGCAGCGTCCGTAGGGCAGAACCACCCAGGAACAGGGGGAATTAGCCTCCGCTGCTTTTGTACCCGCCATTCGCATGGCTAGGACATGAACCTCAGTCTGTGTGTGGAATGCATGTTTAAACACAATAGATTTTGATTGATACTACTATCTGAAAGTGTTTGATGATGATGACGATGATGATGATGCTTCTTTATGTAACTGTAATTCACTGAATATGGTGCTGATCATGAAGTTCGCATGAGCAATGTTTAATGATGGCAGTACCATGTATATAGTTTTGTGTTTGAATGTATCGAGCAATCCATAGGACATGTAGTAAGTTCTGTGCAGTGCAGACACACATTGTGCCTTGTTTTGAGCAGGAAACCACTGGCAAGATCAAGGAAGTTTGTCACGTAGGCAAGACTCATGCTGAGGGTAAGTTTCATATTCAGAACAGCCTCCCTGTAGGTGTACATTTTGGACTTTGTGCATTGACTCTGTAATTGGTGGTTCACTTTCCCAATGGCGCTGCAGTGTCACGTTAAAGAATTCCAGTTATTTGTCACAGAGGCACATAAATAGGCCTACATTTAGATTTGTGTCAGGGCATCTCAGTTGTCTGGGGTGTTTGAAAGTGCACTTGACACTGTAAATTGCGTTTTGCATGGCTTGAGTTAGTCCAAGATTGTGCTCAGTCGTTTGGGTGTCAAACTATGCACCCATAGGTTACAGATGGGCACCTCGGGTGGCTTGCATTAGATCCTTTATCGACCAGCGCCTTGAGCAGCTCTTGATCTGGAAAAGCGCTATATAACATTGTTTCAACAAATACTATAAATAAAGATCCTGATCGACTTAGTGCCTTGAACAGCTCTTGAGCTGGAAAAGAACAATATAAGATTGATTAAATAAATACAATAAATAAAGATCCTGATCGACTTAGTGCCTTGAACAGCTCAAGAGGCCAACCTGCATTTAGTTTCTTCTTGTTATTATTGTTGTTATTATTTAAAAAAAATTTTTTAATACTATTATTATTGTTATTACTATTATTTCAACACTACTTGTTGATGATATTGTCATTGTAGGGCCGTGCAGCTGCACTTGTGAGTAAATCCCATTGTATAATTTGGCAAGGCATTTTGCAATATTTTGTCTTGTTTACAAAAAAAGAAAAAGAAAGATCTATTTTAGCCATTTTGTATACAGTTGAGATGTTTATGTCTTGTGCAAGATGTTGTAATGTTAGGCCTTATGGCCATATTGAAATCTTATAGGGTGCATTATATTGATTGTTGTTGACGTTGTGGGTTGTTGAGATGTTGGAGTTTTTGTTATGTTAATAGTATATAACTGATGTTGCCATTATGCACAGAAAAAAATGTAATGCTAAATAACGCTGTTGATGTTAATAATATACTACACTATAAAATAATAATAGCAAAGATAGTTTGCATTTATTTTAGTACTGATTTAAGAAACCTTTTGTTTAAATGTATAGAGTGTTGTGTGTGAGTGTGAGTAAGTGTATATGAATGATATGAGTGAATATCTAAAATTGTTGCAAAGTAGGAATAGACTTTAAATAAAAGAACTGAATTAATAGTCAACAAGAGTTCCAGCCACTGTTCTAAACCTGAAAATATTCCTGTCGTAGCACTTCGTAGTCTTCGACCAGTAAATGTTTGGGAGTTTTTCTAACCATTTTGGCCCTACAGCAGTAAATGTTGTGACTGTTTACAGTGTTTTTAGCCCTTTGTCCTGCATATAGGATATCTCTCTTAGTTGTAATGTATCTTCAAATGTTAACACTATTGACGACGTCTGACAGATAAATGTTATGTTACAGAAACGGGTGACATATGTCCGCTAAGCCCAGTATAGGTCTGTATTAACATGTACTAAACAGTTAAACATTCTTTTCTCTCACATGGTGCGCTGTAATGTGTTGCTGACAGCGATGATAGACTTCCTGCAGAACGACCCTGGTGTGTTGCCGCGAGCAGCTGTCATCACCGTTGCCGGTCTGGGGGGCATTGTGGCTGGTTACCGCGGTGAGTACTGGCAAATGTCTCCAATTGATCTTATTTCTATTAGTTTGATTACTCTGCAGAAAGTGGCAATGGCTGTCACCGTTCTATTTCAGTCTTCTTGTTGGTTTTTTTTTTGTGCTAAATGCAATCGGTGATTTTTTTCCATTGGTGGCTGTTTTGTAAGGCAGAGGTATAGTAGATACCAAGCACGGTAGTGGGCACAATTTGGACGGGTGCCACTTTCACCTTCACCTTCACTGTTGTCAATGTGCCACTGCATGGCAACAGCCAGTAATGCTGACTTTCCTGCTTGTTCACAATGTGCACTACATGACAACAGCCAGTAATGCTGACTTTCCTGCTTGTTGACAATGTGCACTACATGACAACAGCCAGTAATGCTGATTTTCCTGCTTGTTGACAATGTGCACTACATGACAACAGCCAGTTATGCTGACTTTCTGCTTGTTGACAATGTGCACTACATGACAACAGCCAGTAATGTTGACTTTCCTGCTTGTTGACAATGTACACTACATAACATGACAACAGCCAGTAATGCTGACTTTCTGCTTGTTGACAATGTGCACTACATGACAACAGCCAGTAATGCTGATTTTCCTGCTTGTTGACAATGTGCACTACATGACAACAGCCAGTTATGCTGACTTTCTGCTTGTTGACAATGTGCACTACATGACAACAGCCAGTAATGTTGACTTTCCTGCTTGTTGACAATGTACACTACATAACATGACAACAGCCAGTAATGCTGACTTTCTGCTTGTTGACAATGTGCACTACATGACAACAGCCAGTAATGCTGACTTTCCTGCTTGTTCACAATGTGCACTACATGACAACAGCCAGTAATGTTGACTTTCCTGCTTGTTGACAATGTACACTACATAACATGACAACAGCCAGTAATGCTGACTTTCTGCTTGTTGACAATGTGCACTACATGACAACAGCCAGTAATGCTGACTTTCCTGCTTGTTGACAATGTGCACTACATGACAACAGCCAGTAATGCTGACTTTCCTGCTTGTTGACAATGTGCACTACATGACAACAGCCAGTAATGCTGACTTTCCTGCTTGTTGACAATGTACACTACATGACAACAGCCAGTAATGTTAACTTTCCTGCTTGTTGACAATGTGCACTACATGACAACAGTCAGTAATGTTGACTTTCCTGCTTGTTGACAATGTGCACTACATGACAACAGCCAGTAATGTTAACTTTCCTGCTTGTTGACAATGTGCACTACATGACAACAGCCAGTAATGCTGACTTTCCTGCTTGTTGACAATGTGCACTACATGACAACAGCCAGTAATGCTGACTTTCCTGCTTGTTGACAATGTGCACTACATGACAACAGCCAGTAATGCTGACTTTCCTGCTTGTTGACAATGTGCACTACATAACATGACAACAGCCAGTAATGCTGACTTTCCTGCTTGTTGTAGGTGGTGCACTGCGCAAACTGTTTTACAGCGCCACAGCTGTGACTGCAGCCACTTCCCTGTGCTACCCCAAGGAAGCCGTGGCCATCGTCAACAATGGCTATGAGACGGTCTACCAGTACGCCAACGAGCTCTGGACTGGCGGTGAGGGACAAAAGACGTTATTTTAGTGGACGACGATGAGAACAGAACAGTTGTCTGGGCCTGGGACTGTGTGCCCAAAGGCTGCAAGTGGGCGCCCCTGGTGGCTTGAGTAAATGTTGTATGGATCAGTGCCTTGAGCAGCTCTTGAGGTGGAGAAGTGCTGTATAACAGTGATAAACTAAATAAATGTGGACATGCCTTTCCTTTTGTTGATGCCAGGACCACGTCACACATTGATGCATATTGATTAACTCATTGAAGTCGTGCCGCAAACGGTGCTACGGCACTAGCGGTGCCACACAGGAGCGTGCCGCCGCTATGTGTACGTCACGTGTTCACAATTTTTTTAATAACAGAAAATGAGTACCAAGGGAACTAAGCAATACCCATACTTGAAAGGAGTCCTTTTGAGAGTAGATTGCTTCCCTTTGACCATATTTTTGGCAAAGTTTCTTCTGGGGTTTTTCCGATTTTTATGAAGCTAGCAACGCATTGTTTACAAAATGGCTTCCCGTTTTGAACGCCGATTGTTGGGAAAATTGTGTTTTAGTTATGTGACAAATGCCTCTTTAGATTGTGCTTTCATGATAATTTGTGTGTACAATTCATTTCTACTGTGTTTTTACTTCATAGAAACAAGAGAATCAAATATTTTCATATAAAAAAATGGGTGCAACATATAGGTATTGTGCTTCTTATAAAAAAAAAAAGTGTTTTTTTTGCAAAAGTGATGTGTTTTTGGTGCAAAATAATTTTTTTTCGGGAGGATTATAGCAGATTGGTGGTAAGTGAAATTAAAGAAACATACTTTAAGCTTTCATTTGCAATTTATTTTATGTTTCTATGTTGTCTAGCACATTTGGTGTGATTTTGTAAAAATAGCCTAAAATCCTGCGACTCTGGAATGATGCCGAGTCTGGCACTCTGCAACTTCAATGAGTTAAGATAGGGTCTTGTGTTTGGTCAGGCTCTTGTTGTAGTCATAATTTCAAGATGAAGTAGGCCACTAAATCTTTCTTTGTCCACTGATAGTTTTGTCGTGTCAGTTATACATGCAGTTTTATAGCAATGTGGTTTTCTTTTCCCCACTAGAATTTAGAAGGCTGTAGATAGTGATTTGGTTTATTAGTGCTATGGTTGTAGGTGTAGCAACTGATTTTCTCATTTGAGATGCTGGGTCTGGTGTTGGAAATAAGAAAAATAAAGTTACAAACTGACATTTATGTTTTCCTTTTTCTTGTGTTTCAGATTCAAGTGGAAGGGTAAGCTTGCATTTCTCTATTTATTTATGGTTATTGTCATAAAGGTCCAAATTGTACAGACTTGTTCACCTTCAATTTAAAGACAATGAAATGTGTAATGTGTGTAATGTTATAAATATTACAGCTGCCAAGTGAGTTGCATCTAACTGATACGAGACTGTTCACTGTTATCGTTGAAAGGAAATCCTGTCTCTACTTGTTGTGCAGGTTTTGCTTAAGTGTTGACGTTTTATTTGCAATTCTGCAGCATTTCAAGAGGAAGATTGTGGTATGTCTGTAGGTGTATTTATCATCTGGTTTTGATTTAAAAAAAAAGAAAAAAAGATTTCATTTTGTTTTGAATGTTTTTGCCCACAAAGAAAAGAACATAGTGCAGTTATTTGAGATACATTGTGTTGCCAGTTAGTTGAGATATATTGTTTGCCAGTTATTTGAGATATACAGTGGAACCTCCGGTATCCATCTCTCTTGTATACGACTCCCTCGCCTCCTCCCCTATTTCCTGTATAAAACCACCTCTATTATAAGACCGTTTTTTATCAGATTTTGGACGGTCTTATACCGGAGGTTCCACTGTATTGTGTTGCCAGTTATTTGAGATATATTGTGTTGCCAGTTATTTGAGATATATTGTGTTGCCAGTTATTTGAGATATATTGTGTTGCCAGTTATTTGAGATATATTTATTGTGTTGACAGGTTTGGGCTCATTTGCTTACCATGAAAAATAAAGTGTTCTTTACATTTTAGTTTGAGTAGAAAGTTTGTGATGTTGCTAAAAACATGACATTGTGTTGACATTCTTATTTCTGAATGGAGTTTCTTACATTTGATGGTTTGTTGTAACAAAATTTTTTTAGCGGGAGAAGAGGAGGGAGAGGGGGGGGGGGGGGGGGGGGGGGGGGGGTTATTTCTGCCTTTTTTTTCTTCTTCCTCACTTTCTCCATCCCCCCCACCACATCCCCCCCCCCCTCCAGTCCCATCACCATGCGTGTTGTATAGGTAGTCACTGCACTGTACATGTTTGTTGTGTAGGTAGTTACAGGTAGTCACTGCACAGTACATGCTTGTTGTGTAGGTAGTTACTGCACTGTACATGCTTGTTGTGTAGGTAGTTACTGCACTGTACATGTTGTGTAGGTAGTTACTGCACTGTACATGTTTGTTGTGTAGGTAGTTACTGCACTGTACATGCTTGTTGTGTAGGTAGTTACTGCACTGTACATGTTGTGTAGGTAGTCACTGCACTGTACATGTTTGTTGTGTAGGTAGTTACTGCACTGTACATGCTTGTTGTGTAGGTAGTTACTGCACTGTACATGTTGTGTAGGTAGTCACTGCACTGTACATGCGTGTTGTGTAGGTAGTTACTGCTCTGTACATGTTTGTTGTGTAGGTAGTTACTGCACTGTACATGTTTGTTGTGTAGGTAGTTACTGCACTGTACATGCTTGTTGTGTAGGTAGTTACTGCACTGTACATGCCTGTTGTGTAGGTAGTCCCCCGTTGGGGTGCCGGGGGTTTCAGTATAAATAGTATCCCCACTTTCTGGAAATTTAGTGCTTTAAATTCCCACTGTCGCTGTCTTTCTCATTTGCTCTTTCTCATTCCTGCTCTTTTCTATCAATCTGCTTATACTATCGTCTTCTTCGCTAGACCAGTCTCCTACCTCTTTTCTTGAAAACTCTTCCGGGACAAGACTCCTTGTTTGTGTTTGAGGTCTGTTGGATCAGCTTGGGAATATTGGACGCTTTCTGCCAGGTGGTCACTAGGGCTTCCTATGATGTTATTATTTAGCAATGTAGGCATTTTATATGTATGTGTTTTGTTGATAATTTATAATGATGTTTGTATTCTATTTTGTTTTTGTAAACGGGGGTTCGATAAGTTGGGGTGAAGCCTCAGCCGTCCCCTGCGTGGGATGTCTTTATTGTAAAGTGACTGGCTGGTGGAGAGCTTTCGGTTTTACCACTAGGGTTGTTTCAGCAGATCTTATATGCGGATCGGGGATGGTCCGGTCATGATTTGGCTCGGAAGAGTCCGCTGGACCTAAAGCAATAATAATGTAATGTAATGTAATTGTCACCGCCACGACTCTCCCTGGGCAGACGCCACAAACAAACAACTTCCACACGCAGACAACCCAGAAAGAATGACGATTTCCCGCAGACGGAAGTGATGAAAACACAACAAATAATATATATACAACTTTCAAGCTATTTATTCATTCATACCACACACTCATACACATACAACATTTACACATGAAACGAAGAAATGGTAATGAGACAATCAATGGGTCAATGGAACGATGCAATGGTTCGTGGGTGATCGGGGGTCGATAATCGACCAACGTCCTCAAATCGAACGTGCACAGCCAAAGTCCGAGGCACGTGTTCACAAACAGACAGGGGGGTTAAGCGTAGGAGAGGGACAACACAAAACGGGCCCACCTGGCGAAATGCAGTCCCTGGTAAAGTCTCCTCAAAAGTATCCACTCCCTTCCGTTGACGTCCAAACGAAGGAGCGTTGCCACCCGCAGTCGCCACTGACGATGATGTTGAAGTGATGATGATGGCGCTGATAACAGGGGTGGTAGACAAACGAATGGCGATGTTGATGATGTTTGGTCCACTTGACCAAGTGTCGTCGTCGTTGCCGCCTCACGTTATCCAGCGACGAACTGGCGGATTGACGAACGTTGAGCTGCGAACTTCGAACTCGATCCTCGAATTCAGTCCTCAACGACAATCCTTGACGAACCTGCAACATGCTTGTCGCATCGTAAATGTCATGTTCACTTGATTCTGTCCCCCTCCCTCCATCACACTCACCCCCCCCCACTCTCACTACGCTACTTCACTAAACTTCTGACACTTGAGGGGTCCAACTGCAGTCTATTTCCCCCGTCCTTGACTCTCTCTCGCTTTCTACTGTTATCGTCACTGGAAACGATTACATATCATACAATTCAATGAAATAATGAATGCATGGAATGAACGATGCTGCAATGAATACATGTAACCATCAACACATTATTCATATCAAGCATCCCCAACGACAACAACAGCAACCACTTCCATCCTACCTTCATCACACTCCACCCCCTTTCTTCTCCCTCATTCTCCCTCTTTCAGTCGCACTCTTCCTTTCTTCTGCCACTCCTCAGTGCAACCTTTCTCATCCTTCCTTCTGTCTCGCACACAGCTATCATTCAACACCCCAACAGCCTGCCCTTGGTTATTAGCACAGTGAGGAAAAAACCACCATTGCACTAACCCACACGGTTCGATGTAACCGCACCCCGTAGCCCCTTCTCCACTGCTCGTCTACGAAAGTACATCCAATTAGGGTAATCCGGTAGTGTGTAGTTCCCGTAGTAGACAATGCCTCAATACTACCTACCACACTACCAATAGGCTTGCTTTTCTACAACTACACTCCAACCGAGCGTATCACTTTAGAAATTGGCAAACTTTAAACTAGTATTCTTCTCAGAACCAGATACTATTTTTCGTTAATATCCGTCCCACCCTAATTCCAGAACACAGCAAAACCACAGAGCACTAGACAAACACTGTCCACACTGTACTGCTGTCAAACACGTTCTGCTGATAGTGAGCACATTCCTAACCTGGCCTAACCGGCGTATGCTGTTTACCACGCTTTGCACGCTCCCGAGACAACAATAATCACACATACAGCAACACGCAGTACCACCCCCGCCCCTATACTCTTCACACACAGACCACATGGCTTTCTTCACAGCTGCCCTGTGACACACCCCCCTCCCAAGACGAACCTACGGAGAGTTCAAAACCTAAACTTCCACAGGGTCAGATCTGCTGAAGAAATCCGCTTCTATGTTGTCTCTCCCTGGAATTGTCGAACGGTGAAGACGTACGCCTGCAACTGCATAGCCCACCGGGTGAGTCTGGCACTGTTGAGGTGCGTCCGTCCTCCAGATGAACTCCCTATCCAAGTTCGGTAGCTTTTCTACTGGCTCACTTGTCAGCGCTCTCTCCATCTCATCCCGGGCTTTCTGGCAGTCATCCCTCCTGTTGACCTCTCCCTTCTTCCTTACTCGCACGATCGGTGCTCTGTACGGCGATGTACACGACTCGGTACCGCCCAACTCCAGCATCGGTTCCACTTCACTTTTGGCGACTTCCATCTGCGAAAGTGGTAGCGGACGCTGATGTACATGCATAGGGCTGTCGTCAGTCAACTCTACCTCGCACTCGTCCAAGCTGGGTAGCGGCAGCGCTCTCCCCTGTAGCGCAGATGGCTCCGTGTCCATCTGTACGCCCACTGGCCCTTCGCTCGCTTGTAGCGGTATCAGTGGTACGGTGCCCTGGTAGCTGCTGTCTGTCGTTCCCTCTGTTCCAGCCTGGTCCAACACCACGGCCACCGTCGGTTCTGGTTCTGCTCGGCGTTCCACGTACCGCTTCAACTTCCTGTTCTTGCCGGCTCTCTGAAACGGTACCCTCCTGGCTCTCCCCTTTGGCGTCGTTCGCTGGCACACGTCGCATGAAGCACAGTACTTCCGGACATCGCGGCACACCCCTGGCCAGTAGTACTTGGTCCACACCTGATCTAGGGTCCCCTTAGCTCCTCGGTGTTCAGCCATAGGCGTGTCGTGTCCCACGCGTAGCACCTCCGGTCGAAGCTTGGCCGGTACCACCAACTGGCTGCGATCCACTTTGTCCTGTCCTGTGTACTCGCGGTACAAAAGGTCTTGCTTCCAGACAAATGCCACTTGCCCCTTGCCTCGCTTCTCCTTTCCTGCCTTCTGGTCCGCTAACTGTCGCACCTTCGCAAGCTCGCCGTCTTCCGACTGTAGTTGACGAATCTCCTTCGGCGTTGCGACGATGTTCATACTCAGTCCGACCACCACTGGTTCCGTAGCGACTTGCTCCTTGGCTGGCTGCGCTTGCGTCTGCACAGCACAACACTCTGCTGCTCCCTCGGCGAATACCGGCAGTGCTGTGTCTGGCTGCCGTTCCGTCCTCGCCCAGTTGCCGATCACCACTGGGTAGATCAAGTCCGGCACCACCACCACCTCCACTCTCCCGGTGTAGAACGGCGACTCCAGCTGCACCCACGCTGTCGGCAGTGACTTGGACAATCGTCGAACGGCGAATCCGACGCGCCGCGTGCGTCCTGTGTAGACAAGGTTGGCAACCTCTCCCTTCCGCAGGCAAATCAAGTCGGCCCCCGTGTCCCTCACAGCCGTCAGCGGAACACCTTCCACTACCACTTGGCTCTGGAACCGAGGATCTCCCCTCTTGCCCGCCTCCTTCAAGATGCGCAACGCTGCTCCAGCTCTCTCGCTGCGTTTCGGGCAATTCCGCTTAAGGTGCCCCTTCTGACCACAAGTGTAGCACACCCGCTTGTCAGGCGAGTTGGGTCGTGGTCCTGCTGGCTGGCGACCCTCGCTCTTGTCCCTGGGTGTAAAGGGCTGACGTGGTGGAAAACGTAGGTTGGTTCCCGCCCTGGCGTCGACGTACTGCTGCGCTAACGTCGCGGCTTCCTCCACCGTTGCTGGGTTGCGCTCGCGCACGAACGTGACCAGCTCTGGCGTCAAACCGTTGACCATCTGCTCCATCAGCACTAAGTCCAGTAAGTCCGCATACGTGGCCTTCTTGTTCGCTAGTCCCATCCAGCGCTCCAGGAACAACTCTGACTTCCGCAGATACTGTTTGAAAGTCTCTGGTGGCTCCCTTCGTAGCTGGCGAAACTTCTTCCGATATGTCTCGGCCGTCAGGTTGAAACGCACCAACAACGCTGCCTTCAGGATCTCATAGTCGGCAGAGTCGTCCTCGTTCAAGCCAACGTAAACTTCCCTCGCCTTCCCCTTCAACAAGGTCCCCAAGCGAATAGCCCACGTGTCCTTCTTCCAGTCTTGAGCCTTGGCGAATCGCTCAAACTGACACAAGTAGGTCTCTAGGTCGTCCTTGTCCTCGAAGAACGGTAACCTGAGCTTGACCGTCTCGAACTCGGGTTGACGATTCCTGCGGTTCCCGGCGCCTTGCGACGTCAACTGCGCCATCGCTAACTCGTGTGCCATCTCCCTCTCCCTCTCTCTCTCTCTTCGGTCTGCATCTTCCCGGCTCGCCCGCTCTCTCCGGTTTGCTTCCTCCTCCCTAGCCGCTTGGTCTATCGCGTAGTCTAACGCTGCCTGGCCCTTCAGTCCTTCGCGCTTGGCGAGTCTCAAGATCCGCTCCATCGGCGTCTCGTCCGCGAATGGTCCCGTCCTCGGCGTCTGTGCCGCCTCGACCTTGTAGATCGAACGGTAGGGGTTGGTCTCGAACCTCTTCGGTCTCGTCGCGTCGCTCAGACGATCCTGGTCTCCGTAGACGTCGGTGCCTGCTGACATCCCGCCAGTCGCGCCAAATCCCGTCACAAAAGGATCACTCACTGTGTCTCTGTCTTCCATCGTCGACGACTCCTCGTCTGCTGACCCACGACGCGATGACCTAACCGGCGATCTCCGCTGCTCGATCGTAAAAGGTAAGTCGGTGACTCCCGCATCAGCTGCTGCCGCCGTGCGCTCGTCCATCGTGACACCCACGCGAGAACGCGTACGAGCCGCGATCGGTGACAGTCCTTCAGTCTCCTCGTGCGATGCCATCCTGCTTAAGGAAAGCAACAACAACACCAACAACAACAACAAGTCAACAATACCTACGAACCTTACCTAACCTAGCCTAGCCCTAGATACTAACTTACCTAACTAAGCTATCTCCCTAACCTATCACCCACTCCTCCTCCCACTCAAACAGTGGAAACTGGCCTGCAAGGTAGCGAACCGGTTGGAGAGTGCAACGGCAGCTTCCCCTCACGTGTGGTCGAACCCAGGCCGGCTGTGAGCCTCCGCTAAACAGCGACCTGACTCCCTCCAACCACCCGCTGGGGTGCACACTCTCACCGAATCACGCCTCACACACTCGGACACCACAAGACAATTACGAGACAACTTCACGTCTGGGCACACTCACACATACCCTGCATCTCCACCATATGTCACCGCCACGACTCTCCCTGGGCAGACGCCACAAACAAACAACTTCCACACGCAGACAACCCAGAAAGAATGACGATTTCCCGCAGACGGAAGTGATGAAAACACAACAAATAATATATATACAACTTTCAAGCTATTTATTCATTCATACCACACACTCATACACATACAACATTTACACATGAAACGAAGAAATGGTAATGAGACAATCAATGGGTCAATGGAACGATGCAATGGTTCGTGGGTGATCGGGGGTCGATAATCGACCAACGTCCTCAAATCGAACGTGCACAGCCAAAGTCCGAGGCACGTGTTCACAAACAGACAGGGGGGTTAAGCGTAGGAGAGGGACAACACAAAACGGGCCCACCTGGCGAAATGCAGTCCCTGGTAAAGTCTCCTCAAAAGTATCCACTCCCTTCCGTTGACGTCCAAACGAAGGAGCGTTGCCACCCGCAGTCGCCACTGACGACGATGTTGAAGTGATGATGATGGCGCTGATAACAGGGGTGGTAGACAAACGAATGGCGATGTTGATGATGTTTGGTCCACTTGACCAAGTGTCGTCGTCGTTGCCGCCTCACGTTATCCAGCGACGAACTGGCGGATTGACGAACGTTGAGCTGCGAACTTCGAACTCGATCCTCGAATTCAGTCCTCAACGACAATCCTTGACGAACCTGCAACATGCTTGTCGCATCGTAAATGTCATGTTCACTTGATTCTGTCCCCCTCCCTCCATCACACTCACCCCCCCCCCACTCTCACTACGCTACTTCACTAAACTTCTGACACTTGAGGGGTCCAACTGCAGTCTATTTCCCCCGTCCTTGACTCTCTCTCGCTTTCTACTGTTATCGTCACTGGAAACGATTACATATCATACAATTCAATGAAATAATGAATGCATGGAATGAACGATGCTGCAATGAATACATGTAACCATCAACACATTATTCATATCAAGCATCCCCAACGACAACAACAGCAACCACTTCCATCCTACCTTCATCACACTCCACCCCCTTTCTTCTCCCTCATTCTCCCTCTTTCAGTCGCACTCTTCCTTTCTTCTGCCACTCCTCAGTGCAACCTTTCTCATCCTTCCTTCTGTCTCGCACACAGCTATCATTCAACACCCCAACAGCCTGCCCTTGGTTATTAGCACAGTGAGGAAAAAACCACCATTGCACTAACCCACACGGTTCGATGTAACCGCACCCCGTAGCCCCTTCTCCACTGCTCGTCTACGAAAGTACATCCAATTAGGGTAATCCGGTAGTGTGTAGTTCCCGTAGTAGACAATGCCTCAATACTACCTACCACACTACCAATAGGCTTGCTTTTCTACAACTACACTCCAACCGAGCGTATCACTTTAGAAATTGGCAAACTTTAAACTAGTATTCTTCTCAGAACCAGATACTATTTTTCGTTAATATCCGTCCCACCCTAATTCCAGAACACAGCAAAACCACAGAGCACTAGACAAACACTGTCCACACTGTACTGCTGTCAAACACGTTCTGCTGATAGTGAGCACATTCCTAACCTGGCCTAACCGGCGTATGCTGTTTACCACGCTTTGCACGCTCCCGAGACAACAATAATCACACATACAGCAACACGCAGTACCACCCCCGCCCCTATACTCTTCACACACAGACCACATGGCTTTCTTCACAGCTGCCCTGTGACAGTAATGTTTAGGTAGTTACTGCACTGTACATGTTTGTTGTGTAGGTAGTTACTGCACTGTACATGTTTGTTGTGTAGGTAGTTACTGCACTGTACATGTTTGTTGTGTAGGTAGTTACTGCATTGTACATGCTTGTTGTGTAGGTAGTTACTGCACTGTACATGCTTGTTGTGTAGGTAGTTACTGCACTGTACATGTTTGTTGTGTAGGTAGTTACTGCACTGTACATGTTTGTTGTGTTGGTAGTTACTGCACTGTACATATTTGTTGTGTAGGTAGTTACTGCACTGTACATGTTGTGTAGGTAGTTACTGCACTGTACATGTTTGTTGTGTAGGTAGTTACTGCACTGTACATATTTGTTGTGTAGGTAGTTACTGCACTGTACATGTTGTGTAGGTAGTTACTGCACTGTACATGTTTGTTGTGTAGGTAGTTACTGCACTGTACATGTTTGTTGTGTAGGTAGTTACTGCACTGTACATGTTTGTTGTGTAGGTAGTCACTGCACTGTACATGTTTGTTGTGTAGGTAGTCACTGCACTGTACACGTTTGTTGTTAGGTAGTTACTGCACTGTACATGTTTGTTGTGTAGGTAGTTACTGCACTGTACATATTTGTTGTGTAGGTAGTTACTGCACTGTACATGTTGTGTAGGTAGTTACTGCACTGTACATGTTTGTTGTGTAGGTAGTTACTGCACTGTACATGTTTGTTGTGTAGGTAGTCACTGCACTGTACATGTTTGTTGTGTAGGTAGTCACTGCACTGTACATGTTTGTTGTGTAGGTAGTTACTGCACTGTACATGTTTGTTGTGTAGGTAGTCACTGCACTGTACATGTTTGTTGTGTAGGTAGTCACTGCACTGTACATGTTTGTTGTGTAGGTAGTTACTGCACTGTACATGTTGTGTAGGTAGTTACTGCACTGTACATGTTTGTTGTGTAGGTAGTTACTGCACTGTACATGTTTGTTGTGTAGGTAGTTACTGCACTGTACATGTTTGTTGTGTAGGTAGTTACTGCACTATACATGTTTGTTGTGTAGGTAGTTACTGCACTGTACATGTTTGTTGTGTAGGTAGTTACTGCACTGTACATGTTTGTTGTGTAGGTAGTTACTGCACTGTACATGTTTGTTGTGTAGGTAGTTACTGCACTGTACATGTTTGTTGTGTAGGTAGTTACTGCACTGTACATGTTTGTTGTGTAGGTAGTCACTGCACTGTACATGTTTGTTGTGTAGGTAGTTACTGCACTGTACATGTTTGTTGTGTAGGTAGTTACTGCACTGTACATGTTTGTTGTGTAGGTAGTTACTGCACTGTACATGTTTGTTGTGTAGGTAGTTACTGCACTGTACATGTTTGCATCTATGACAGAGATACTGAAACTATACCACAGTTTGATCCCTACCAAAGACTGTATGGTCTGTGGGCAGATCTGTGGGTGACATTCCCTGTTAGTGGAAGAAAACAATAAAATGCTTTCAAGTTTTGGGGATTGATTAAAGGGTACCAAGAGTGTCCAAAGTTCCTGCTACCACGTTATCTGCACAGAGGCCAAACTCAATATGTTGGGTTGCTACATAACAATTTCAATTTTTTTTCCTCACTTTAGGCTTGAAGTTAAATGTTGTGTGTGTTTGTATTAGTTATGAACAGAAATATCCTGGTTTAGTGCCTTATTTGTTGGTTTTGCTTTGTTTGTCAGAACACTGGGGAACCAACTCGGCCATGGGTAGACAACAAGAACCAGAATGCCAGTACTGATCAGAATCAGAATGCAGGTACTGATCAGAACCAGAATGCCAATACTGACCAGAACCAACATGCCAATTCAAGCCAGAACCAGCCAAAAAACACTTCCCTGAAAGAGAAACTCCGTGACCAGTCCAAACCTGAAGACAAGGATATGTACACCACCAGGAGCAGCTAACTCCTTCCCCCTTTTTTTTTTCCAAAGAGATGTAATTTGAACCAAGAGTGACTGTTGCTGTCCTGTTAACGTGTTTGTGATACACTATAGTGCTAAAGTTGAACCCTGCAAATGTAAAAGGGCTCCAGAAGATGTTATGGCTGCAGTGTAATTCTACGTCCTACAGTTTTATGCAGCAACGTTTCAAATGTTATCCAGTCTTTAGGGAAAAGGTGCTGGGAGCATGAATAGTGTAAATAGCATGAAAAGTGTGTGTGTGTTGTAAGCAGATGTGAATAAATAACAAATACATTTCACCGTTTTTATGGATACGGTGAAAAGAGTTAAGAATGTTAATATGGATAAAATATTTATTGATCATTTATAGTGCTTTTCCAGCGCACGGTGCTGGTTGATAAAGGATCTAACAGATGATCACCACTACTCGCCTGATCATGTCCTGGCTGACTTCTGCTCCTTCCCAAAGTCAAAATCTTACTGTCATTGTTTTGCAAACGAATATTTAATGGTACTAGAGTCCGCCTTCTGTCAGAAATGGATAATTGCGCTAGAATACCACTGAAACAAGTGTATTGAGGTCGGAGAAGATCTTGTTTACAGGGAGGGGAGGGAATGAAACTCCACTCGTTTCAGGAGTACTTTTGAGAGTGATGCTAAGTGTGCTCAGTGTTCAATGGTTATGTGATGACTGGGAAGAGTTGACTGCCTGCATTGCAGTGAGTCTACCACGGCATGAAAAAAGCCTGAATTACCAATCTTTGAATAATTTACAGCTGGGTCTGTGGTGAATATAAGAAATACATAGCTCAGAACATTACCGTCCCCTCCACCTTCCTGTGGACACTTTCACAATTATTTTGAGATGAAAGTGTCATTGTTATAAATGTACATGGAGCATTGAAAGTAGTCAGCCACTTTAGAGCCAGGGGTCTGGATTGGGTTGAACATCAAACCTGTGGACTCCTGCGCTATTTCAGGAGAAATCTTTTTATTGATCGAAATCAGGTCTGGTTCAGTTTTGTGCAATTTGTTTTCTTCAGTTGGACCCATTAAATATTCCATTGTGAATCTTTTTCAGATGGGCCATGGCTAAACTGGTATAAGTGAAAGAATATAAATATTCACTGTACAAGTATATCAGTGTATTGCACTGCAGCAACTATGTTTATATGCAAAATTCTGAATCTGAGGATATAATTATGTGTCTATTTTGGCCCCACAAACACCCCTTTTCTTTGTGCATAGAAAATTCTGTAAGTTGATGCTAATGCAGTTGATTATAACATAATGTGTGTCTACATGGTAACAGCTGTGAAAATAGTTTCCATAAAGTAATAATTTGTTTATTTTGCTTGTGCCTGGTTCACATTATTTTTGGGTTTTGTTTGGTTCCTATTGGTTTGTGGTAGTTATCTTATTTATTTTTGTAATTTTAAGTGTTTTTTGTAATGGTTTGTCTCAATAAATTGAAGTTATTTTAGTGCACAAAAATTGATACCTATTTTTGTCATTTTAAAATCTGTAAAGGTGGGTGCTTTTGACAAAACTATGTTGCAGAGATGAGAATCCTAAAATGACAAAAAGGAGGAAAAATTCCAAAGTCTGTCGAGTGGCGAAGCCACAAGTGCGCGTACCTGCGAAGCAGGTACGCGATGCTAGGGTGGTCCGGGGGCATGCTCCCCCGGAAAATTTTTGAAAAGATGGTTAAAATCTATGCATTCTGAGCCTTATTTTATGGGGTCAGATCAGTTGTTTTTGTGGTACTAAAATGCTGTTGTTAGCTCTCCACAGTTCAACACATAGGCCTAATGAATTTATTTCAAACATCAGTTAAGCCTTGTATTAAACAAACATTCCTTTTGACTGCAGACAAGAATGGTTTAAATACCAATGACAAGACAAGGCTTTACCAATGCACATAATTACTGTCCAAAACAGAGTTGTACATTTATACATAGAATCAGTATGAAGCCTCACCGACACTCTTACGGTCACACCAAACAATAAAATCATAAATACCTCGATTGACTGTTCAAACAAGGTTTACAATTTCAAGATAATGTCTTGGAAAAACCACAACAAGGAAAGCAGAAATACGGATGGTTTCAGGCAGTCGTTCCTAAAACAGTTCTGATGCTATAATCATATATAATTATGAACAACTTCAGCCTTGAAGTCGTAGTCAGGCACTGAAGTCAGGCTGAAGTTTACAATTACGTCATGCACTAGGATTACAGTTCTTTGTGTATACAACATTCTCATGTTTTTTTGAAGAATTGTTAAAAGTATAAATAAAAACTGGCAGGTACCAACATGCTATACAGTCTGCACACACACAATTATTGAAGGAACTATGTACATGTGCATGTATTTTATAACTGAAGCCAGGCAACTATCCAGTTCTTGCTTTCTTGGCTGGTGGCTTTTGACTTCTAATCTCACATCTCTTCCTCACCAACACCTGAAGTCGGGCAGTCAGAGCTTTCTTATGAGCCAGTCTGGCTTGTTTCTCTGCCTCTGCATTCAACTCCACATTTCTTTCGATCTTTTTGTCCTTCAAACGAATTAAGACTGTTGTGTTCAACTTTTCTTCTAACCACTTAAAAAAGTTCCACTTGATTTTTACACCACTGTAGATGTGGGTAGCAAGAGCCTTTTCTCCAGGATTTAGTTTTTGAAGCATTTTACAAGTCGCGCTTTGTTCTAGACAATGGCTGATCAACCACGTGATGTTTTGGCTGTTCCATCGTTCGCACTACAACTCAGCGCATGAGAAAGGGCTTCAAGCGCCTATTTGAGTGACGTCACTATCAGCGGGAGTGTCTGGGAACAGCCGGAATCTAGAAAAACGGGAGGCTTAGATACGCCACGTCACTTCCGTAATGCGATGGCTAGTATCTAAGAGAGCCCCACGTACGTTTACCAGGACACACGGAAGAAAGAAATCGGGTTATCTCGGCTTTTTACGGCAGCTTGGTGGATCGACGAAAACGAAGTGAGAGCGAACCAAATGACAACAATCCGCATGGGAATAACGAGTGGGAATAAGCTGCGAGATCGAAAATCAACAACTCACCCTAATCATATACACTAAAATTTTCTCACCGGATTTAAACCGATCTCAAAAATGACCCTGGGACCTTCTGAAAGAGCGGATTTCCGCTAAAAAGCGGAAGATTCTCATCTCTGATGTTGAGAAGAATGGTAGTCCAGTAATAATTTTTTTAACAATAGGATTGGTGTTTATAGGTTTAGTTTTAGTCTGCTTATAACACCTAATAAACTAGAATGTTATTTTCTGGGAATGATTTTTGATTTTTTTTTTTAAAAAGAAGTTATTGTTTGTTGAAGTTTAGCATCATCTGTAACATGTAAATGCTGAAAATTGTATGATAGGGATAGTTGTACGTCTGCAAGTTCTTGGTATGATTCACAAAAAAAAAAACCTGTACAACTGTGATTTAAAATTAATAATCGATGTGAAACAAAATTGAAAAAAAATTGTAAAAGTTGTGTGCGTGTGGTTTTGTAATGTATTGGTGGTTATGTGGGCGACTTCATATATTGCTGTTTGTTCCCATTTATATGAATGGCCTCTTTTTCTAAGTGATACTCTTTATCTATACCATCACACACACATTGATGCAATACCTCCATCGTCTGCTCTAGTCTACAATACAATAACGCATCAAAAAATCCATGATTGATATAGCTGAAATTAATTTTTATTGCTCGATAGCAGTAAACATCTAAAATAAACTTCAGTAAATATGACTATTTATAAAAAGATGAATACAAAGTCTGCAATCATGAAAATACTAAACGCTTTCTCTGCAGGGCAGTCACTACAAAACTTGTATCCGACTACGTAGTTTGATTTTACAGCATTGGTACCAGCATACCAAATAGTCTTTACAAAATCTAATGGTAGCGCTCTTTCTAATCTTTCTTCAGAGCCTGCTTTGGGAGGACTAGGGCGATACCCACTGCTTATTTCTCCCCATTTCTAGTTAGGGCAAAAAAGATGTGTGACTACTTGGATTAGGTAGTCTTACCTAGTGCCTGTGGAAAGGGGGCTGGATCATAGAGTTAGCACTCGGGGCATTACCTTATTAAATGCAGTCATGTAAGCGGTAAAATAATAGTTGTAATGCAATTCTAATGCTGTTCAGTGCTAAAATGAAATATAAAAATGTACTCCACCCCCTCTCCTCTCCCTTACCTGCCCTATATGTATCGTTGGATACAACCGCCACACTGCAGAGAAGGTGAATGAACTATTGTATAGAAATAAACTGTTCTTTTATTACATGTACACAATACATCAGCAATTTTCTCTTTATGAATACATTTGGAAAAATCATGTACGTTGGCATACAAAATGACAATTTAAAAAAACCACTTTTCACAGTCTATAAATAAAACATGTAAATTGTTGGTATCATAAACTTGTTAAGTACATGCAATGTAAATATAACATATAAAGTAGTTAAATATCAACACAATATCAATATTTGTTAACAATCTATAATAAAAAGCGTGGGGTTGAACGAACTTACAACAACATTAAACAGTCAACATTTAGTCAAAAAGCAAAAACCTGAATAAAAATTAATTAACATCACATGTCATTACTTTGGTGTTTTATTTTGTGTGGCAAATATTCAAATGCAGAAAGTAGAACAAAAATTTAAATTGAAAAGTAAAATATAACAATACATATTTATATGGTATAAGAATTACCTTTATTTTTTGGCGGATCTTTCAATACAGTAGGTGGAAGTATTAAATGATTACATTAATTGTAAAAAATTACATGAAAAATATTTCAATAATATGATAAATATACCTGTTGGATGTAGAAGATTGTCATTAAATAATGAATAGGTATTACTACTCATAGCTAGTTAGTAATTCATTGCTTACAGGGTCCAGCGGACTGCAAAGAGCCGAATCAGGACCACAAAATCAAGACCACAACTTCGCCAAAAGAGGACCCACCCCTGATCTGCATAAAAGATCTGCTGAAACAACCCTAGTGGTAACACTGAAGGCACTCCACCAGCCGGTCACTTTACAAAAAAAGACATCCCACGCAGGGGATGCTGAGGCTATACTCTTAATTTATCGAACCCCCGTTTACAAAAACAAAATAGAATATAAACATCGTTATAAAATATCAACAAAACACATACATATAAAATGCCTGTATACATTGCCAAATAATAACATCATAGAAAGCCCCAGTGACCACCTGACAGAAAGCGTCCAATATTCCCCAGCTGATCCAACAGACCTCGAACACAGATGAAGAGTTTTGTCCCAGAAGAGTTTTCAAGATAAAATGCAGGTGACTGGTCTAGCGAAGAAGAAGATAGTAAAGTATATTGATAGAACAGAGTAGGAATGAGAAAGAACAAATGAGAAAGGCAGCGACAGTGGGAATTTAAAGCACTAAATACCAGAAAGCGGGGATACTATTTATACCGAAACCCCCGGCATCGCCACGGGGGGTACTCATAGCTCTTATACCCTGTTCAAATGGTGGAAAATAAAACACATCAACAAACAATAACACTAGCAGCAACAACAGCAACTTGCTAAAGCCACAAGTACAAAATATAGGCAACAACTGAGTGTTAGTTCAATGCTCTTGATCACAAAGACGTCAATACACCACTCAATAACATTAACACATAATGTAATCATAACAACAATTATTAATGAAGGCAATTGAATACATAACATATTTTTGCAACTGTTCTATAATGAAAGTGTCTTTTTCATCGATTTACTTGTTATCAGTAAAATGCAGTCAAAAGACCGTGCAAGTTTATCTGGTTCAGCAACTAGTGGACAAAATCCTTTGCAGAGCAAAATGCTCCATAACTAGGTAGTATGTTTGTTCAATGTTCAACTACCTAACATAAAACAACAAAAATATGGCAACAACTCTTTGCTGTTGCCGCAACTACTAATACTTATACAGATAATGGTGATATTTATTGAAATTATTCTTTGGCATTGTTGGATAAAGCTCTTTCTAACACTAATTGATTTTAAGCTTAACGTTTAGCAGGGTTTCTTCCTTGCAAATCAAATAACTGTAAACACACTGACTGGGGTCATCAAACTACAAACGTATATGAAAATCTACCAACATGATCACGAAGCACCTGGGAGTATGAAATAGTAGAAAAATGAGGAAGGGAACGTATTATACACGCTACCAGGGTCATAGCTGTATTTTCAATGTGGGGTCGCTATACACACAAGCATGGAAATGTTGTGTCCAACATCACAAACACATGCATTCACTGCCAACAACGGCAAGAAGAGTTTGCCATTGGCGCGACACCTGACCTACACAGAGCGGACAAAACTACTAACAACTAATGCCCATAATTAAAGTCTCTATATTATTATGATACCACAAATTCAAATCTGGTTCTTTCTACATATTTACCATTCAAAGAATACAGCCAACAAGCAGAAAACAATTAAAATTCTAATCTAAAAGAGAAATGAGAGTATTACTGAGGAAGATAGTTCAAAGCATGCTACGGACCATCCACAAACACTACTACTGTAACTCACTATATCGTTATTACTCCCAGGCAAAATTCTTTACATTTGATTTTTTGTTTATAGGGTTCAGACAGAGATACCAGCTATTATGTTGAAAGAAAGAAAACGCAAACTGGATCTGGATCTGGATCTGTGCCATAGTTATTGGTTTGGCATGTACGTGTCACAGATGTCTTTCTTCATACTACTGCTCAAGTTTCCCCAAACCATGAAAAGCTACTCATGTTTTGGTCTTGTTAATTATTTCTATTCATGAACATCTTTGTCATTTATAAATCAGGAAAGTTTTGGATTAAAATATTTGTCAATATATATAGTTGACAAAAAGGAGAACAGACCATGGGAAGAAGGAATGCAGTAAAATGGTGAGAGAGAGAGAGAGAGAAAGTTAATAATCAAAATAATTACATTTTAATGGCGGATGTTATATTTTACAATCCCATTCTCATGTGTGTCCATCCCCCTCTCCAAACAGAAAGTAAAATGTAAAAAAAAACGGGGTCAGAAATCTTGTGATTATATCATTGTGACAAAAATGGCTGTAGGTAATTCCTGCGATGGGTAATAAAAATGTGTTGAAATGAATTGAATGTATATTACACATTACCTAGATGGGCCGAACAAATAGAAAAGATGGAGAACTGAAGCTACAACACTGTGGTCAATAAATGCAGTCTGTAACTGGCGCTGTTTGAAACATAGGTCACAAAATAAATTACTAACACATGAACCATGATTAGCAAAACTAGCGACAACAGTTCAATAGAATTATGTACATGAAATACAGCTAAATCATCATCATCATCATCAGCCCCACATCATGGTGGAGCATTGGGGTCTGATGAGGGAAGTTGATGCAGAGTTTCTTTATCTGTCCATCTTTCGTTGTTATCCTCTGCACCTGCCTCCTTCCACTTTTCCTTGCACAATGGTTTTTTTGCAAGGATGTTGTGCCACCTGATGTGTCCAAACCACTCCAGCTTCTACTTCTTCACCATGGCAAGGAGTGGTTCTTGAGAGCTTGCCAATGGTGTGACCAGGCTCTGTGTGTGATTGGTGGTCTTGTGTTTGTGCCAGGGGATTTGCAGCAGTCTGCAGTAGCATTTCATTTCAAATGCTTTTTGTAATTTTGCTGTCAACATCCATCAGCATTACCAACCGTACCATAAACAGGGACAATAAAGTGTCAAAATCCATCAGCTAAATGGACAGGACTACAGACCTGAACAGTTGGATCTTGGTGCAGAAAACAATGTCTCTGCTCTTTCAGATCTTGTTCAGGCCTGCCATAGTTGACATGGCCACTGCCAGCGTGGTCCTGCTGTCCTTTATGATAGAGCCAAGATTCTTAAATGACTATCTCTTTCATCATCTCCCTATTCATGGTGATGTTGGCGCTAATATCCCTGTGGCTATTCGCCAACACCTTGCTCTTTGATTTTTGACCTCCATGCCATAGGCGCTTTTCCCGTCAACAAGCCTGTCTTTCAGGTCTTGGGAGTTCCTGCGCGCTGCTTCCCATTAGATCAATGTCAATACTGGTAGTGTGGAAGTTCAGCAGGGTAAATCAAATCATTGTAAACACACATGCTGGCAAGCAGAGCAGCACAAAACTACCCACAGAGTCCGTAACTCAACTTCATGGCATCACAAATGTCATAAACGTGATAAATGTTTTTTCTCTAACCACACTATTTTAGAATCTTCATGTAACATTGGGTCCAAAAAATCATAACTATGATTTAATTAACATTATTATTTCATTATTTTACGAAACTCAAATGTTACAAAGGTAATAATTTAGTAAAAAGTAATAATGACTATGTAATGTTAGAGAGCAGGCTATGTTTACTGGTTCCGTTGCTCTACGCTGGCCACAGTTGACGTCTCAGTAAACATTCAGGCCGTATACATACATGTAATCCTTTGTATATTGTGAGTCAATGCATGTGTATGCGCAATGAGTCTTTGTGAGTTTTGCGCCATATAAATGTTATTCATTATTATTATTATTATTACATTGCAATCGATACAACAATTTGCGTCCAAACATGTCGTTTCTGCACAAGTTTTTTATAAAGGTAAGCCATGTTTATCAGCAAAATCATGAACATGGTGTGTTATTCACCAATCCAACCCGTCATCAAATTTGAAAAAACAGAGCGTAATAAAGGTTTGGCTGTCTCACATTTTTGTTACACTGCCACTCGTACATTACTGCAACTACTGCACAGTGAAATAAATCAGGCTATGGAGATAGGGTCAAGCAAAGACAACTGCAGACTTATGTGTACAGTGGCAACACACCACCCAGCTCTCTTTCAGCATAGACCCCCTCTCCGCCCACACTTCTTCCTCCATGTCAATCACACACCACTGTTTGAATAACAACTTCTTGTCATTTCACAACGTCAAAACCCTGGTCCACACAACAAATAAATAACAAAGTGTTCAGATCACCATAGCTAGTACTAACAAAGACACAGTTCAACAAAGAACTAACAGTAACAAAGACACAGTTTAACAAAGAACTAACAGTAACAAAGACACAGTTTAACAAAGAACTAACAGTAACAAAGACACAGTTTAACAAAGCACTAACACTAACAAAGAAACAGTTTAATAAAGCATTAACACTAACAAAGACACAGTTTAACAAAGCACTAACACTAACAAAAAACAGTTTAATAAAGCATTAACACTAACAAAGAAACAGTTTAACAAAGAACTAACACTAACAAAGAGAGTTTAACAAAGCACTAACACTAACAAAAAACAGTTTAATAAAGCATTAACACTAACAAAGACACAGTTTAACAAAGAACTAACACTAACAAAGAGAGTTTAACAAAGCACTAACACTAACAAAAAACAGTTTAATAAAGCATTAACACTAACAAAGACACAGTTTAACAAAGAACTAACATTAACAAAGCACTAACAGTAACAATGTATGTAGCAGTACAGCAAACAAACAATTAGGACTGTCTGTCCTCTCTCTTCAGCACAGACCTAACACAGGCATCAGGCTGAACAAGCTTCTTTACAGTCTCCCAATTGGCTAACTCCAGCACAGTTCTAGCATTGAAATGTATGTTCTCTTCACAGCAATCTTTAAAAATTTATACAAAAATGTTCCTACAGCAGGCAGATTTTACAAGTGAGGACCATACCTCTATTTCCAAACAATTCTCCAAGTCTCAAGTCATTATACACTCCCAGTCTCAGGTCATTATACATTCCCAATCTCAGGTCATTATACATTCCCAATCTCAGGTCATTATACATTCCCAATCTCAGGTCATTATACATTCCCAGTCTCAGGTCATTATACATTCCCAATCTCAGGTCATTATACATTCCCAATCTCAGGTCATTATACATTCCCAATCTCAGGTCATTATACATTCCCAATCTCAGGTCATTATACATTCCCAATCTCAGGTCATTATACATTCCCAATCTCAGGTCATTATACATTCCCAATCTCAGGTCATTATACACTCCCAGTCTCAGGTCATTATACATTCCCAATCTCAGGTCATTATACATTCCCAATCTCAGGTCATTATACACTCCCAATCTCAGGTCATTATACATTCCCAATCTCAGGTCATTATACATTCCCAATCTCAGGTCATTATACACTCTCAGTCCTGGGTGACTTCATCATTGGAACGTGTGTTGAGAATTTCAGGGACCATTTTCTGTTTGTAAAAACAATCTTTGTCTGTTCATTCCCCAGTTTTAAAGTTTTAATGTTGGAACACATGCATAATACACATGCATAATGTCATACACAGTCACAAGAGTTGGGCTATCATTTTTCAGTTTTGTGTCTCCAATCCGCTTCCTCTCTCAGCAATTTCCTGTTCATAGCCACCAAAGTTTGCAGCCAGGTTAAAAACAGGCGTACATACACCACATTTTAATACAACTAACCTCCGTCTGTTTGTAGAAGAAATCCTCCTCTATTCTGTTCCTCCATAACTGGGAGTCCTTACCATAGAACTCGTACATCAAGTTAAAATTAAGTAGGTGATTGTTTGGTAAAGAAAACTGTATCAAACTCTGCTCACAAACTGAGGATTGTGTAGACTTTGGTTCGCTCAGGTATCTGAATCTGATGTACACCAAGCAGTAAGCTGAAGTCTTGGATGACTTCAGTCATGTCCTGTATCAGCCAGCGCCTCGAGCAGGTAAAACGCTACATAAGAACAATTTATTTTTATAAACTATCCAGCGACATTTCTAACATCACACAATTAATATACACTACAAATTGTGTCGCTCATCTTTCTATGTCATCTGAAGACTTTTTAAAATTGTTCATCCATAATGTAAAAATGTCTTTCTATAGACACTGCAAACACACACACACACACCCACACACACACAGAGAGTGAAGTGCAATGTTGTCCATCACAGTCATTTACAACAAGAGTTGTGTGTTTTGTGTAAAAAGGTGAGGTTTTAGGAGATAGTTTCCTGCATTACTCTCACTTCCAGTTATGACCATGGCCACTCAGTCTGCAAGTGCACATATACATTGAAGTTGTGTATTTACAACCAGTTCTTTTCCCTAACTGTATTTAGTAGACCCATGTTCCTATATCCCACAATGTTTTCAACAGTTCATAATCTGAACACATTCTACCAGAGTTTGATAAATGTAGTCAGTCAACACAAACACAAGTTTGTATGTCACTGGGTGTGACCTCTTCACAGAAAGTTCCTTTAGGTCTGCTGTTTTGAAAGCTTTATTGATAATGAGAAGACACAGTTGTATATAATAGTTCAGCTTGTGCACAAAGCTACCCATCAAGTACACAGTTGTATAATAGTTCAGCTTGTGCACAAAGCTACCCATCAAGTACACAGTTGTATAATAGTTCAGCTTGTGCACAAAGCTACCCATCAAGTACACAGTTGTATATAATAGTTCAGCTTGTGCACAAAGCTACCCATCAAGTACAGTTGTATATAATAGTTCAGCTTGTGCACAAAGCTACCCATCAAGTACAGTTGTATATAATAGTTCAGCTTGTGCACAAAGCTACCCACCCATCAAGTACACAGTTGCTCTTGGTGATATCAAGTACACAGTTGCTCTTGGTGATTGTTTTCAGGATATACATTCTTCACAAGCCCTCTTGCTGTAGTTTTCCGCAGTAATAAAATATTATTTTCATGTTCCTTTTTTTCCCTAACAGCCTCTCACCTCAATTAGGGCATCAATCTGCAATATACACTTCCATGTTCGTTGTATTTAAAAAGAAAAAAAAAATCTGTTCTCATTTTGAAAAAGAATATACTGCAGCAAATGCAACAATCTTTGTATGCTGGGTGTTTAGAAAAAGTCTGGGTCTTCTTCCTCAGCATCGAAATAATCATCGTCATCGTCGTATTCCCCACCGTCGTTGCTGTTGTAAGATTGGAACAAGTTGTCCTGGAGATCTTCGTCCTCGTAATCACCCGAACTGCCTTCAAACGTGATGTGATGACCCAAGTCTTGAAACACATAGTTTTCAATGATTAACAAAGTCATACAATACAATACATTCAGAACAGTCATGCGATGTTGTAAAGTTATTCACCACAAATGTAACAATTCACAACAAAGAAACAAAGCAAATCAAAGACTGACACACAGGGGTAGTGACTATTTCTATTAGTTTTTAAACCCTGTGGATGACATGTATATATGACCATTAAGACGCGCACTATCGTTAACAATGTTTTGTTTTGCAAAGAATGCAATAATAGTGTGTATTTATCTTTGAGTTGATTCTGCGCTGTTGTTAGAGAAGGACTTGTATAATGTTGATAGTTTTCATCGATCAATATAGTTGTAATATCGTTGAGAACTCTCTGGAATTATACATTTATTATTGATCAAATGTTCCAGGTCTTTGTGGCTAGCTAGTCGAATCCTGCAAATTTGTAAACTTTCTGTGAGGTAAGACAGTGCCGTAGTTCCAGAGACGAGTTTTATTTTGATTGGATTTATTGTGTCATTCTGGAATGTTCAGGCTTCTCTGGATTGATGAGAACCTCTCTAAGTAATGCACTGTCTGCTTGCGAGCAAGGTTTTTTGAGTGATTTTCGGAAAAAGCGATCTTGTATGCAGTTGTTGATGTTTGCGGAACAAAGTTGGAAAACTGTATACGAAGACTCCTGCCTTAGTGTTGAGTCAAGATTCAAGCATCGGGGCGGAACTGACTTTTGATAATCATGTAACAATATGTATCTGGATGTTAACATTTAGTATGAAAGTGTGAGAACTGCACTTTCAACTTACCTGTGATTAGGAACAAGCGCTATATAAACATCTTTCTTATTATTATTATGTCAACAAAGTCAACAGTTTCTTTCCATCTCTTTGTCAAACTTAATTAAATACCACAAAACCGAAACAAGCTCAAAAGTTCACTGTATGAACCAGAGGTGGAAACTGTTGAAGTGAAAAAACAGGAAAGAAAACTATAGCTACCTTTAAAGTTGTTGACGTCACAGTCATGCTTGCCCTGACAAACCTTGAGGTAGGCCAGCTTGTCATGAAGCTGCTGCAGCACGCCATAGTTCAGTCGCATGGCTACGTTACGCAGCTGTAACACAACCATCAAATAACCACTATGGGTAAACCAATGATTAACTTAAATCACCAATCCTCCACAGTTCAATGGTTTGGTCATGTCACTATGCTGTAACAAACAATTGCTTTGCACACCAGAGCAGACATGGCACATTTCACTGTAGCTTAACAAAATTATCATCAGATACCAAAAACAAAAAAAGGAAGCGATGAGTGCCAAAGAAAAAGGTCGCCCATTGGGCAAGTGAGCTTGAAGTTGTAGAAACCCTGCACAAGTTTTTAATGCATGTTTTGCAAGCTTTAGAGACTCTTGACGATTTTGTAAACCTGTGTGAAATAAATGGATCCGTTCTTCTAGCACCTAGCAACAATGGTTCCAAATACCTGGTAGGGGTCTGTCTTCATGTCGTAGTAAGCGATAAAGTTGGTGATGTACTCGCAGTATAGGAAGTCATGGGAGGCGTTTACAGTACGCATACACCAGTAGGTGTTGTTGTTGGCATTGGAGCAGAAGCAGAAAGGGCCGTCTGAAAATACAAAAACAAGGAGTCGTCTTAGACACACAAAAAACACATGATATATCTCAAAAATAGGAGGGAAAAAAACCCCAATACGGCAATAGCAAACAATAATGTCTATAATTCTTTATAAACAATCACATCAACTAACAAAACTATTATTAGTGTGTTATAATAATAATAATAATAATAATACATTAAAAAATCCTTTTATATAAAACAATTCTCCATAATGTATGCTTCTTCTTCTTCCTTGCTTTTACTATAAATGTAATACTCGAGATTGTTTATTTTGAATTTGATGTATACAAAATTCTGTATTTCTCAAACCAACAGAAATGTTGAGTCAAAAATACATAGCAGTGTTTTATTTCTATCACAATCCAAACTATATTTTAAAGAACAAACAAAAACACTTGTAAACATTTTATTATTGCCGGCCCTATATACAATTAAGCTTTAGGAACAGAATTGTAAAAAATAGTAATAGTTTAAATATATATAAAACATTCTCTGAACAGAGTTCTAAGAAATTGTTAAATTTTCAAAAACCCAATAAAATGACATGACAGAAAAGGACTGTTAAATAACGTGTGGTAAAGCCTACTGTACAATGAACATTGAGGGTGGTTGTCAGTACAGGGAGGCAGCAGTCATTAGCGTAGAGCATTGACCACCAACGGTGGCATTGTTAATATTATTATGACTACTACAATATAGTTGTTAAACTATTACTATTATTGTTTTTATCACTATTCACAAACACTATAACCTGAAAGGCTCAGAAAAAAAAAGAAAGAGAATATACTTGAGATATGTCATGGTAATAACTGAATGATGGTGTGGGAGTCTCCAGCAAGCAGCTTGAGTTACAGCCTGTATCGGCCAGCGCCCTCAGCACCTCTTGAGCAGGAAAAGCGCAATATAACAACTATCAAAAAAATAATAAATAAATAAATAAATAATACTGGATTTATTCCTTGCGAATTGTGTGTCACTCAACAATACAGAATCTGAAACTGGACGCTATAGGAGCGTTTTACTTTTAAAGTCTACTGGTGAGGATTATGGAGCCAAAATGAGATATGTGGCACGTGGCTTAGCTGTTAGCATTACAAGGGATGGTGATACAATAACAAGTTGTTAGAGCTGAAGTGAAAAGGTGTAGCTAGGCTTAGTATTATTTGTTTATTTGTAGTTCTTACATAGCGCTGTTCCACCTCAAGAGCTGCTCAAGGCACTGGCTGATACAGGATCTAACTCAAGCCAAACCAACGCGCCCACTTGCAACCTTCGTCTGAGGCCAAGATGACTGAGCACAATCCTGGGTGACCGCCAATGGGGAGAAGGGACCTAGTGCGTGCTTTGTGTATTTGAGCAGTTGGCACTCACCCGTCTAGGACATAAGCATCAGGATCTTTAAAGTCCATGTGATGGAATGCCTGCGTGCACAGATTAGACCTCAGTTAATACTCTCATCCATAGAAGTAGGGGCACAGGGTCTCAGGATAATTGTTGTGTACTGAATGATTTATAACATGTCATCTTTGGCTCCGTTTGCACCAATCACCATCTTGGACCATTTCAACTTTGATGGTTATATCAGAAAACTATTTTGAATGATGTGGATTTTGATGGCTATATCAGAAAACTATTTTGAACGATGTGGATTTTGACTTCTGGGCATTTCCTATACCCAACACATCACCAACAATGAAGTCCGACAGACCATCAAACAAGCCATTGGACAACACGATGACCTGCTCACAGTGGTGAAGAAGCAGAAACTCCGATGGTATGGCCACGTCACCAGATCATCAGGCCTTGCAAAGACTATTCTGCAAGATACAGTGCAAGGAGGTAGAAGAAGAGGGAGACCGAAAAAGAGGTGGTAGGACAACATTCGAGAATGGACTGGTTTGACACTGAGCGAAGCCATCAGGGCTGCTGAGGACAGAGAAAGATGGAGTATGCTGGTTAAACGATCATCTGTGGTGCCCCTACGACCTTCGGGTTACGGGACAGGATAGGATAGATAGGATAGGTGGATTTTGATGGCTATATCAGAAAAACTATATTGGACGATGTGGATTTTGTTGGCTATAGCAGAAAACAATCTTGGATGATGTTGATTTTGACGGCCATTTCAGAAAATGTCATAAAACTATCTCAGACAATGTGGATTTTGATAGTTATTTTACAAAACTATTTTCGACAATGTAGATTTTTATGTAAATAATCTTGGACAAAGTGGAATTTGATGGTTATTTTAGAAATCTTGGACAACGTGGATTTTGATGGTTATTTCAGAAAACTATGGTGGTGATGCACATCTTGAGCAACTCTCTGAGCTAGTAAGCTTACAATCCAATAACCCATTTTAAAGACGCAATGTTACCAAAAAGATTTGCTGGACCACCAAAGAGCACTAAGCAGTAGGCGTACAAAACGGAATCTTTGAAAGTTTGCAGCAATTTTTTTTCTTCTCCCCAATAACTTCAGTGACACCTTTAACATAATGAAATCAAAATAAATGCTCTGTGTACTGAAGCAAATTTTGTGTTAAAACTTTAGTATAAGTGTGAAGTAACCACTGCATTAGTGTAAAGAGAATAACTGCAAAACTGCAGACCATGTCCTAACCAGAGAGTGGGACAATGTGGCTGGGAACAATATATTACTTTAAGTTTCCATCACCCACATATAGCATAAGACATTGTGGCTGGGAACAATACATTACTTTGTCTTAGTTTCCATCACCCACATATAGCATAAGACAATGTGGCTGGGAACATCACATTACTTTGTCTTAGTTTCCATCACCCACATATAGCATAAGACAATGTGGCTGGGAATATCTACACAATACATTACTGTCTTAGTTTCCATCACCACATATAGCATAAGACAATGTGGTTGGGAATATCTACACAATACATTACTGTCTTAGTTTCCATCACCACATATAGCATAAGACAATGTGGTTGGGAACAATACATTACTTTGTCTTAGTTTCCATCACCACATATAGCATAAGACAATGTGGCTGGGAACAATACATTACTGTCTTAGTTTCCATCACCCACATATAGCATAAGACAATGTGGTTGGGAACATCTACACAAAACTCACATTACTTTGTCATTAGTTTCCATCGCCCACATATAGCATAAGACAATAGGGTTGGGAACATCTACACAAAACTCACATTACTTTGTCATTAGTTTCCATCGCCCACATATAGCATAAGACAATGTGGTTGGGAACATCTACACAAAACTCACATTACTTTGTCATTAGTTTCCATCGCCCACATATAGCATAAGACAATGTGGTTGGGAACATCTACACAAAACTCACATTACTTTGTCATTAGTTTCCATCGCCCACATATAGCATAAGACAATGGGGTTGAGAAAAGTTGGAAAAAAGAATGTAACGTAGGTATAGTCAACGCAGCGAAGTCTAGCACAAAGCATCAAAGCGTGAAACAACACAAAAGACAAATAATGACTAAGAAGTCAAAATTAAGATTCATTAAAATACACAAAGACATCGTGTGTGTGTGTGTGTGTGTGTGTGTGTCTGAGAGAGAGAGAGAGAGAGAGAGAGAGAGAGAGAGTATATGTGTTGAGTTGGTATGAGTGTGCTGTATCTGTGTGAATGTGAGCAGGTGAGTGTGTATGTGTGTACAAGCACAACTGCAACAACTGTCACACGGGTGTGTGCAAACCTGCAGGAAAATGGGAAAGCAATCAAGCACTGCAATAACATATATCCCAAAGACTTTATACAATTACAACACATCCTATCCTATCCTATCCCGTAACTCTGAGGTTGTTGGGGCACCACAGATGATCGTTTAACCAGCATACTCCATCTTTCTCTGTCCTCAGCAACCCTGATGGCTTCGCTCAATGTCAAGCCAGTTCATTATCAAATGTTGTCCTCCAACCTCTTTTTCGGTCGCCCTCTTCTACCTCCTTGCACTGTGCCTTGCAGGATGGTTTTTGCAAGCCCTGATGATCCGGTGACGTGGCCATACCATTGGAGTTTACGTTTTTTGAGCACTGTGTGTTGTCCAATGGCTTGTGTGATGGTCTGTCGGACTTCGTCATTGGTGATGTGCTGGGTATAGGAAATGCCAATAAGTCTTCTGTAACACCTCATCTCCATGCTTTGTATTCTTCGTTGTAGATCTGCTGTGAGGTTCCATCACCAAAGCAAGCACGTACCCCAATTATTTCCTCAGAAAGAAGGGCGGTGCGTTTATGAAGGAGTCTTTAGCACCTACATCAAGATGCCAAAACCAAAAGCCTAATTTACACAAACAGAGAACTATGTGCTTATTATATAATTATACAATTTTTGTGTCTGATATTCTGACAGTTGCAAAATTTGAATCTAAATGTCACGTCCAAGCATTGTTAAAGTTTTAAGTATGTGCTATAAGCAGTATATGACCGAGCTCTTTTGGATAGGTCACAGCTAGTACTACAGGCACGCACAATGAAATGCAGGTTGTGCTAGCATAGAGTACACACACCCACTGCATAAATAGCATAGGTTGTGCTAGCATAGGATAGGTTGTGCTAGCATAGGATAGGTTGTGCTAGCATAGGATAGGTTGTGCTAGCATAGAGTACACACTCTCACTGCATAAATAGGTCAGAGCTAGCACTACAGGTATGCACAATTAAACACAGGTTGTGCTAGCATAGAGTACACAGAGCTGCCAACTGCTATTGTTGGTCGGGAGTAACAAAAAGGCAACTTGGGAGTAGCAAAATGGCGTTTGGGAGTAGCATTTCAACAAAATGTATTTCTGACAAGCATGACGCATTTTGGACTTGGGCGGTTCATTCGTTGTACTCGCTCCAGCAGGTAGCTTCGACATGTTGAAATGAAAATGGTAAAAGTCTGCACACTCTGGCACGGTCTAAAACCATGAAGAACTAAGATGGCGGTTAAGCGTTTCCGGTAATTTTGTACTGCGCTTTCCGATTGGCTAACACAGACGCAGTGTGCGTGCGTGCGGCAGATACAAAACGGTCACACGGCGACTTGCTGTTGCTGTGCGAGTTTTACACAGCCACTTTCTTGTCAAAAAGTGGTACGCTAGACAAAATTTGACCGGGCGTAGCAAATCGAGACCGGGCGTAACAGCGTAGCCAAGTCAACTCTAGCGTTGCAAACTACGCCCAAAGCGTAGCACTTGGCAGCTCTGAGTACACCCACCAACTGCATAAAGCTTAATACATCAATGTGACCAAGAAGGTCAACAAAGGCAGTGCCGTTGCTTACTACAGTGGAACATCTCACAACGACCCCCCTCTATAACGACTCCCCCGCTACAACGACCCATTTTATTTTAACCGATGTATTTCCTTATATTGCTGT
Source organism: Oncomelania hupensis (assembly GCA_036898135.1). Lineage (NCBI taxonomy): Eukaryota > Metazoa > Mollusca > Gastropoda > Littorinimorpha > Pomatiopsidae > Oncomelania > Oncomelania hupensis. Next base: position 53,192,090 of record CM072526.1, read on the forward strand.
CATCAGTATAGCGACTCCCTCGCTATAACGTCTAACGACCGATCTTTGCAGACCGTATAGCGACTTTCTCGGCATGACTGCACAATAAAAACTGTCTACGATCTTGTTCAGCACAGTCAGACAGGTACCTATATGTGACACGCCAGCCGATAAAGTAATCTTCTATAAGTTTGACGTCATCTTGTAACGTCACATTCTAGATTCTACTCGTTTGGGGTTTGCATTTCACTTTATTCACATCACGAGCGCGGCACTGAGAAGAAGCAAAGAAAGCGTGATGGGATGATGGAGTCTACAAAGAAAAGAAAATTTTTATCTCTGGAAGATCGAGTTAATGTTGTAAACAGACACAAAAAAGGAGAGACTGCCATTGCGATCGCAAAGAGTCTTAAATTTGGAAAAACACAAATTCAAGGAATTATCCGAGACAAAGATGACATTCTTAAAAGGTGGGAAAGTGCTGATAATGCTGATCGCACGCGATCAAAACGGAGGAAGACAACATACTCGGAAGTAAATGAGAAAGTTTGGGATTGGTTTCTGGATGCTAGAAGAAAGAATATTCCGATCACTGGCAAACTGATTCAAGAAAAGGCCATTATGCTCTCTGTAAAGACCCCTCTCTATAAAGACCCCTCTCTATAAAGACCGATTTTTGTCAACATTTTCAAGGTCGTTGTAGAGAGGTTCCACTGTATTGTTAGTCCCTTTGTCTTTGCCTTGGTATGGACTCATTGTGGATGAAGGCCTGAAAACTTGTTTATAGGCTTATAACAAAGCTTTCACCTCAATACTGTGTGGATTAATCAGATCCTTTATCATCTTACAATCTGTACTATGTGGATTAATCAGATCCTTTATCATCTTACAATCTGTACAGTGTGGATTAATCAGATCCTTTATCATCTTACAATCTGTACTGTGTGGATTAATCAGATCCTTTATCATCTTACAATATATACTCTGGGGATTAATCAGATCCTTTATCATCTTAAAATCTATACTCTGGGGATTAATCAGCTCCTTAATTATCATCTTACAATCTGTACTGTGTGGATTAATCAACTCTTTATATCTTACAATCGATACTCTGTGGATTAACTAAAGTCTTTTATCATCTTACAATTAATAAAGACTGATTTAAATCAACACAAAACATATCTATCTATCTATCTATCTATCTATCTATCTATCTATCTATCTATCTATCTATCTATCTATCTATCTATCTATCTATCTATCTATCTATCTATCTATCTATCTATCTATCTATCTATCTATCTATCTATCTGCGCTATATAAGATTAATCTCTTTCTTTTTCTGTTTCTATCTATCTATCTATACACTACTGTCCATTGTCGGTTGCCACACTCTCTATCAGAATTTTTTTTTCCCACCGCTTCTCCTGCCAGAAGATATCATCAAAAAGCTGGAATTCCAGACTTGTCAATAGCCACAAGCACCCAAAAGCACCAATGCAATAAGATGTAGCCAAATACACACAGCCCGTGTCACAGGTCACACTGCAGAAGCACTGACAAAGGAGGCATGCCTAACCACACACTGGCTTACAGTGACATATATGTCACACTTTAGGTCAGCAACTGGCAGCTAAAGGTAGGCAAAGCTCATGCAACAACACATACAGCTGTGTCTGTGTGGCTAAAGGCGGCACATAGCACACTGCACAAGGTGAAAGCCAAGACGGCTAAGCCAGAACAAGTGTAACACACATCTCCTGCCAGAGGTAAAGGCAAGAAGGCGCATGCAACAGAAACAAATGTGGGTGTCTTACGAGTCCATAAGGGGGGAGTTTTCCAGTGACAGTTGTCCATTAGCGTACACTCCATCCCCTCACGACCGCAGTGGGGGTAATTTAACCGTCTGTGCTTGCGTAGAGACGGGCATCCCTGAGCCACGTCCCCACCCTCTTCTTCACCAAACACTGGCACAACCACAGAAAGCACAACGCTCAGTACACTGTTAGTGATATGGCCACTTGACACTCAACATTACCTCAGTACACTGTTAGTGATATGGCCACTGGACACTCAACATTACCACACTCTTCTTCACCAAACACTGGCACAACCACAGAAAGCACAACACTCAGTACACTGTTAGTGATATGGCCACTGGACACTCAACATTACCACACGCTCATCACACTGTTAGTGATATGGCCACTGGACACTCAACATTACCACACGCTCATCATACTGTTGGTGATATGGCCACTTGACACTCAATACTACCACACGCTCATCACACTGTTAGTGATATGGCCACTTGACACTCAACATTACCACACGCTCATCATACTGTTAGTGATATGGTCACTTGACACTCAACATTACCACACGCTCATCATACTGTTAGTGATATGGCCACTTGACACTCAACATTACCACACGCTCATCATACTGTTGGTGATATGGCCACTTGACACTCAATATTACCACACGCTCATCACACTGTTAGTGATATGGCCACTTGACACCCAACATTACCACACGCTCATCATACTGTTAGTGATATGGCCACTTGACACTCAACATTACCACACGCTCATTACACTGTTAGTGATATGGCCACTTTACACCCAACATTACCACACGCTCATCATACTGTTAGTGATATGGCCACTTGACACTCAACATTACCACACGCTCATTACACTGTTAGTGATATGGCCACTTGACACCCAACCCAACATTACCACACGCTCATCATACTGTTAGTGATATGGCCACTTGACACTCAACATTACCACACGCTCATTACACTGTTAGTGTTATGACCACTTGACACTCAACATTACCACACGCTCATCATACTGTTAGTGATATGGCCACTTGACACTCAACATTACCACACGCTCATCATACTGTTGGTGATATGGCCACTTGACACTCAATACTACCACACGCTCATCACACTGTTAGTGATATGGCCACTTGACACTCAACATTACCACACGCTCATCATACTGTTAGTGATATGGTCACTTGACACTCAACATTACCACACGCTCATCATACTGTTAGTGATATGGCCACTTGACACTCAACATTACCACACGCTCATCATACTGTTGGTGATATGGCCACTTGACACTCAATATTACCACACGCTCATCACACTGTTAGTGATATGGCCACTTGACACCCAACATTACCACACGCTCATCATACTGTTAGTGATATGGCCACTTTACACCCAACATTACCACACGCTCATCATACTGTTAGTGATATGGCCACTTGACACTCAACATTACCACACGCTCATTACACTGTTAGTGATATGGCCACTTGACACCCAACATTACCACACGCTCATCATACTGTTAGTGATATGGCCACTTGACACTCAACATTACCACACGCTCATTACACTGTTAGTGTTATGACCACTTGACACTCAACATTACCACACGCTCATCATACTGTTAGTGATATGGCCACTTGACACTCAACATTACCACACGCTCATCATACTGTTGGTGATATGGCCACTTGACACTCAATACTACCACACGCTCATCACACTGTTAGTGATATGGCCACTTGACACTCAACATTACCACACGCTCATCATACTGTTAGTGATATGGTCACTTGACACTCAACATTACCACACGCTCATCATACTGTTAGTGATATGGCCACTTGACACTCAACATTACCACACGCTCATCATACTGTTGTTGGTGATATGGCCACTTGACACTCAATATTACCACACGCTCATCACACTGTTAGTGATATGGCCACTTGACACCCAACATTACCACACGCTCATCATACTGTTAGTGATATGGCCACTTGACACTCAACATTACCACACGCTCATTATACTGTTAGTGATATGGCCACTTGACACCCAACATTACCACACGCTCATCATACTGTTAGTGATATGGCCACTTGACACTCAACATTACCACACGCTCATTACACTGTTAGTGTTATGACCACTTGACACTCAACATTACCACACGCTCATCATACTGTTAGTGATATGGCCACTTGACACTCAACATTACCACACGCTCATTACACTGTTAGTGTTATGGCCACTTGACACTCAACATTACCACACGCTCATCACACTGTTAGTGTTATGGCCACTTGACACTCAACATTACCACACGCTCATTACACTGTTAGTGTTATGGCCACTTGACACTCAACATTACCACACGCTCATCACACTGTTAGTGATAAATAGGTCCGCTTAACAGCCAACATTCCCACCTGCTCTTACACCTGTCAACAACACACACAAAATATAACTGTAACCACAAATCCAAAGAAACACACACACACAATTATCAACTACACACACACACACAATTATCAACTACACACACAATTATCAACTTCCGCTGGACCTAAAGCAATAATCATGTAATGTAATGTAATTATCAACTACACACACGCAATTATCAATCACACACACACACACAATTATCAACCTCACACACAATTATCAACTACACACACACAATTATCAATTACACACACACACAATTATCAACCACACACACACACAATTATCAACCACACACACACAATTATCAACCACACACACACAATTATCAACCACACACAATTATCAACCACACACACACACACAATTATCAACCACACACACACACACAATTATCAACCACACACACACAATTATCAACCACACACACACACACACAATTATCAACCACACACACACACACAATTATCACCCACACACACACAATTATCAACTACACACACACACACACACAATTATCAACTACACACACAATTATCAACCACACACAATCACACAATTATCAACTACACACACACAATTATCAACCACACACACACACAATTATCAACTACACACACACACACACAATTATCAACTACACACACACAATTATCAACCACACACACACAATTATCAACCACACACACACACACACAAATATCAACTACACACACACAGTTATCAACCACACACAATTATCAACTACACACACACAATTATCAACCACACACACACACACAATTATCACCCACACACACACAATTATCAACTACACACACACACACACACAATTATCAACTACACACACAATTATCAACCACACACAATCACACAATTATCAACTACACACACACAATTATCAACCACACACACACACAATTATCAACTACACACACACACACAAACACACAATTATCAACCACACACACACAATTATCAACCACACACACACATAAATATCAACTATACACGCACAGTTATCAACTACACACACACAATTATCAACTACACACACACAATTATCAACTACACACACACAATTATCAACTACACACACACAATTATCAACTACACACACACACACACAATTATCAACTACACACACACAATTATCAACTACACACACACAGTTATCAACTACACACACACAATTATCAACTACACACACACAATTATCAACTACACACACACACACACACACACAATTATCATCAATTACACACACACAAAAACACACACACACTTATCATCAATTACACACACACAAAAACACACACACACTTATCATCAAGCATCCTTATTATTTTAACTGCACCACAAACAGTAATTTTCCACTCACACTTCCAACATAAATGAAATACATGTGGATTTGGCTGGGTGAAGAGTGGAGAAAGGGGGGATTTGGGGAGAGAGGGGAAGAGGGGGCAGGGTGTTAAATAAAAGAAATCCACTTTCCTCTAAAAATAAAAGTCCACATTCACACACACACACACCCAACCACCATACAGCGACTATCTAAAAACTCAACATGCTAAAAGTCAGAGAATAAAACAAAGTTCAATAATTATAAAGGCACCTCAACCAAAACCGACAGTAAAGTGTACAACTCTTTTGACTAGACAATATCACAATTCATTTTAAAGGCAAACATAAAATGATGTGTGTGTGCGTATAAGCACTGCAGAAGATAAGCCAGTAGTACACACATCAAAAGATAAAATTTACAACACAAGTGATGCAATAAAGAAACATTAAATCAATCTTTGTCATATAAACCACACTGAGGAATTTTAAAAAAACACTTTTACAGCGTGAACTTTATTTTCAAACAAAGTGGTAACAAATAAGTGGCTTATGCACCTAACCATCCATCAACATCAACACAGCAATCCACATCCAGATGTGAAAGGGAGATAATGAAATAAAGCAACACTATGAAAGGGACCTAATAAAAAAAGGGATACTGTAACAAAAATGACAGTATAAAATCTCCATGTTGTTGGAATAGCATTAAATTTGGGCTATTAGCTACAACATTTTACCTAAACTTTTACATCTGCGCCTAAAATACCCACAGGGCTTGTCTCTAAATTTTTTCAAAAGATCAAACTTTCAGGTGCCGATGACGAGAAATGAATGTGACCAACGGTATTTTGGGATGCCGTGTTTATGGGGTGTAAATTGTGGATCGTTGCTGTATTTTTATTTTCCTGCTGCTTTGTCCACCAAGCTTTTTGGCTGTCAAGATTTCTCACCTTCTGTGGCAACTCTGGAGACATGTTTGTTTTTGGTTTTTTTTTGCACTTGTTTGTGTGCATGTGTGAAGAATTTTTGCAGTTCGAAAACTACTGCGGATTGTGAGTGCCTGAATTCCTGATCGAAATGTGTTGTTTTTTAGGGGCTACTGAGGCTCTCAAAAGCCCGAAAGTGAAGGTATACAGTGGAGGAGCTTAGTGTGGCTACAGGCACAATCAACACAGACCGTCCCACCCTAGACAGTAACTACAGTTCACAACGTCCACACAACACAGGGCACACCCCACGCTTCACAACTTACAGCTCCAGTAGGGCGGAGTCTTCCAGTGGTCGTTGTCATGGGAGAAACACTTCATGCTCTGCCCATTGCAGTTTTTATTCTTCTTGCCGTTGCGCTTGCCTCCCTTTCTGTTCTGTCTCTGTTCCAGTCTCTGCTGCTTGCGTTCTTTACGCTGTTGTCTTCTCTCTTCCCTGGAGCTGCAGCAAACATATAAAAAACCAAAAAAAAAAACCAGTTATACTAAATTAATAATAATAATAACAATAATAATAATTATGACTGCCTGTACTTTAAGTGAAATCTGTGTGAAGGCAAACGTTGGAACTGGTGAGTATAGTAATGACTCGCACTAGAAAACCTTGACTGCATTTCTGTTATCAATTTAATCATGAAAGCACAAATACAATATGGTGCGATTCAAGATGCACTTTGACTAATCATCAGTTTCAAAACGTTTATGTCTTTCATGATTAAATTGATAAAATAAATGCAGTGAATTCAGGGTTTTCTAGTGCAAGTCGTTACTACTATACTCACCAGTTCCAACGGTCGTCTTCACACAGGTCTCACTTAAAGTACAGCCTGTCACAGTAAAAACTTCGCTCACTCATGGCTTCACACAAAAGGCACACACTCTGATACAGGTTCAATCATTGCTAAAGTTCAAAATGAAAATCTGACATCGAGGAAACAGCTTACTGAACTACTGCAGGCCATGTAGCAGAGAGATGACTTCTCCCATCGACTAACAAAAACAGCCTGATGAAAAGCTCACACAAAAAAAATATATATATATATATCTTCAAATCTTTATTTTCTATCTTCTAATTGATTCAAACCAAATAGGAATAACCACTAAAGACCACGTCTTACAACCAGAAAAATCTCTAACACAACAGCATTCCAGTCAATTTCACTTATAACAATACACAAATTCGTCTACTAACCGGTACAAAGGGCTGGTGCAATTATTTGAACATGGCGATGACAAAAACACACAGCATAATTCATTTGTGTGTGTACATGGTGTAGCATTTTGACGAAGTTACTATCCTTCAACTAGGAAATAGAAGCTGATGAGGCTTAAGTCACCTCTGGGAGTTAAATGGTTAAATTCACTGGAAATGCACCATATTACATCGCATCGCTGTATGTTAATTTTGTTAATTTGTATTTATTTAATCGTATCTCTTAATTAAGGAAATAAAATGACTGAGGTTACCTGGGGAAGTCAGTTTGATTGTCACAGAAGCAGGTTTCATCTTCTCCTAGGGGTTCAATGTTGTTCTCATCAAAGCCATCATTTCTGTCCACAGTTTCTATATAGTGCGGAGGCTGATGGTCGATCAGGTGCTCTCGTATATTCTGTAATATTTAAACAATAATAACAATACCAATAATGTACTTTATACAGCCAATTCCAAAGGAAAACGAACACTAAAAGCACACTAGTTTTCTATCCTGATAAAATGTTTGTTATAAGGGGTGATGAGGAAAAACAAAGAAGAGATATATAGGTATGTGTGTGCATGAGTGTGTGTGCAGTTATGTGTGTGCATGTGTGTGTGCGCAGGTGTGTGTGTGTGCATGTATGTGTGTGCATGTATAAGGAATGGGTGTTCCTTGGGCCACTTCTTTAAAATAGCATTACACCAAAGGAGCGTTATCTGAGTGCCACTAGCAGAGGGTATTCCCTCTTCTGATTTAGTGACAAAAGACCCATTATACCAGTATCCAATATGGTCAACTTGCTTGTGGGCAGATTTGGTTGACTTTCATCGAAATAATGGGATCCTGTGACACTGACAAATGTCGTTCAATGTGTGTTGACTATCCCCCCCCCCCACCTTCCCTCGACTGTGGCAGCTAAAGAATTAAATCAATTTTACTTTTATTGATTAACATAACAAACCTTGTGTTTAATGCACTCTGATTCCCTTCTGCAACTGCATTGACTCTGCCCCTAAGTAAATAACACATACACACGCAAACAAATGTTGCAAAGCTCACCCGCAGATCTTCTAGAAGCTTTTTGTACTCTTTGATCATTCCATCCAACCTCTCCCTGTGTTCAGACCACTCAGAGAAATCGCGATACAGGTCTTGGTCACACACTACAGTGTGGTTGCTCAGAATTCTGCATCTCCGTGTTAGCATGTCAAACCCTGGTGATGCAACAAATACATGCAAACATAGGACCTCAAGGTTAATCGTTTATTTTCAAACTGGACCTAAACCCTGATCATATACTGGAATATATGTTTTGAAACTAAACCTAAGGCTGATCATTTATTTTCAAACTAAGATATTGTTCTGTATCAATTATTTCGTAACATAATCACAAACAAAAACTGAAACAGGTTAATGGGTGTTGTTTTTCTGACCACACACGAAACTCCAAATGGACAGCACTGCCAGGGTTTCAAGTGCTCCCCCAACGTGATATCTTGGCATAGAGTTGTTGCTATACAATTGGACATTCTGCTGGTTGTCGCGTGCTATACAATTCACTAATAGTTATTGCAGTTATTTCCCTTAGGCCATAACAAAAACTAGCAGCTTTAGATTACAGTGCAACCCCTCTTTTAAGACTTCCAAAAAATGTGGAAAATTCTGTTTTAAAAGAGTGGGTCTTAAAAAGGGGTAGCGTTTGGACTGCCTTTTGTTCACTACTACTTCAAATGCACAAAACCCAATGTATAGACTATAGTGTTCAGAGTTCTTCACTCTTAATTACAAAACTAATCTTCATCTTCATACATTTGACGGCCACAATCAACCAGATGATTACTCTGCCGCACTGATCAATCAATTAATTAATTAAAATAAAATGAATTAATAATTTTAAAAGTAATTCTTTTTTTATTGCATACACAACACACAAAAAGCAATTTTGTTTAAACTGGACGAAAAAAAACACAACTGAATTATGAATAATCTTTCAAGCATGGTGTAAAACGATAAACTTTGTCTTTCTAAACTCTGTCACAAGGTTTAAAAAAGGAAGAGATTTTCCCCTGGGGAATACAACTTTTAGATTGTAAAACTCTGCTGAATTTCTGACTGAAAACTTGACAGAAACTCTGCAGCCTCTGGAAGGTTGTTAGCAAGAGAATATCTTGCCAAGTCATGTGCATATGCAGATGCAGTCATGCTGGCAATAATCTAAGAGGATGCTCAAGAGTTAACACAGTGCTCTTTTTCCTACCAATTTGCTCTGCATTCTCCATACTGAAAAGGACGTGTTGTATGAAATCTCACCAATAGCATAGGCCGAGTCTCATTCTCATGAGATTTGACGAAAACGACTTCCTGTCAGTTATTTATAGTTATAGTTATTATTATGATGAATATTTATGCGCCTAATCTAGACTTAGCTCTAGGCGCTTACGTGAGGATAGAACAACTTTATTTTAAAAAATAATGAAAACTCATTAACTATTAACAGTAACCTAATATATAAAAAACTAGTGACTAACACACACACACTCAAAAGTGAACTATGACTTTGTAGTTAGTCATTGTGAGTCCAGTGAATGACATCCTGTCGTCTGCACGTGGTTTCTTGTCATCTGTACGTGGTTTTCTCAACACCTAGCAATCTTTTTTTAATAATCATAAGCTCAATATTTTGAGCTAATGTTTGCTGGCATGTGGTAAAAAGGCAAAAGACCTGGGTAGTAAGTGGCGTTTAAGGGGTGGTGGTAAAATGGAGAAGACAAGTAAAGAAGGAGAAGAAACCGTGGTCCATAGCAGAAGACAAGTAAAGAAGGAGAATGAACCGTGGTCCATAGCAGAAGAAGTAAAGTAAGGAAAGACATTACATAGCAGTGTACTCAACATCAGGCGATAACATTACAGCTGTACAGGCAGTGTTCAAATCCGGTCATATGCTTCAGTAAAAAATACAAGATAGGAATAAAATGAAAAATTAATACCTTGAAGACATGCTCTACTTACTCCTTTGGATGAGGTATAAAAAACTGAGGTCTAAATCTGTCCATGCACACATTTCATGGCACAGCCTTTAAAGATCCTGACGCTGATGTCTAGACGGCTGAGTGTCGGCTACACAAATACACCAGCACGCACTAGTCCCCATCAGTTGCCTAGGATTGTGCTCAGTCGTCATGGACGCCAGTCAGACTAGTAAAGAAGGAGAATGTGGCGCTACAGGCGTCCTGGTTAGATCCTGCATCAGCCAGTCCATTGAGTGACATACTACCGCTGTGCCTTGAGTGGCTCTACCGCTGTGCCTGAGTGGTCTCAGCCGCTGTGCCTTGAGTGGCTCTAAACCGCTGTGCCTTGAGCTTGCTTTACCGCTGTGCCTTGATGGCTCACGCTGTGCCTTGAATATACCACCGACACTGCTCTACTACTCTCTTGAGTGATGCTCTAAACTGCTTACGGCTCAGGCCATTGGCTGCCTCTAGGGCTACTTGATGACTTTACCTTGTGCCTTGGTGGTCTAGCTATGCCTTGGCTCTACCGCTATGCTTGCCTTGAGTGGCTCATGCTCTGTGCTGCTGTGTAGGCCACGCTGTGCCTAGACTGTTGCCTGACACCAGTCAGACATGCCTTGAGTGGGTCTACCGCTGTGCCTAGAGTGACTCTACAGCTATGCCTTGAGTGACTCTACAGCAGAAAAAGCTCTCTATAAAGGTTATTAAATAAAATAGATTTTAAAAATAAAATAAATGCCACAATAAAGCTTTTCATTTGGCATAATATTATGGGTATTCTTTCAAACACACGCACATACACACCCTAACCCAGTTTTTAGTTTGTGTAGCCGGTTCTAAATGATCAGCCACAGTTTTTAGTTTGTGTAGCCGGTTCTAAATGATCAGCCAGTTTTTAGTTTGTGTAGCTGGTTCTAAATGATCAGCCACATTTTTTAGTGTTACCGGTTCTAAATGATCAGCCAGTTTTTTAATTTGTGTCGCCGGTTCTAAATGATCAGCTATATTTTTTAGTTTTGTGTAGCCAGTTCTTAACTGTGCATTTTTATAATTGAACAACAAATGACAAATGACTAAAAACATATCCTCACCTGCGGGCAATCCAAAGTCACCACCAGCACCAATATGAATGGCATCACGCATCACCGATCTTCGGCGTCTCACCAACTTGGACTTTGCTCCTTAACAAGTATCAGCAAAAGCCTTGTAAAAGCTCTCACCATGCATTTATTGACATAGGAACATAGAAGACAGAGATAGGATGAGAAAGGAAGAGAAACTTTGGAAACTTTTATATTAGGGATTAAGATTTTAGACTAATGATACAGTCTAATCTTCCAATCTGTCCCTTAACAAATTAACATAGTAATGAATCTTTAACTTTAACTTGGAAATCATAAAACACACACACACACACATGCACACACAATCACACAAACATCTTCATCATTATCTTTAAACAATTTTAGGCACCCCCCTCCCCACCTCCCCTCTCCCTCCCCATAATAAAATAATAATAATAACAATTATTTTTATTATTATTATTATTACATGTATCATAAGAATAACAATAAGAATCATAACAATCATTGTCATCACCATTATTACCACTATCACTATTACCACCATTACCATTACCAACATTATTATTACATTACATGATTATTGCTTTAGGTCCAGAGGACTCTTACGAGCCAAATCAGGACCACAAAATCAAGACCACAACTTGGCTGATCCGCATAAAAGATCTGCCGAAACAACCCTAGTGGCAACACTGAAGGCACTCCACCAGCCGGTCACTTCACAATAAAGACATCCCACGCAGGGGACGCTGAGGCTATACTCTATTTTATCGAACCCCCGGTTACAAAAACAAAATAGAATATAAACATCATTATAAAATATCAACAAAACACATACATATAAAATGCCTACATTGCCAAATAATAACATCATAGGAAGCCCCAGTGACCACCTGGCAGAAAGCGTCCAATATTCCCAAGCTGATCCAACAGACCTCACACACAAATGAGGAGTTTTGTCCCGGAAGAGTTTTTAAGAAAAAGGCGAAGAAGAAGGTAGTATAGTAGATTGATAGAACAGCGCAGGAATGAGAAAGAACAACGGAGAAAGACAGCGACAGTGGGAATTTAAAGCACTAAATTTCCAGAAAGTGGGGATTCTATTTATACTGAAACCCCCGCACACCCATGGGGTGAGGAAGGGAGGGGAGGGAGAGGACCATTATTATTATTATCATCCTATCCTATCCTGTCCCATAACCCGAAGGTCGTAGGGGCACCACAGATGATCGTTTAACCAGCATACTCCATCTTTCTCTGTCCTCAGCAGCCCTCATGGCTTCGCTCAGTGTCAAACCAGTCCATTCTCGAATGTTGTCCTCCCACCTCTTTTTCGGTCTCCCCCTTCTTCTACCTCCTTGCACTGTGCCTTGCAGAATGGTCTTTGCAAGGCCTGATGATCTGGTGACGTGGCCATACCATCGGAGTTTCCGTTTCTTCACCACTGTGAGCAGGTCATCGTGTTGTCCAATGGCTTGTGTGATGGTCTGTCGGACTTCGTCGTTGGTGATGTGTTGGGTATAGGAAATGCACAGAAGTCTTCTGTAGCACCTCATCTCCATGCTTTGTATTCTTCGTTGGAGATCTGCTGTGAGGGTCCATGCTTCGCAAGCATATAGGAAGATGGAGATGACCAGAGAGCGCAGCAGTCTTACTTTGGAATGTAGACTGATGGTTCTGTCTTTCCAAATGGGCTTCAACCTTGTCAGTGCAGCAGTTGTTTGTGCGATCCTGGAGAGGACTTCCTGTCGAGACCCATTGTCTGACACAATGGCTCCTAAATATTTGAAGCTGTGCACTGTGTTGAGGGATTGGCCTTGTACTTTGATGTCCGTGTTGATGCCATTGGTGTTGTTGGTCATCATTTTGGTCTTCTCTGCACTTATTTCCATTCCATAAGCTCTGGAGGTGGTGTCAAGCCTCTGTACAAGCTGTTCAAGTTCTTGTTCCTCTCCAGCCAATCCATCAATATCCGCAAAACGAAGATTGGAGATTGCTCTGCCCCCTATGCTGACTGTGCCTTCGTGATCTGCAAGAGCATCTGACATGATGCGCTCTAGGAAGATGTTGAAGAGTGTTGGAGAGAGTAGGCATCCTTGACGCACACCGATTGTTGTTCTGAACCAGTTCCCGATGACGCTGTTATGGAGGACTGCACTGGTAGCCTTGTCATACAGGCTTTTGATGACTTCTATAATTTTAGGGCTGATGTTGTACACTTTCATGGTTGCCCATAGAGCTGCATGCCAGACTCATTATTATCATTAGAACAAGAATTACAATAATAATAGCAATAACAACATTAAGAAGAAGAAGAAGAAGAAGAAGAAGAAGAAGAAGAAGAAGAAGAAGAAGAAGAAAGAAAGAAAGAAAGAAAGAAAGAAAGAAAGAAAGAAAGAAAGAAAGAAAGAAAGAAAGAAAGAAAGAAAGAAAGAAAGTAAGAAAGAAAGAAAGAAAGAAAGAATTACATGAATGACTGTGTTCTCACATAGAGAAAAGAGAGAGGAAGAGATTAAGACCTTCAAAAATCTGATCACTTTTGTGGTCTTCACCATAAAACTTGAACAATTTATGCTTTTAGGAACATTTCGGCTTGCCCTTTACGGTGCCAAAGATGACATATTTCAACGTTGCAGGTTTTTGGTTTTTTGTATATTCACAGCCAATGTTGCTCTATTGGATAAAATCAGAATAAGCCCTCTTTCCCCCCCCCCCTCCCCCCTCCAATAACCTTTCAAAAGTATGGTATCGATAGAAATGGATAAGTTCTTGTGTTTATATGCCTATTTATAGCATCAAGGTTGATTGTAAAATAGCACTGCTGTGAAATGTGTATAGCAGTCAAAGTGGTTGATTCTAAAATAGCACTGCTGTGAAATGTGTACAGCAGTCAAAGTGGTTGATTCTAAAATAACACTGCTGTGAAATGTGTACAGCAGTCAAAGTGGTTGATTGTAAAATAACACTGCTGTGAAATGTGTACAGCAGTCAAAGTGGTTGATTCTAAAATAGCACTGCTGTGAAATGTGTACAGCAGTCAAAGTGGTTGATTCTAAAATAACACTGCTGTGAAATGTGTACAGCAGTCAAAGTGGTTGATTCTAAAATAGCACTGCTGTGAAATGTGTACAGCAGTCAAAGTGGTTGATTCTAAAATAGCACTGCTGTGAAATGTGTACAGCAGTCAAAGTGGTTGATTCTAAAATAGCACTGCTGTGAAATGTGTACAGCAGTCAAAGTGGTTGATTCTAAAATAACACTGCTGTGAAATGTGTACAGCAGTCAAAGTGGTTGATTCTAAAATAGCACTGCTGTGAAATGTGTACAGCAGTCAAAGTGGTTGATTCTAAAATAACACTGCTGTGAAATGTGTACAGCAGTCAAAGTGGTTGATTCTAAAATAACACTGCTGTGAAATGTGTACAGCAGTCAAAGTGGTTGATTCTAAAATAACAGTGCTGTGAAATGTGTACAGCAGTCAAAGTGGTTGATTCTAAAATAACACTGCTGTGAAATGTGTACAGCAGTCAAAGTGGTTGATTCTAAAATAACACTGCTGTGAAATGTGTACAGCAGTCAAAGTGTTTGATTCTAAAATAACACTGCTGTGAAATGTGTACAGCAGTCAAAGTGGTTGATTCTAAAATAACACTGCTGTGAAATGTGTACAGCAGTCAAAGTGGTTGATTCTAAAATAACACTGCTGTGAAATGTGTACAGCAGTCAAAGTGGTTGATTCTAAAATAACACTGCTGTGAAATGTGTACAGCAGTCAAAGTGGTTGATTCTAAAATAACACTGCTGTGAAATGTGTACAGCAGTCAAAGTGGTTGATTCTAAAATAACACTGCTGTGAAATGTGTACAGCAGTCAAAATGGTTGATTCTAAAATAGCACTGCTGTCAAATGTGTACAGCAGTCAAAGTGGTTGATTCTAAAATAACACTGCTGTGAAATGTGTACAGCAGTCAAAGTGGTTGATTCTAAAATAACACTGCTGTGAAATGTGTACAGCAGTCAAAGTGGTTGATTCTAAAATAACACTGTTGTCAAATGTGTACAGCAGTCAAAGTGGTTGATTCTAAAATAACACTGCTGTCAAATGTGTACAGCAGTCAAAGTGGTTGATTCTAAAATAACACTGCTGTCAAATGTGTACAGCAGTCAAAGTGGTTGATTCTAAAATAACACTGCTGTGAAATGTGTACAGCAATCAAAGTGGTTGGTTTACAAATAGCACTGCTGTGAAATGTGTACAGCAGTCAAAGTGGTTGCTTTACAAAACAAGAAAGAAGTACCCAAAACTGAAATGTTAGCACTGGTTTGAGGAATGATTATCCATGTATAATATAATGTTTTACAACAATGTCATTTCCCAAGTAAATCATGGCGGCATACGATAAGCATGGGTGATTCTCTGGCCCCTAAACACTGTCCACTGTAAGCGCATGCAGCAATTGTGACCTCACTTTTCTCATGGCCACATTCAGGCTGACCTGCAATGCAATAAACTCTAAAACACTCACTCCTCTTCTTTTTGTGCAAGAATCGCCTGTGCCTGTGGCGTCGGCGTCTGGGCAACAACTCCTCATCCTCTTCATCGTAAATCTCAGAATTGTGGACCCGGTATCCAAGGCTGCCGTCCTGGCAGCGGCAGTTCTGCGGCTGGTCTTTCTGCGGCAGCACGATGTTTGTGTTGCTGTTGTAGTGACGCTCCTTGTTGGCATGGCGACACTTGTGCAGGCGCATGCGGCCATTGGGGTCTGTGTTGCAGAACCATCTCTGAAAAACAGGATACGCTTCATTATAATAATAATTGGTAAAATTCAGTACAAACTTGGCGACCCCCCAAAAAATAAAATAAAATAATAAAATCAGCACCTGCATGATGGCAGTGTAAATGTTCAGTGTTGGTCTACGTCAGTAACTTAATATTTTGGCTGAAAGTGCTAGAGCAATGCTTGGCTGATCAACTTCTACTTTTGAAGGAACAAGTGGGGACCTCCTGCAGCTTGAGTTAGACCCTGTATGGGACAGCACCTCAAGCACTGGATAAAATAATCCAATAACAATGAAAGTGGGAAAGGACCGCCGCTGACCTGTCCTGGTTTGCAAGGCAGCTGGAAGCGCTGGGAGGGGTTGGAACACTGCCGTACCACTTTCTGTTTGTTGGGGGGCAGATACAGGTGCAAGTTCTTCTGGTTCTGTTCTATCAGCATCTGCTTCTCTTCCCGCATCTTCATCTTCAGCACCTTCTTCGACACCTTGCTGCATAAACATAAATAATACCTACAACACAGAGTGGAACACCTTGCTGCATAAACGTAATACCTACAACACAGAGTGGAACACCTTGCTACATAAACATAAATATTACCTACAACACAGAGTGGAACACCTTGCTGCATAAACATAAATAATACCTACAACACAGAGTGGAACACCTTGCTGCATAAACATAAATAATACCTACAACACAGAGTGGAACACCTCGCTGCATAAACATAAATAATACCTACAACACAGAGTGGAACACCTCGCTGCATAAACATAAATAATACATACAACACAGAGTGGAACACCTTGCTGCATAAACATAAATAATACACACAACACAGAGTGGAACACCTTGCTGCATAAACATAAATAATACACACAACACAGAGTGGAACACCTTGCTGTATAAACATAAATAATACATACAACACAGAGTGGAACACCTTGCTGCATAAACATAAGTAATACATACAACACAGAGTGGAACACCTTGCTACATAAACATAAATAATACCTACAACACAGAGTGGAACACCTTGCTGCATAAACATAAATAATACCTACAACACAGAGTGGAACACCTTGCTGCGTAAACATAAATAATACAACACAGAGTGGAACACCTTGCTGCGTAAACATAAATAATACAACACAGAGTGGAACACCTCGCTGCATAAACACAAATAATACATACAACACAGAGTGGAACACCTTGCTGCATAAACATAAATAATACCTACAACACAGAGTGGAACACCTTGACATAAACATAAATAATACATACAACACAGAGTGTAACACCTTGCTGCATAAACATAAATAATACATACAACACAGAGTGTAACACCTTGCTGCATAAACATAAATAATACATACAACACAGAGTGTAACACCTTGTTGCATAAACATAAATAATACATACAACACAGAGTGTAATACCTTGTTGCATAAACATAAATAATACACACAACACAGAGTGTAACACCTTGTTGCATAAACATAAATAATACACACAACACAGAGTGTAACACCTTGTTGCATAAACATAAATAATACACACAACACTACCACACAACGCTATTGTTATGCCAAGCCAGGTACAGTCTTAGCAGACAGCACAGGTTAGCTATTTCCAAAGGTTAGGCCTAGAGTCTGCAACAGTCTGCAGTGCTGGGTATCGGGTTAAGGCTGGGCAATAGGAGTACTTCCTAAATAGCTGTCGACATGTATTTTGACCGCTTTTCAGGGGAAGCAACTCTCATTGACCTACTTTACCTACTTTCGGTTTATGCTGTCAACATGTATTGTGTAACCGCATTTCAGGGGAAGCAACCTACTTTCGGTTTATTTAGGGATAATGCCTATTAAAGTATGGTTTTGATGTAAAGTGATAAATTCAAGGTAAAAGAAGAAAAGCAAAGCTGCTCACCCTCGTTCCAGAAGAACGCTATCTCTCCAAGGTTTGCCTGGCAGTGTGATGAATGACGTTTTGTCCTCTGACCTAAACACACAAAAAGTTAAATAAACTCAAATGAAGAAAATACACAAATGGCAAAACACCTTGAAATGAAATGACAGAACTGTTTCTACGTAAAACAATGTTCCAGTTCAAGGAAATGCTCATGATGTTGGCAAAAAGCGGGATGTAATTCAAGCCACGCGTTGGTCATTACGACTTCCTTTGGTAATTAAGCCTTGGTTAAACTCTCAACACGACTATTTATGTTGTCTAAGCTTCAATCTATAATAATTGCAGATGCTTAAAAAAACTTTTTTTTTATAATGCTCATATCAACCCTCACATTGATTATGCATCAACAATATGGGATAGCTGCAGTGATGCCTTGTTAAAAAAAAGTAATTCTATTCACCGCAGAGCTGTAAAATTAGTTACCTCTAAAGGCGGCGATACACGGTAAGACTAGATCTTATGATACCCGCATATGACTACGAAAATTCCCGGATCGGTAGGAATTGTCGTCAAGTCTTATCGATAGAGCATGTTCTATTTTTTCACGGCGCGATACGACAGTGGAGGTCAGACAGCCAATCAAAACAGCTATTTGATGACCTCCGAGGTGAAGGTCACTGAAAAACCGCGACCTACAAACTGAAAAATGGCAGACCTGTCGAAGCACCAAACAGGAATTTTGATTGAGTTGTACCATGAACATAGCTGCTTATGGGACACATCATTGCAGGTCTACAAAGACCAAGGGACCAGAAACCGCGCACTTTCATCAATACAGGCGCGGTTTCATGAAGCCTGCAATATTTTGCTGGATCGTAATACAGCCGACAGTGTGATTTTTGTTGTCGTGTGACTCATGTCAATGAACGATATGAAAATAAAGAATAATATATTTGTGCAATGCATATTAATATTACTTTTAAAAAAATGAATGTAATGACGTTTTGAAAAACAAGCGTCATCAATTTATCACGCGCTAACAACAATTGCTTTTGCAACTATTTAGATCTAGTTAGCCGTAGACTACGAGATGCCTTTACCGACAGGCTTATGACTCGTACATACTGTGTATCAGCAAAGACATCAGATCTGCAGCGGCATACGCGGGTATCATAAGATCTAGTCTTACCGTGTATCGCTAGCTTAACACTTCAATCACAACAGATTCCAAACAAAAAATAGCTGGCAGACTCCCCCTTAACAAACACCTAAATTACAACAAAGCCGTTTTAATGTATAAAATAATTAACAATAGAGCTCCTTCTTATTTAAAAGCACTTTTTAGCAAAGCATCATCTCGTTATTTATCTTTCCGACATAATTTGACATTTCCAAGATCATGCTTAAGACTTGTTTAAAATATATCTGTCCTATTCTGGTCCAAGCGTATGGAATTCTATATCAGAAAAGTAAATCATGATCATCTTTTAAAACAAGACTCCATAAATATTTAAGCTTTACGGGGGTGGCCTCGTGGCGCAGTGGATTAGTCGCCGGTTTCCTATGCCGAAGGTCGCAGGTTCAATTCCCGCAAGGGGCGAACGTATGTGACTTAGGTACGAGACTATTGAGGTCACCGAGGGTTTTCTCCGGGCACTCCGGTTTCCTCCCTCCCTTCAATAATGGTACAGGACGCAGTCAATATAAAAATTTCAAAAAATAAACATTCGATTTTCTTTCCGTCTTCTAATAGCGGTCTCCCTGAATTTACACCACCTGTTCGAGTGATAGATGTGCATTTGTTGTGTGTGTGGATGAGACAGGTGAGCGTGTATGTTGGTACAGATCGCCGCTATTAGAGCATGATTGATTTGGGGAAAGGCGCGTATATAACATCCAGTATTATTATTATTATTATTATTATTTAAGATGATTGTAGACCTCTTTGTACTTCCCTACCCTGCGACAATTTAAGTTACTGAGAATGTGTGGATTGACATGTGTGTGTGTGTGTGTGTGTGTGCGTGTGTGTGTGTGTGCGGAGGGAGGAGGAAAGGGATGGAGGGGGAGAAGGATTGGAGTGTATTTATTAAAATGCATTATTATGCTGAGTGATTTTTCTTTCTTTTTAACCGTAGTTAAGGCATAGTTTCAAAATATTTAATGTTAATTATTTTGTTTGTTTCGAATTATTAAGGACTAGCTGTAAGGCAGGTCCATAGGAGCTAATGCTTTTTTTCCTATTAAAGGTTTCGACTTCAACTTCCAACAACTGTCAAGTACAGGGTGGGCCAATAAAATGTTACCACTTTTTAATCGTAAATAAGTTTTTTTTAAATGAGAACGTTTTTGAAAATTTTATTCACAAAAATGTCCAAATTATCATTTGATACCAAACATAATCAATTTTTTCACTGGATTTCCTCAAACAATTCTTTCCCGGAGATAGGCTTATATCATGGCTCACAGACAACTCATGGCCTGCCCACTCCCTTGATCTTTTCCTCGCAGACTACTTCCTATGGGGGAACATGAAGGAGAGAGTGTACTACAACAACCCACAGACTACTTCCTATGGGGGAACATGAAGGAGAGAGTGTACTACAACAACCCACAGACTACTTCCTATGGGGGAACATGAAGGAGAGAGTGTACTACAACAACCCACAGACTACTTCCTATGGGGGAACATGAAGGAGAGAGTGTACTACAACAACCCACAGACTACTTCCTATGGGGGAACATGAAGGAGAGAGTGTACTACAACAACCCACAGACTACTTCCTATGGGGGAACATGAAGGAGAGAGTGTACTACAACAACCCACAGACTACTTCCTATGGGGGAACATGAAGGAGAGAGTGTACTACAACAACCCACAGACTACTTCCTATGGGGGAACATGAAGAAGAGAGTGTACTACAACAACCCATAGACTACTTCCTATGGGGGAACATGAAGGAGAGAGTGTACTACAACAACCCACAGACTACTTCCTATGGGGGAACATGAAGGAGAGAGTGTACTACAACAACCCACAGACTACTTCCTATGGGGGAACATGAAGGAGAGAGTGTACTACAACAACCCACAGACTACTTCCTATGGGGGAACATGAAGGAGAGAGTGTACTACAACAACCCACAGACTACTTCCTATGGGGGAACATGAAGGAGAGAGTGTACTACAACAACCCACAGACTACTTCCTATGGGGGAACATGAAGGAGAGAGTGTACTACAACAACCCACAGGGCCACGAAGACCAACATCCATCGGGAAATTCGGAGAATCCCACTTGAGATGTGTGGCAATGTCATCACAAACTTCAATGTGCGTGTTGCAACTGTAATCCAGAGAAGAGGAGCGTGGATTAAGCATATCATCAAGTATTAAACTGTGCACAGAAGGAGTGAACAAGTGGGAACCCTTTGGCATCAAATAATAATTTGATGCTTCCGTGACATTTCTGTGAAGAACATTTTAGAAAATGTTCTGATTGTAAAAACTTATGTACAATTAAAAAGTGGTAACATTTTATTGGCCCACCTTGTACTTCTTCCACTAATCCTTAGATAGTGATTTGATGATGACCAGAAAACAAATGTCATACTGTTCCCCTCTCCCCCAATTCCTCCTCCTCCACATCTACAACTTTGTCACAGCAATGCATTTGTACGTAAACACAAAAACACTTGCACAATCCAATGTCAATTCTAACAATTTATTTAGTCTTTTCACAATTAAAGCTAATATTAAACTTTGGTTTCAAAATCAACAAAACATGACTGTTAACTGATACATAAAAATAAATGAGAGGGCGTGCCAATTGTGCAGGATTGCACACAAGTACACCCTTACTCACCAAACACCATAGCACAAAATAATGACTACAACAAAACTACCAAGGAATGACAGACAAACTACAACACCCAAAAATAACATCGCACCGTCTGAGTTCCTGGGTAGCTTTCAGTAGAGGCAGCAATGAGGCACCATCCATTTCTTTGGGCGGAACCAAACCTCCCATTTCCAGGACTGTGGGCGCAATATCTATGTTGATTGCAGTGTTGTGAATCCTGAACAGTCAACCAATACATTATCTGCAATGTAACCTTTAGGTCACCCTGTGATTTAAAAGTAAACAGGAACAGAACATAAAGACCCCAAAACATGAGTTTCTTAACTTCAAGACGTAAACAAATTATTATTTTTAATCCGCTGGAATACTGTGAGTTGGTACTGGAGCAGCATGCATTCAGATGGAAACTAAACGAAAACGCAGATAAGAAACTACAGAAAAACCTATGTTTATTAGAAGTTCTTCAAAGGATAAGCAAACAAAATATGTAGTAGGAATGAACTGAGAAAACACATCAAAGATGTATTCCAAGCTTGTTCAGGTAAAGGGAGGCATGAATACTCTGAAAGCTCGGGTGGCAGTGGTGTTTTCATAGTACACATATGACCACTCAGCTGTGCGTCAGGAAGCAGGTTGGAATATAGGTAAATAATGATTATCAATCCCAAAATCTGTTAGATCAGCTGTGTGAACTGAACTAACACTTATGTCAGATTCTGAGTTGTTTGCTGCTGGAATCAGTGACTACATTTTCTACAAAGTTGGTCAAGTGGGGATCAGATTCCGCCATACTTGTGGTCACACCCAAAAAAAAATTGCAAAGAAAGTGCTTTTCAAACCTTTGATCTATGTCTAGATTTAGACACACGTTTCCCCGGAAGAGGAAGCATCTGGTTTTCTATTTCCCGTTGTGTGATTACCCAAAACAACTGCAATATGCCCTTTGTTACTGAAAGCGAAAGTACCGGTGACACTGGACGAATGACACGGTTGAGGGCTACGCGGGCATGGTTTTGAATGGTCAATAGGGCGGTATGTTAGCCTAACAGTTAAGTCAAGGAGAGCTCCACTACGACACTCATTTCCATCAAATCAACTTTTAACAGGGTGGAGAACAACTCATTGAGAAAAACTCTGAAAAGGGAGGGGTCCAGGGGCCGCCTAGGCCCCGGCGGGGTCAAGGGGCAGGGCCCTTGTAGTGGGTCCAGGGGGGCAAAGCCCCCCCGGAAAATGTGCACATTTTTAAGCCATACCAAGAGTGGCATAGTAACAGTGCAGTAAATGTATAGTGAACTGAACCAACCAAATATGAAAGAAAAGTAATAATTATTAGAAAAAGCTTGAACAAACACAGGAGCACACACACACTCTTGTGTTTTATGACAATAAAATTTCGTATTCGTATTCACACACACACACACACACACACACACACAAAAGCAAATACCACTAACCTTTACATTTTGGATGTCTGTTTCTTCTTGCACATTTCAGTCTTTCACAAGTTCAATTTTAATAGAAACAATCTTCTTAGCAAATTTTCAAATAAGTTTCTGCAAGTTAAATTAAAGAGGTTTCATTTCAGCACATTGTCTAATTTTAGCTTCCACAAGTTCACTGTCGTTTTACTTCCTAAAAAAGCTGACAATTGAGCTTTGCTTCATTAATTTTGCTGGTGATGGACACGGATGGGTATTTGTAATAATAGGTCTACTGGATTCGGAAACTGACACATTTTTTTTCCTCTGAACTTTTTTTTTCCCTTTGAAATGGCTGCCGATTTCCTCTGAAATCAGCGGATCCGAGGAGAGTTCCCCACCCTGTTTTAAACTAAATAGTTAGCTGGCTTGTTCCCTCACATACTTGTGTATTTGTACACTAACTAAATAGTTAGCTGGCTTGTTCCCTCACATACTTGTGTATTTGTACACTAACTAAATAGTTAGCTGGCTTGTTCCCTCACATACTTGTGTATTTGTACACTAACTAAATAGTTAGCTGGCTTGTTCCCTCACATACTTGTGTATTTGTACACTAACTAAATAGGCTAAAAGCATACTCACATGGAGCCAGGTCTGATGCCAGGTCCACTAATGATGAGAGGGACGCGTACGTCAAAGTCGTAAGCCAGGGACTTGCCCTTAATAAGGCCAAACTGACCCAAGTGGTAGCCATGGTCGGAAGTGTAGATAAAATAGGTATTGTCCCGTTCTCCCATCAGACCCACCTCCAAGTACACCTTTGACAATAAACAAATATTGGATTTAGTGATCAATAGGTCTGATTAATGTTATTCGGTTACATGCAGAAAAGTGTAAAGAATTGTAGCTTGGCAGAAATTCACCACCGAGACATTCTTCCCTGTGTGTTTTGGGAGTTTTCCTGAACAATAAATGAGTGTATGTATTTTGTTATGTTATGATTATTATTCAAAGACAGAAAGGTGGTACCTGTACTTAAAGGATAGAAAACAGTCACATATTTTGACTCTACACACAGGTTCCTAATTTCACCAGTACGGTTGATCAGAATACTAGCTAGGAAATGTAAAAATAAGATTACTAACAGAAAAATGGTGTCACACCCAAACTTGAAACTTACAATTGACAATAAGCAATGCACAAAGCACTAAGCAATGATGCAAAAAAGTCACATTTTCACAACCAACCAACCAAAGATTAGTACTACATTTTATGTATTTGTTTATTTAGATGATTCACATGCATGTTATTGACAAATATGCAATAAAGGACCACAAAAAGACTAACTTTTTCCACCAAGTCATCCACTGATTGTAACGTCTGCAGCCTTCGCCGCTGCAAGAGGTCAGTGAAGATTTTGTACTGGGGGGTCATGGGCTGTGTCTGCCGCAGCAACCACTGCTTGTCTTGGTTAGGGGCCACGTTCCAACTGGGGGTCCTGAAAAAATGCCATTTAAAAAAAAGTTTATTCATTTAGCGATTTAACTCTTCTTGTGCCGTCAGTGGTCAAAACTGCTGAGCGCTAATACTCTGTGTAACTCCACCAGCAGGTCAACCCGCCTTGCTATATAGTGGCTCGCTGCAGGCTATTAGCATTAGCTCATCTCCATTTAGATGCCTGGACATGCACAGTTGGTTACAGGAAGCCAGTCAATCTACTATATGCTTTATTTTCTCTTTTTAGCAAGGACATCATTACTTTTTTACGATGAGTGATGACAAGATTTTTGGAGAGAGTTGCTAAATAATGACGCCAGTGATGATAAAGCTTTTGAGGAGTTTTCTGTCAAAGAAGTGTCAGAATGTAAGCCAACAAGGATCAAAAAAAGGTCGTTAAGTGCAACAGGCTATCAGTGACTTACAAAATCAAGTTGGATATCAACATCAACTGCAACAGCCACGACATCACTATCACCACCACCACCACCACCACCAAAGTAAACTGGACATTTATTTCAAAATTTCATGTACCTTATTCAATTCTACACAAGCAAACAAAATTTCATGCAGATCCATCAATGTTTGAATGTTTTAATGATTTTTAAAAGTCAACTGGTGCATACATAGGTCTTTTTACAAAACATGAGTTGGTGTAGCACAGTATGTGATTACGGAATGACTTAATAGTAGGAGAGTTAAGAACGACTACTTCTTTCCACTGACTATGGCCTTCATCATAGTGAAGACGGAGCAGACCTACAACAAACAACCAACACAAATTGAGGAAAAAAGGTGTTGGCTAGTTTACTCTAGCAGTCACATCAGTCAAGTTTGTGGAAAGAGCTTTACTTTCAAGGGTTGGTGGGTTGTTTCCCCTTTGTAGCGGGCAGTGCAGTAATACAAGGCCACACTCTCGCTTCCTCCACACAGGTAACTCACTGTACTGTGTTTCTGATAGTCTGTGCTTTTCATAGGCTTTCCAACTGTGTGCTCAAGATTATACGTTGCCTGTGCCAATGTGTGTGCCTTACAAGTCTACAGCCTCACAACAAAGTCAAATTCTACATGTCGCAACATTCTTCCCATTTCGTGTTCAACAAGCACAAGTCTTAATGTAGATGTAAGAGAAATGGCCTACAACAGAACTGCTAGCATTCAACATTTACAATAATGAGAAAAAGCTTAGCTGGAAAACTTGCACTGCGTGCATTTTGTCTTGTGTTTGTCGACATTATCATTCTTTTGTGTTGAGTGTACACATACTTGTCCCACAACCACGGTTGGTTAGACATCGGCATGTGGTCTTCCTCTATACTGTACCTATGGTCCGTGTTGTTGACAAACATATGTTGATACTGCGGGGCTGCATCTTCTGGTCCGTGTGGTGCTGGTACGCTCAGCACCATCATCACTGGTCTGTAACACCAGCCAGCCAATCAATCAGCTAATCAAGCAATCAATTAACTTCTCTTCTATTTCATGCTAAAGGCTATCAGGAGAAAAGTAGTAACAGGCTATCAATTCTCACTTCGTACAATGAAAAATTGGAAAGCACAAAGCACCTTGCTTCAAATCATTATGAATGTCCACGTGTTATTAATAACAATAATAAATAATAATAAGGGTATTTATATAGTGCTTTTTCCTAATGATATCAGTTCAAAGCGCAGTTCTCAGGCATTTATACTTCACGTTAACATCGAAACACATACGAAAAGAGGTAAAACAAAAACGAGACACTAATATTAGTAATAAACTGTGCAAAGACATAATCCAAACATGAAAAACAATATTTACAAGTAAACTATACAAGACAAGGGATGGAGGGGGAGGAGGAGAGTAGCTAAGGTGTGAAGGGCCTGGGAGGGGTGTTTGGTGTGACGGCGGTGGTCTCAATCACAAAAGAAGGAATGATGATGGTGATGGGAGGCGAAATCAGACATTTTTAAGGAAGAGATGAGTTTTCAAGTTGGACTTGAAAGTGGCTATGTTCGGAGAGCTGCGAAGAGTGAGAGGAAGAGAGTTCCAATTGAAGGACCAAGCACTGAGAAGGATCACCCGACAGCTTACAGAGGAGAGTTTGTAGCGGGGTATTTGTAGCATGAGGGTGTCAGTGGAAGAACAAAGATTTTTAGATGGCTTGTAGAAGTGAATGTTCTGGGTAAGGTATGAAGGGGCTAATCCACGGACACACTTGTAACAGAAAGTACAGATTTTGTAGGTAGTATTATCATCATCATCATCATCATCATCATCATCATCATCATCATCATCATCACCATCGTCGTCATTCAAATCACCATGTTCGTGTGAGATGTGCGTCAATAATTCACCTTTGTAGTATTGTCATCACCATCATCATCACCATGTTCATGTGAGATGTGCGTCAATAATTCACCTTTGTAGTATTATCACCATCATCATCATTATGGTCATCATCACCATCATCATCCTCACCGTCACCATCCTCATCATCATCATCACAGGCAATTTTTCACCTGGTGGGATGGAGCCTCTTGCTGCGTTTGAAGAAAGAGACGCTGTCATTGGCGATAAGGTCGGTGAGGTAGTCCTTGTAGTAATTGTCCGCGTGTTTGTGGATCTCTCCATTGTAGCTAAGACTGTAGTTGTAGAAGCGCGAGTTTCTCACCAACCCTACCCACTTGTCGTAGCCCGGTGGTGTGTATGTGCCGTTGTATTTGTTTAAGTATTTGCCAAAATAGCCTGAAACATAGCAGCAAATTATACTCAGAAACAGCAACAACAGGAACACCTTCATTAATAATAATAATAATAATAACATTAATAATAATAATAATAATAATAATAATAATAACATTAATAATAATAATAAAAATAATAAAAATAATAATAATAATAATATTTACATAGCATTTTTCCCCAAAGAACAAGATCAGTTCAAAGCGCAGTACTCAATCATTCATTCTAAATATCCGGCTTCATACAAAATAAAATCAGACACTTGCTAACGAATATTAACGAATCATTTGGAATTGTCGAATCATACGAATCATTAACAAAACAATCAATAAATAATATAAAATAATATCAAAATTTAAAACAATGAGGGGGGAGGGGGAGGAGGTGAGTACATAGACTTATACAGTGGAACCTCCGGTATCCGGCTCTCTGGTATACGACTCCCTCCGTTATGTGACCTGAAAAATTCTGACGGATTCACTTCCAATAATAAATGACCTCTGGTATGCGACAACCTCGTTTATGCGACCAGCGATCGTGTCTTAAGTCCTTTATACGACCGTCTTAGGGCAATTCAAAAGAGATATCAGTTAATATGCTGTCTGTACCTTTCATTTTTTCTTTCATGTTAGTGTACGCCTGCTGTTGTCTGCTATTTCCGGTTCGCAAATAAGGGACATTACTCGCCTACACTGGCTGTCAAAATGGCGTCGCGCAAGAGGAACGTTTTGAGTTTGGCAGAGAGAATGAAAGTGATTGAAAGAAGTGAAAATGGAGAGAGTTGTTTGTCTATTGCAAGAAGTTTAGACGTTGGGAAGACCCAAATTCAGCTCATCATAAAGGATAAGGAATCTGTGAAACTACGATGGGAGAGTGGAGAAAGTGGCGAAAAGGGAAACATCGAAACTGAGAGCTTCTGCACTGACAGACTTGGATGAACGCGTCTGGCAGTGGTTCGACTGTTTTCTATTTTTGAAGTTGTGAATAAAAGACAAAGCTAAAAATGAAACATGTTTTACAGTTTCCTTTGTCAGAGAATACATGCTGGTGAGTGTGAAAATTATGACTACATACCCCTCCGAGCCTGACCCCCTTCCTCCCCACCCCACCCCACCCCTTGTTTCCGGTATAAGACCACCTCTATTATAAGACCGTTTTTTTTTCAGATTTTGGACGGTCGTATACCGGAGGTTCCACTGTACTGCTATGCCTGTGAATCAACAACAGACCTTGGCTGTATTCACACTGCTACCCAGGTTATACAGGCTGTCTGCCCGAAAGCCAGGCTGACCCCAATGTGAGGGCAGACCCCTACACACAGCCTATGCCTGATAGATCTCTGACACTCAGCCAGCATCAACGTGGCCTGTGTAGTGGGAACTGGCCTATGGAAGATGTGCAGACCTCGGGAGACAGGGGATCAAAAAGCGGGAGATTTTGGCATCGACATCATCGACAAAATGCATGCATCGCACAAACACAAATTGTGCCAATGGCAGGTTGTGTTCTACAATGACCTGTGTGATAACAGCCTCAGCATTTGTTGTATTTTGCTGCAAATCACTACTTTTAAAAAAAATATCGACCCAACTTCCGTTGTTTCGCTGTTGTTTCTTTCATTTTTTTCTCGATGTCTTTATGCTTGGCCCTACTTAAATGTTGTTTTTTTTACATCATTAGCTCCACCGTGAGAAATGGAGAAATCAATGCAACAAATTGTACACCTAGCATAATTGTCCCCTTTGGCAGAGTTTTCAATGTTTTTGAATTTAGTAGTGAGGTTAGTTTTGAAAGAACACCTGTAGTTTCTTTTCTTGATCTTCTTGCTGTTGCTCGCTTGCTGAGAAAGTTCTTCGACTCCGTCTTCGGTTTCATGCAGTCTAATTCTTTTGGTCGCCATTTTCAAGCCTTGCAAGTCAACGAAATGCAGTCTCTGATTGGACAAAGCCCGTAAATCAGCCAATCAGAGCAAGCGATACGGAAGCCGAAACCAAATATTATCCTTGACTAACAAAGTTGACTAAAGACCGATCAAGAACGCGAAAAAAATATTTTCTAGTTTTTGACTCGAAAAATCGGAAAAATCTGGAGAAATTGGACCGTTGGCGGGAGAGCGGGAGATGCATGTCAAAAGCGTGAGTCTCCCGCCAAAAGCGGGAGAGTAGGCAGGTCTGGATGTGGCGCTGTTACACTGGTGGTTGGTTTTTATCAGTAGTTGATTCAGTCCCAATGCTTCAGTCCTGATAAGTGTAACTCCGATTCCTTTATCCACACAACCTGTTCACTCAGCAACAAGGCAAGAGTCGTCGTATGAAGTTTTCCAACTTTATTCAGCGTATATCAACAACTGCATACAATCGCTCAATCGCTTTTTGCACTTTCTCTCTCTAACTCAGACACAGTGCATCAATTATATAGTTTTTCTAGACTCCAGATAACGTTAGAACATTCCAGCGTGACACATTATAACCAATCAAAATAGACTTCGTCATCACCATCTTTCATCATACAGCTTTTACAGTCCAAGAATTTTCTCAGCTATTTCATTTATCGCGAAGTTTCGATCGACAGTAAACAAGCAACCCTAGAGAATTCTCCAATACTATCGACTAACGAAAACCACCAACATTACACAAAGCTTCTTCTAACAACAACGCAAAATCAAATCAAAGGTAAATACACTCTGTTATTGAATGCTTTGCAAGACAAAGCGATAGGATCTATCGTGCGCATCTCACACGTACTATCGTGCACGTCGCAAGCGTAACAGGCGCATAGGTGGAGGACTGAGTGCTAGACTCTTTGTCAACCGATTACTAGAGACCAGAAACATCTCTCTCCAGATGCACAGAGGCCGCAGAGACAAGAGGGACAATTGAAGCTGATATATAGAGCGATGTTTTAGTGCTAGACTCATGGTCAACTAGTTACTTTGAAATGCACAGTATAGTGTCTTCAATTATAGTTTAACCCACTCACTGCTATCCACTGAAATAGCAGTGGCCCCCCCTCCCTATTTCTTCCTCATGAACCATTGGAATGGCAGTTTTCAACTCTTGACGATTTTGTTGGTGTTCAGTGACATCAATTTTCGTAAGAAAAGTTCTAGCTTGTTCAAATTTGTTCTATTGATCGCCATTTTATAGTTCTTCAGATGTAGAATGATGAAGGATGGAGTGTGCTGGTTAAACAATCATCTGTGGTGCCCCAATGACCTTCACGTTATGGGATAGGATAGGATAGAGAGTAGCAATGACCAGTATACAGAGAAAAGCGTAGGACAAAATGGCCCAGTCAAGAGTGAGCTAATGCTAAAGGCTATCGTGAGGAAAGTATAACACACTATTCATTCTCACTTTGTACAATGAAGAATTAAAAAGCGCAGTGACAGTTGAAAAATCAGCCATGCATTAATCCTGTAAGTGTAAATGAAACGTTTCTTACCAGTTCTATAGCCCGACCTCTGCAGGTGAGTAGCGAAGGTGTTGGGTTCATGCTGGCGCTGCCACTGAGGAGAGGAGCAGTTGTCGTTGTTGGTGTAGGTGTTGTGGTTGTGCACGTACAGGCCGGTCAGAAAAGAGCTGCGGGAAGGACAGCACATTGGGGTGGAGACAAAGGAATTGTTGAATAAAGCCCCTTCTTTGATCAGGTATTCTCTCAGCTTAGGCATT
This sequence comes from Oncomelania hupensis, assembly GCA_036898135.1. Lineage (NCBI taxonomy): Eukaryota > Metazoa > Mollusca > Gastropoda > Littorinimorpha > Pomatiopsidae > Oncomelania > Oncomelania hupensis. The sequence continues at coordinate 53,223,850 of CM072526.1, forward strand.
ACCTTCAGCGAACCTGCACATAAAATACATAGGTTAAGGTTAACAGTTTTCCTCTGAACTCCATGAGCGCTGTCAATCATGGGAGGGAATGGTAATTGCTGAAATTAAAAATGAAGAAAACTAGGGGGAGGGTTCAGTTTCCAACACAGTCCCCCTCCCCTATCATACCTCCCACAGCCCACCTCACCTATCCTATCCCCCACAGCCCCCCTCTCCTATTCTACCTCCCACAGCCCACCTTCCCCTCTACTATCCCCCCACAGCCCTCCTCCACTATCCTACACCCTCGAGCCCCCTCCTCTCATATCCAGACATGCCTACCCTCAATTTGAAGTTTCCGTATTAGCTTTTTCAAATGTCAGTATTACTATTACGATTTCCGTATTTACTTTTACTACCTATTGTTTTTGCACTCATCCTTTTTGATATTATGCGAAGAATCCAGTGATAGATTGATTTGCTGCCACAATGTTCTTTTTCTTCTCCAAAGCCTCGTAATTCTTCATATGCTGTGGGCCTTCCACGTGCCGCTTGACGTCGTTCACATCACCGGCGGAGATGCCAAACTGGTTGGCACAAATCGTACTTTTGAGTCAGTGCTGCCGCGAATAACGAAAGGACACTTTTCCGAATACGAGGCAAGAAATGTCTGCCCCCTGCGCGTTTTTTTTTAAAGATTCAGATTCACAATCACTTTGCTTAGCCATTCGTTTGAACGCCATGTTTTAAATTCTGTCTCACGAGCACCGATCTTTACTGCGACTGTGCAAAAACGGGTTCGGCAAACTTCGGTGCCTCTACCGGACACTTCGATGCCAAAGGTCTCCACTGCGACTGCGCATTGCGGCATTAAACCTTCGGAAAAAGGTCATGCAGTGCATTACCACAGGCCAACGATTTCGATTTTTTTTCTTTATAATTTTTTTTAAATTTCCGTACCGTAAAACAAATATCCGTATTTTCCGTAGCGCTTGCTGAGTTTTTCAAATTTCCGGAAAAAATACGGAAATTCCATACGGGTAGGCATGTCTGCATATCCTACCCCCCATAATCCCCCTCTTTCCCTATTCCACCCTCCCCCCCCCCCCCCACAGCCCCTCCCATCCTACACAATCCTAGACTTGAAAGTGGAGAAAGTACTGAAATCTCTCAATCCTGCCCAGACTTTGCTGTGCTGTGCCTATATTGATTGATTGATTTATTATTGCTTTAGGTCCAGCGGACTCCCCCGAGCCAAATCAGGACCGGACAACCCCCGATCCGCATAAAAGATCTGTTGAAACAACCCCAGTGGGAAAATTGAATGCCCTCCACCGGCCAGTCACTTTACAATAAAGACATCCCACGCGAGGGACGGCTGAGGGTTGACCTCAACTACGCGAACTCCCCGATTACAAAAACAAAAATAGAATACAAACATCATTATAAATCATCAACAAAAAACATACATATAAAATGCCTATAGTGCTAAATAGTACATTCATAGGAAGCCCTAGTGACCACCCGGCAGAAAGCGTCCAACATTCCCAAGCTGATCCAACAGACCTCATACACAAACAAGGAGTCTTGTCCAGGAAGAGTTTTCAAGAAAAAAGGTAGGTCATTGATCTAGCGAAGAAGAAGATAGTATAGCAGAGTGGTAGGACAGATCGGGAATGGGAAAGAGCAAATGAGGAAGACAGCGACAGTGGGAATTTAAAGCACTAAATTTCCAGAAAGTGGGGATACTATTTATACTGAAACCCCCGGCACTCCAACGGGGGGGGGAACTGTTGCCGCAGTTAATTTGTCATGCCTACAAAGGCAAGACAGGTTTTCAACTGGGGCTTTCACTGTACCCTTTATAGGTTAGAACAATCTACAGTGGCAAGATTGCTCATGACCCCAAGGGGTAGCTGTGCCTATATATGTACATCACAATAATATTAAATGTATAATAATAATAATAATAATAATAATAATAATAATAATAATAATAATAATAATAATAATAATAATAATAATAATAATAATAATAACAATATATTTTTTTTAAGTTCTTTAATCACCTTTAGAAAGTTCTGGATGTGTGTGCAAGTGAAAATATGAAAAATATTCTTTGTGTCAACACAGTATCCACAACAGCCAGAAAAAGAAGATAATTATGTGATGATAAAATTCTAAACGCAGAGATATTTTTTGTTTTGTTATGAAACATGCTTCATTCTACGCTATTTGTTTATTTCAATTTAATCTGAGCCCTAGATCTATTTTTTTAAAAAATAAATAAATAAAAATAAAGACAAAAATAACTACTAAAATGGTCATTCATGCTGAGAAATGACAATTTGCTTATATTCATTTCATTGATGATATTTTGTGTTCCTCAGTTCAATAATGTTAGGTGATAAACAATAAATAATATAAAATAAACATATAAAATTTGTTGTGTCCGACGATTAAAAACATGTTATGACTGCCTAAGCTTTCGCTCATTGTTTAGGTTAAGTATGGCAACAAAGTCGGTGCTGGTTGTCTACGGTATCGCAATATTAGGGTCCCCTTAGTTTGCCACTGGTTTGGATTACAGTTCAATGACAGCCTGCAAAGGTGCTGTTTTTAGGCTTTTTACACAGCCTTTACCTTCAATTATATGACTTAATAAACCCTTCAATGATCATACTATTTGTGTAAAACTGTGAAATAACAAACGACCTCTCTTTACTCTGCAAGCCAATTGAGCATTTTCTCATAGAATATTGGCATTCTACGAAACTACATCAACATCATCATCACCACCATCAACATCATCACCATCATCATCACCACCATCTACATCATCATCACCACCATCTATCATCATCACCACCATCTACATCATCATCACCACCATCTACATCATCACCATCATCATCACCACAATCTACATCATCACCATCATCATCACCACTATCAACATCATCACCACCACCATCATCATCACCACAATCAACATCACCACCATCTACATCATCACCATCACCACTATCAACATCATCACCATCATCATCACCACCATCATCACCACCATCATCATCACCACTATCAACATCATCATCACCATCATCACCACCATCTACATCATCGCCACCATCATCACCACCATCTACATCATCATCACCACCATCATCATCATCATTATCATACCATACCATCAGACTGGCTTTAATAGGTCTATTTATCTTGAAACCAATTTTTGAGTTTCTGGCCATAATTTGATGTACTGCAGTGAAGCAGCAGAGGACATGCATCACTTACCCAACAGCACGTCCTGATCGTCAGTGATGATGACCACGATGTTGGGTCTGTCACTCGGCTGTCGCCGCGGTCTTTGGCGATGGATCTGACCATCCAGCGAAATTTTGCTCATGTGCACATTGTCATCATTGTGCAGTCGATCTCTGGCCGAGACCACACAACCTGCACATGCTAACAGTAGTAACAGTCCTAACAACCAGGGTGACTGCATTGGCAATCTTACAGTGGCTGCCATGATGGTAAATATGTTGATGAAGTATGAACTCCTAGTAATCACCGTGGTATATGACCCATGTAGATTTCAACAACTATCAAGTCACTATGACCATTATCTTTCTTTCACAAATCCCAAGTCACTGTAGTTTTGTGGATCTGACAACTTTGGCTAAGACTGCAGGCATTCAGCAAATCATGCCCTTGTATACCAGCATTTGCTGTCAAAGCCCAAACTATATTGTCTTCATTGTTTTGCCTGAGTGGGACAGTACAGTCATTTGCAGCTGAGGAGTGCAATTATCTGTTGAAAAGATGAGTCATAGTAGGATACACATCACTATTACTGGGAACACTTGACATTTCCAATAAGTGGTCCACAAAGTGCACTAGACTGTATGGAATGTTGAACAATTGTGACCTGCCCACATCAAAACAGCAATTTTAACATGTATCAGCTGCATGAAATTGATACAAAGAAAAGTTAATTAATTCAATAAATGAATCACAAAGGCCATGAACAAAAATCGTTCACCACTTTTACAATATAAAATGATATCCACTGACAACGATAAAGAAAGAATTACAAATTGTGTATTATCTATTAGAGGTATAACTGAATCTCCATCTGTATATAAACAAAATTAATTTCAAACAAAGAAGAAGAAGAAGAAGAAGAAGATGATGATGATGATGATGATGATGATGATGATGATGATGATGATGATGATGATGATGATGATGATGATGCAGAGGATAATGATGATCAGAAGGTGAAGGCAGATGGAGCAGGGGAATAGGCAGATGGAGCAGGGGAATAGGCAGGAGAGGAATGGGTTAGAAGAAAAAGAAAAAGACAGGTTTTCATATCACATATCAGATCTTGTTCTTGTAATACACTGAAAGGAGAGATGTTGGCAACAATCTAGAACAACAAAACACCCAACACAGCATTATGATAGCAACACGTTGTGTGGGAAAGGCTGGTATAGGTCCTAAAAACCACATTTAAGAAGCTCTCCTTCTGAGGTCATTAAAGCTGGGGCAAATTGCCAGGCTGGGAAGGAGAGCAGGGATTACAGGATTCCTGCCACCACCACACAATACAATCTACATCCTTCTCTGACATACTGTAATAAACGCCAAAAATATGGCCCTGTGGTGAAATCCCAACTTCAGTTTCATTCTCTCGCATAACCTCCTCCCACCCCCACCCCTCCCCAGCTATCTTTACACTCATCCAAAAACACTTAAAATCCGATCTCTTTCTCATCATTTCTCCACATTGTATGTGAACAAGAAGAAGAAGAAGAAGACGAAGAAGAAGAAGAAATAATAATTCACTTAAGTTTAGATCCTAACTGTACTCCATCATATTTATTATAATGCAGCAGAAATGAGCCGCACTGCCAACAAAAGTGCACACTCTTCTTCTCCTATCATGTATAAATATGATCTTGGTCTCTATAGCCAGTAATTCCTTTTTCTTCTGACCTCCTCTGCCCTGAGGCCATAACAACCCACTCGCTCCTGTGCTCCACACGCAAACCTGAAACTGCACACTACAAGGGAGACAATCAGCTCTTGTTGTCAGGGATTGCAAGTTCCTGCCCTTTCTATCCTTTCCCAGGGACTAGAGCCCAACTATAAAAGGCATTGTTATGAAACGAAGTAATGCAGAGGGAATATCAGTTGTACCTGGATCAAACCTTTTTTCACCCCAGGGCAGGAAAGGTTTTATAGTCTGGTACACAGCTCAATTTTCACTGTGCTGGGGATTGACTGATGGAAATCAAGAAAACTCAAAACTCTCTGTGAACATTTTTCGGTGGCCTGGGGTATATAATATATATGGTACAATCAATATCCGTTTGTAGACTCTGCATCTTCCGGTGGGTATATATATATAGTATAATCAATCATCTGTTCCTAGACTCTGCATCTTCCGGTACAATTAATCATCTCTTCCTAGATTCTGCATCTGCTTCCAGCAATATTGCCTGCCGGAATGCATATCATAAAACCAAAATTCTGGATTACGGCATTTACAAATGTACCCAAGCATTTAACTAGGGGGTCATTCCACTGCTTCTGACTTTTCAACTGAAGGTTCTGCCGAACGCTCTTCCATCTCCACAAGCTGCAAACTGGGTCCTCTCAAAAACAGTAGCCTAAAGACAGTCCAGATTCCAAAAAGAGGATACTTTGTGAATAAGAAACGCAAAATTACACCTTTGCAGCCGAAGTGGTGGAAAGAGACCCCTTTCAATGGTAAGTTTCGCTTACAAGGTAACTTTACAACGGCATGCTAGCAGGGCTGATAATGATAGTGATAGCGCACAGCAAAGAACCAGGCTTTGCAAGGCAAAAAGATAACATCAAAAGGACTTTAAAACTCAAAGGTGGTCTTTAAAGTCCTTAACCCTAGGTCCCCTAACCCCCAACCTTTTTTTAACTCACCCATATTCGTACTTGTAGTTCTACCAGCTTCAGTTCAACACAACTGTGTGTCCTTGCTCACCTAGTAACTACCTCCACCCTTTCTCATTAACCCACCATACTGCCATACCCTTCATTTGTAAAGCTCCTGATTACACTGCTGCTGCTAATGATGATGATGTGATGGTGATGATGAGGGTGATGATGAGGGTGATGATGAGGGTGAGGGTGACAACGATGACCGTGATTCCATCTCACCATAAGCACACGCAAGTTCAGATGCAAGCAACAGGAACTGACTGACTCGGTGACTGAGACAGGAAGGCATTTTGAATTCAAATGAAAGAAGAAGAAGAAGAAGAAGAAGAAGAAGAAGAAGAAGAAGAAGAAGAAGAAGAAGAAGAAGAAGAAGAAGAAGAAGAAGAAGAAGAAGAAGAAGAAGAACAAGAAGAAGAACAAGAAGAAGAACAAGAACAAGAAGAAGAACAAGAAGAAGAACAAGAAGAAGAACAAGAAGAACAAGAAGAAGAACAAGAAGAACAAGAAGAACAAGAACAAGAAGAACAAGAAGAACAAGAAGAACAAGAACAAGAAGAACAAGAAGAACAAGAAGAACAAGAAGAAAAACAAGAAGAACAAGAAGAAGAACAAGAAGAACAAGAAGAAGAACAAGAAGAACAAGAACAAGAAGAACAAGAACAAGAAAGAAAGAAAGAAGGAAAGAAGGAAATAAAGAAGGAAATAAAAAAATAAAGGAGGAGAGAAGAAGATGAAGAAAAGAAATATATAGAGTAAAAAAGTAAAGAAGAAGAGAAAGAAAGGGGGAAAAAAGAAACAAGACTAGTATGAAGATTAGGTCAAGACCATCTCATAATTGTTTTCAAAGACTGTGTCACACTGCATGACTTGAAAGATATATATTTATAAGGGATTGATGAATGAAAATTGAGTTCATTACAACTAATTTTCAGTCAAAATTATGGTTTTTGACCAGATTTTACTGTGCACACGTTTTGTCACAGTGTGGTGAATAACTGGAATAAATTAACACCTAACATTAATAAGCACCCACTACTAACTCCTTTAAAAATCTTATCGATAAACATTATTTTACAAAAGTATAATGTTTGACTTTGATGGATAAAAATATACAAAATATCTGAGATGGTTTACGACCTGACCTAACCACGTACTCAAAGACAGGTCATATAAAGCTGAGAGGCTATGATGTAATTGATAGCATCGCCCCTAATCTGAATAAAGAGAGAAAGAAAAACAAAAGAAAAACAGAAAGAGAAAGACAGAACAAACAGAAAGAAAGAAGAAGGAATGTGCAGCTGTAACTACATGTACTACTACAACACTACTATTGATCCTATCACTGTCAGTCTCTGATGAAGATCTTGTTACTAATTGCCATTTGAACCACAAATCCGCCTTCAAAGTAAACTGCTAACTCCAACTAATTAAACTTTAACAACTGGACCACAGCCCTACAAGTGATAACTTACTTTTTTAAAGTGTACATTAGATTCAGTTTGAATTGAATTTGTAAGTAGTTTTAATGCTAACCTTTTTAAATTACATTAACACTGGTGTATTGTATGTTGAAGTTAGTTTTAGCAAAGCATCCAGTTCTTTGGTGTTACATGTATTTTGAACTTAGGTTTTCATGATCAAATGCAAAAGTCTCATGCTTGCTATCCCAAGAATACAGAGAAAATCCCAGGCAAGTCTAGTAAACTTTAAGAAATGCTTTATTCTCTAACAAACACGTGGCGTTGCGTGCTGTGTTGCTTGCTATAGCTGACATACAAAAAAATGTACCCTGGTCTGTTGCATACAAAGCAAACTGAATAAGAAAAACGACACTATGATATGCAAGCATTAGTTGCAGCTTATAATCCAAGACATTGATATCTCATTCATTTTATTGATATGCAGATAATGCATTGTAACTGGGTTAGTGTACAAGATTAAAAGTGTGAAAAGCTGAAGGCTGATGGTAATAGCAGACAGTCTTACTACTGCTCATTTAGACTACATGTCTCCTTTAAATCAATTTTAAAAAAAGGATATTATATATAAAACTACGAACTTGAGAGATAACTTTAGACTTGTAATAATGCATATGGTGTTATGCAAGCCTATTCTTTTGACCCGCCTCAATAACATAAATTATTACAGGAACAACAATTAACATTTACATTCAAACCTAACATATATAATATGATCTAACCATTATTCATACAGGAAAAGGGGAGGGAGAGGGGGAGGAGAGAGAGAAAAAGAGAGTTGACAAACAAAAACAGAAATTAATGGTATTTTTATTCTCTATTGAAACATTCCTGATTCAAGGGTATTCTATCCTATCATATTCTTGTCCGACCCGTAACTCGAAAGTCGTTGGGGCACCACAGATGATTGTTTAACCAGCGTACTCCATCTTTCTTTGTCCTCAGCAACCCCCAAGGGTATTCTACTAATTATTAATATTCTACATCTTAACATTGGAATTTCCAGATTAAAAAAAAACAACACCAACAAAATTCACACTTGATTGTTCGCAGTTCTATATTGTAGTTTGACTTTCCAAGTTTCAGAACTTTCTTTCAGGAAGTATCATCCAGCTGTTTTCAAATTAGTCTAAGATTCAATCCAGCTGTAGCAGCTAGGGCTCTCAGCACCCATACAGATTTATTTGTTAGTTGGTTAGTTATTCATTGCTTACAGGGTCCAGCGGACTGCAATGAGCTGAATCAGGACCACAAAATCAAGACCACAACTTTCCTGAAAGAGGACTCACCCCTGATCCGCATAAAAGATCTGCCAAAACAACTCTAGTGGTAACACTGAAGGCACTCTACCAGCCAGTCACTTTACAATAAAGACATCCCACGCAGGAGACGCTGAGGCGACACTCTAAATTCAGGGTGGAGAACAAATGAATCAAGAAATCTCTGAAATCCGGCCGGGGCCCAGGGGCCAAGCCCCGGTATTCGCCCCCTGGAAGAAAATGAATGTATGCTATTTTGAAAGTAATTTAGGGCCTCTCCTGAAAGCAAAAAGCACAAAGTAAACATGAATAGAAACAACAACCAAAAAAAGACTGTTTTATGCACATGTCTTTCAAAAAAGTTAAGAATCTTGATTTGTAGGCCTAACAAAGTTTGAGATCCACCACTGTTACACACAAACTCCACATTTCAAATTTTACTGGGCACACGTTTGTCTATTTTTTAGCTGTAAACAGGCAAGATTTTTTATAATTTTAGAGATATTTAGGGGTACGTTAGTAAAAACACTACATCTTAGACTTAGGTATTAGTGCAAAATGAACAGAAATAAATCTCTTTTGATTATCTACCTTTTTATACTTCTCTTGTCATGTCTTGTTTTTGATTACTCCATGTGTATACAATAAAAAAAGTTTTAAAAAGTCCAAACAAGCCCCCTCCTCTTCTTCACTTTCATGCCAGTCTGAAAGATCGTATGCATGCACACTACTGACACTAATTGTCTAATGTCAGTACCGATCTCTTCCTCCGACTCCAAGTCCATTTCTCTCACTTTAATGTCTGATAAATGGAAGCCTGTAAACTCTTCTTCATCAGTCGAAGAATCCAAACCATCCATTTTAGACACACACAGAGAAAATTTTGAAAAAAAAATCGAAGAAACGAACGCATCACAGAGAAAACTTGTGGAAATGCAGTCGAATGTTTTCACAACAGAATTTAACCGGAAGTCAATTGCCGGAAATCTCGCAATCTTTCAAACAACGCGAGAATATAACCACATGGTTGATACGGACGCTTTTTGGACGTTTCGCCTGTTTAGACCTTCGGCCGCTTTTGGCCGCTATGCCCAGTAAAGGGTAGCCCTCAGCTTCTCACACTCGGAACTCAATATTTATTTTCTCGGAAATGCAAATGCCTTCCGCGGAAATCCGCGGATTCGCGGAGAATTCTCCACCCTGTAAATTATCGACCCCCCGTTTACAAAAACAAAACAGAATACAAACATCATAATAAAATATCAACAAAACACATACATAATATGCCTACATTGCCAAATAATAACATCATAGGAAGCCCCAGTGACCATTTGGCAGAAAGCGTACAAAATTCCTAAGCTGATTCAACAGACCTCACACACAAATGAGGAGTTTTGTCCCAGAAGAGTTTTTAAGAAAAAAGGTAGGTGACTGGTCTAGCGAAGAAGAAGATAGTATAGCAGATCGATAGAACAGAGTAGGAATGAGAAAGAACAAAGTAGAAAGACAGCGACAGTGGGAATGTAAAGCACTAAATTTCCAGAAAGTGGGGATACTATTTATACTGAAACCCCCGGCACCCCCTGGGGAGGTGGGGAGGGGGAGTGGGGTGGGGGCACTTACAGATAATCAGGATGAATACCACAGCTGACTGTGCAACAATACTTGATACGCTCTCTGTAATTGCAATGCACATCTGAGGTAGATATCAAAATTGCACCCGTGGGAGACAATTTTAATAAAATGTCTAATTAAAACTAGTTTTGTGCTAAATAGTTAGGAAAATAGAATCTAAACTTCAGGTCCAACTGTTCCAAAGGTGTGCTATAGCAATAAATGGTTTATCTCCCTTAGAATAGAGGCACATGTGCTCAACAGATTAAGTCAGTGGTACTTGATGATCATGCTCCAAATGAAACGGGAATATTGTGTGCATGTGGTATTGAGTGGTGACTGTATCAAGGAGGCCTTTTGCTAGACTAGTGAGGCAACACGATCAAGAAATCTAGTCTTTTTAAGCTGAGTACACTCTTATTTGACAGCGTTCAGCTCAATAATGTGGAATAATACTCTTTTATTATCTATGCTCATACTACTTATCTAGTGTAACATTAATCCTCTTCTATGCTCCTACTACTTATCTAGTGTAACAGTAATCCTCTTCTATGCTCATACTACTTATCTAGTGTAACAGTAATACTCGTCTATGCTCATACTACTTACCTAGTGTAACATTTATATTCTTCTATGCTCATAATACTTATATAGTATAACATTAATTATCTTCTATGCTCACACTACTTATTTTGTGTAACATAAGAAAAATACCAGATACTTTAAATAGCCTTAAAAAAAACTCCTTGAAAATTAATTTATTTTAAAAAAAAAACAACAGAAAAAACTAAACATATTATAAATTCAGATGTTGTCCATAGATCATTTCACAACACTTAATGCATCAGGGAATGATTTGCAAATTGCATGTTTACTCAAAATTGACTACACCTGCAGTCTGTAAGAAAATAAAATAAATAAATTCTACCTCTCTCTCAAAAAGTTTTATGCTATCAAACGATCAGTTGAGACCCATAGTGACAGTATCATAGTCCAGCTATAACCTCTGAAGGTTCACTGGACCCTATAAACAAGAAATCAAATCAAAGTCGAGTCCTCACAGCACTGACAGAAAGGACTGTAATGTAAATGGAATAAAATTAATGTTGAATTAAAATTAACGTTCAATCATCTGAATGCAGCTTTAGTTGCCAGCTCACTGGCTCAAAGCATTGACCATACAGCCTGCCCAGTCGTCATGGTCTGCTCCCTTTTCAGTCACAATAAGCTTTCAAGGCTCAGCTACACAATGTATGAACATTCATGGTTCTAAGCAATCCATATCACTCATACAGGGAACACCATTCACTGATTCAGATATTATCTTGCAAATTTTCTCTCCACTGGGAGCAGCCTCGACCTGCCCTGTGAGAGAGGATGGTGTAGACAGCCTATACACTCCCCAGCCTCACCCCCTAGGAAGCTATTGGCACATGTGGAATTGCTTTTCCAGACAAACACTACCTTGACTGGCACAACTCTTCACCACTTCAAACAAAAACTGGAGTAAAATCAAAGTCCCTTTTTAGGTTTTAGCTAAAACTTTATGTATTTCTATCAAGCCCTGTCTTACGTTTACCATCTGGAAAAAACTTCTTCCCACTCTGAGTAAAATTACTCATCTTCTTTCTTTTTAAAGGTAAAGTTCATTCTTTACCAAATTTAATTCCCTTTTGGACTTTCCAAAGCAAGTCTGTTCCAACGGATCGCAACCTATAGTTTTATCATGTATGGGCCATCAACTATCCGAAATTAGATTTAGTTTCAATTGAATTTCTAACTAGTTGTAATGTCAACTTTATTTTTACATTAAACACTCGTGAAGTTTACTTAGAATTCTAATTAATATTTAATAGAACTTTAAAATAAAATGTAAAAAATCGTGTGAAGATTGGTAAAATAGTTAAGTTATATATTTTTGAATGTTACTTTGTATTGCATAAAAATACAGGAACCAAGCAGAATATTGAGCCAAAAAAATAGAAAGTAAAAAAAAAGAAAAAAAAAAGGAAAAACGAAAAGTTTAACAAATTAAAAAAGGTACTAAAAAACAGATTCCTCAAAATGTTTTAATGAGTTCTAAGAGGAAGTTCACATCATTTAGTAAATGGATATTTTATGACATAATTATGAGCTGCACTTGTACTTGTAGAAAACTGTATAGGACTTTTAGCACTGGTAATTAATGCTCCCTCCTTCCCCTACTAGGTATCTTGGCATGACTCACTGAAATATCCCCACTACTGAGGATGACAATGGTGGGGATGATGATAATAATGCTCAGCATTTTGAACAATCAAATTTAAAGCATAAATTTCTCAGCAGTAATATTGTACTAGCAGCCCAATTTAAGCAATAATTACTTAATGAAGAGTGATTTCACAATCCTCTAAAACCACATGCTTACCCCATGGCACTCCTCTGCCCATTTTTCTCTCGATTTCACCCCCTTTTCTCTGTATTTCTTATGTTATCAGTATGACCCCTTTTCAGTTTCATTATGTGATTGTGAGTTCCTTTATAGAAATTAAATACCCGAATGGCCATTTGTACCTTTGTGGCAACAGTGCTATGTAGTACAAAGACAAGTAAAGAGGTTGAAGGAGATAAAACACCCACATCGAAACATCAATCTCTAGTATTATACTTATTACTATTACTATGACAATTAAATGTAGGCCTAAACAGGTTCTGATACTCGTTGTGAGCTATCTCATGGCCCAGTAATAGACCATGCTTGGAAATTATAAGGGGAAACAACTTTGGCTGGCTTGCCCGCATGCAGCACCCAAAGTTGTCTAAAGTTTTTATTTATTTTATTTTTATTTAAACGTTCTTATATAGCGCTTTTCCAGCTCAAGAGCTGCTCAAGGCGCTGGCCGATACAGGATCTAACTCAAGCCGCCCGAGACGCCCACACGCAGCCTTTGGGCGCATGGTCTGACGCCCGGACAACTGAGCACAATCCTGGGCAGCCAGGGTTGGGGGAGAAGGACCTAGGTGCATGCTGGGTGTTTTCTTGTCACCGGCACTCACCCGTCTAGGACATGAGCGTCAGGATCTTTAAAGTCCGTTATGATGGAATGTATGCGACACAGACTAGACCTCGGTTTATACTCTCATCCAAAGGAGTAGGAAAACAGGAGTAAAGTGTCTTTCCCAGGGACACAACACAATGGCCCGGCCAGGATTCGAACCCGGGACCTTCCGATCCGCAAGCCGAAGTTCTTCCATTAGACCACATGCCTCCCTAAAGTTGGACGGATATTCTTTGAAAACGAATAGTTTCTTGCCTATAATTTCTGCTGTCTTCCATCAACCTTTCTGGATCAACCAAAAGGTTATTTCAATTGCTTTCCTGGCTAGCTCTGGTAGTTTAGCCTTGCACTGCCCTGCAACCTCTACCACTGCACTCTTTCGTGGGGAAAAGCTTGCAGTTTGGGGTAGCTTTCATAGTGTTCTGAGATGACTGCTCATGAGGATGTCCACCCAAAAACTAGATAGTAGATAATTTTTTAAAAAATCAAAAATACAAGTTACCTCCCATTTGCGAATCAGGCCTATTCTTTAGTAACCAATCCCCCTAAGGACTAATTGGACCCCCTAAGAACTCTTTGTCAAGGTTAAAGTGGGGCAAGGCCTGATTTCCCTAACTGCTGGACTGCCACATGGACTATCAAAACTCAATATGCACAGCACACCTAATGGGAATCAATGGTGTAAAAAACAGGTTGTGAAACTCAGTATGGGTCTGCCTACCTCTCACTCTTAGTGACTTGGAGTGTGCCAGATAACTGATCAATCACCAGTTAATACTAATTAGGTGTTCAGGGAACCACAAAGGTTAGCAATACCAAAGGCTATTAATGCTACCAGCTTATTACATAAGTCATAATACTACCCCCTGAAGGCATTTATTTTCCACTGGGCCTGTGTTATTCCAACCTTAATCATGACAGATGTAATATAACTTAAAAAGTGTTAAGTCTGACACAACTAATTGAGTCATTTAGTCCTTGGTAAAAGGAGAGATGATGAATTAGAAGGTAAAGTGTGGTTACTGAAGCATTTACTTTTCATTAAATATTTACCCACTATAACTGAACACATTTGTGAAACATAGACCCTCACACTCACAGCAGACCTACAACAAAGAATATAAAGCATGGTGATGAGATGCTACAGAAGACTTCTAGGAATTTCCTATACTCAGCTCATCACCAACAACGAAGTCCGACAGACCATCACACAAGCCATTGGACAACACAATGACAACATGCTCACAGTGGTGAAGAAACGGAAACTGCGATGGTATGGCCATGTAACCAGAGCATCAGGCCTTCCAAAGACCATCCTGCAAGGCACGGTGCAAAGAGGCCGAAGAAAAGGGAAACAGGAAAAGAGGTGGAAGGACAACATTTGAGAATGGACTGGCCTGACACCGAGCGAATCCATGAGGGTTGCTCAGGACAGAGAAAGATGGAAGTACACTGGTTAGGCGGTCGTCTGTGGTACCCCAATGAATTTTGAGTTATGGGATAGGATAGGATAAGGTATAACTGAATAAGCTAATTTCATAAGCGAGATTTATCATCGTTATAAAGTGCTTTTCCAGCTGAAGTCAACAGCTGCTGAAGGCGCAGGCCAATACAGGATCTAACACAAGCCAAGGCACCCATTTGATGTCTCATGTGCATCACCTGACTCATCAAACAATTGAGCGCAATCCTGAGCGACCGGGGATGGGCGAGAAGGACCTTGTGCATGCAGGGTGTATTTATGGATGTGAGTGTCAGGATCTTTAACGTCTGTATGATGGAATGCGCATGTGCACAGCCTAGACTTCGGTTTATATCCTCATCCGAAAGAGTACCAAGTAGCATGCTATTTGATAGTATTTCTATAGGCTACAGTGTTTCAGTTCTTAAATGCAAACTCCACCTGAGATTCCCATGCTGAGCTTCTAGGCAAAAGTAGGTTAGAACTAGATCGGCGGGGCATGTTGGGGAAGGAAGGAGTGTCAGGGGTAAGTATTTATCTTTTAGTCTTATGCAGAACTGCTACTTAAGTTTAAACTTAAAGCACTATTTAGATTATTATTACATTACATGGTTTGGTATAATTGATCAATTTTCATGCTCAACAGACTAGGCCTATACTTCTGGTATTGCTATGCAGACCGAACTTGGTGGTGGTGTGGGTGGTGTGTTAGGTTTTGTGAGTACATTATCACACGTGCCAAAGAAATCAGCTTAAAGGTCAACATCATTGAAACATAAAACTGAGCACAAAATATCTACATAATAAAAGAAGTCACATGCCAAACAACTTTTTTCCGAAAAATACTGCCTTTTTAAAATATTTAATAAAATCTACTTCGAATAAACTTTTGCACCTTCGAAAAGCCCGCTCACGTGACCACATGGCTCGTGACGTCAACTGCTGTAGACAATATGGAGTCCGATAGTGCCCCTTCTCTATCAAAACGCAGGAAAACGAAGAGCAGTGGCCTATATTGTGCCGTTGCGGGTTGTACAAACAAACAAGTGGATGGGTTAACATTGCATAGGTTTCCAAAAAACGAAGAAGTGCGAAATAAGTGGGTGAGATTCGTGCAGGAAAAGTGTGTACACTTCGGTCCGAAGTACGGGACACCAACTGCGTCGTCAGCAATTTGCGCAAAACACTTCGCTGAAGACTGCTTCCCCCCAAGTGCCACTTTAATTAATGCGGAGCTTTGGGATGAAAACAATACAGACATTAAAGCCTGGTTCTGTTCCAACGATCCAAAGTCCGTGTGCCATTGCAACAAGCGCCTCAACAACAGCAACAGTGATTCAAGTTACTAGTAGTAGTAGGCCTACTAGTACTGCTTCAACTTCAACTACAGTCACAGTGGCTACTACACATCCATCGTCTGCTATCAGTTTGCCGCAGGTCAGGAAAGTCAGAGGAGCTTTTATTTATTTATTTAATTATTTATTTAATCGTTCTTATATAGCGCTTTTCCAGCTCAAGAGCTGCTCAAGGCGCTAGCCGATACAGGATCTAACTCAAGCCGCCCGAGACGCCCACCCGCAGCTTTTCAGAAAAGGGAACGCAAGAGGGTATGTATTCACTGGTCTAGCTCGTATAATTATTTGTTTATTATTACAATTAGTACTCGGGGGTCGAATTCGTTTCTAACAGAAGAGAGCACTGCTGTAACACGACAGATCGAGTGAAGAAACACTGCTTGTCTCGCTTGTAACTTCTTCGCAATCGGCCATTGTATACAGCTGCTGACGTCACTGCGAGGGGAGATCAGCGATAGCTGCGTTTTAGATTATTACTTCCCTTACTCTTAATTACAGGTAGGAAATCCCACTTTCAGTTTCAGTGATCGATATTTATTAAACGGTAGAGCTTTGCTTACCGAATTTTTTGCATCTGGTATTATTTAGTAAAGTTCTTTCAGCAGAAACTTTTTGACCGAGCACTGTGGTTGACCTTTAACTTTGATCTACTTCGCAGAGAGGTACAAGCTTGTATGCTCTCTAGTGACCTATTCAGCTATTGCCAGTATTTATTTCAGATGTCATTGCAAAAACTCAATTTAGAAAAATAATAATATATGTATACAACTTTATTTATTTAAATTACAGTTTTTAAAAAAAAGTTGACGACAATTACAAGGACAAGGGTCTTTAACATACATCATTACACCGTACACGTGTGTTATAAAATAAAACGTAAGAAAGTTACAAGTACTGGTAGAGTATATTGCACCAATTTATGATTCCTTCTGTAAAACCCCAGGATCCAGACAATCGTCACAAATTATAGGCAACAGGTCATAATCTTTCTCACTGCAAAAGGCTGTCTCAAATAGTAATAGTAGAGGTGCCATGCTAGCAGAACATTTGAAGTCTTTCATCATCAACTCAAGTCGCTCAGCCGTAAACACTGCCACTTGAAATGACCGAACTTGATCAATCAATCAACCGTGAGCCGTTTTCGACGGGAAACGTGTAAAACATCGGCTTACCCTTCCAATGAAATACTCCAGACATCAGGTGACCACACTTCCCAGTCAACGAATCACTGAAGAAAGACGAGGTGGGGAAATATCCTCCCCTCCTTTCCCCCCTGCATTGTCGGTCAGAGCAGACGACACTTTCAACACACACCGCTCCTTGTCAAAACCGCGTGAAATGTTGCCTGCTTACTCACCAGCAAACCCTGGCTGGGAGAGCCTTTGGTCTGCGGTACTTATCCAAATAAAAGGCCGTTCCTACCTATTATAGGGTATGAACGAATTATCCTCGCCTGTCTGGCCATACAATTAATGGAGACGTCATGTTCAGTGGTACACTCTTTTGGAGCGGAAATAGGTGACGGTGTACCCGTAAGTAACGAGGCATTTGATTGGTCGGCAAATTTGTTACAAAGCGTGTGAGTTTTCCGAGTGCTTTGCCCCCTTTCTAGTATGCGGAGCCTAGTCCTAGATCTATTTAGTTGAAACCAGTAAAGCAAAAAGAAAAAAAAATCGGTCATGCTACGTCACTTAATTAAAATAAAGTGAGTGTCCAAAACCTCAACACACCATTTAGCCTTCCCTCCTTCACCCCTCCCAGAAAAGAAATGCTGCAACATGAACACTAATTTAGATCTAAAACAATATACAGTCAAAATCTGGAACTATAACAATCAAATTCATATAACACATATTTGTAAAATAATAAATAAATAAAGTAACAAATAAATAAACAAACAAGTAAATAGAATAAAACAGAAACAAGTAAATAATTAAAAGGTTAAAAAAAGAAAAAGAAAGCCACTTTGGCAAGTAAAATGTTTGTTTTTTTAAGCACATTTTGTGGTGGCAAAATAAGAAGATAACAAAAATATCCCCAAAGATAAGAAAAGTCTATTACTTGAAATACTTTTAAAAAAATTTAACACAAGTAGTTTTCTTTAACAAACAAACAAAAAAAGTTTTAAAGTTCTGCCATAAACTTTTACTCTATAAATCCGTTTTTCCCTCTTCTTAATTTAAATTTCCTTAAAAAAAATATATATAGGCTATACACAACTTTTTGTTTATCTTATTGTAATTATTACACTGCTGTTAAGTAATTATGCAATGCTGTTAAATAATTAACATAACATAACATAATTTTTGCTTTAGGTCCAGCGGACTCTTCTGAGCAGAATCGGGACCGGACAACACCCAATCCGCATAAAAGATCTGCTGAAACAACCCTAGTGGGAAAACTGAATGCCCTCCACCAGCCAGTCACTTAACAATAAAGACATCGCACGCAGGGGACAGCTGAGGCTTCACCCCAACTTATCGAAACCCCGTTTACAAAAACAAAATAGAATACAAACATCATTATAAATTATCAACAAAACACATACATATAAAATGCCTACATTGCTAAATAATAACATCATAGGAAGCCCTATAGTGACCACCTGGCAGAAAGCGTCCAATATTCCCAAGCTGATCCAACAGACCTCATACACAAACAAGAAGTCTTGTCCCGGAAGAGTTTTCAAGAAAAAAGATAGGAGACTGGTCTAGCGAAGAAGATGATAGTATAGCAGATTGATAGAACAGAGCAGGAATGAGAAAGATAGCGACAGTGGGAATTTAAAGCACTAAATTTCCAGAAAGTGGGGATACTATTTATACTGAAACCGCACATTCCCAGATCCAAGGTAAGTTTGAAAATGCAAGGAAAAGTAAGTTTCATCTCCTCTAGGCGATGAATTAGGTCAAGCTGTATTTGTTTCTAGGTCAACTGTCTTTTACGAACCGTTTGAGAATATTTTTGAACCGTTTGTTGATGCCCGATAGTGTCCTCACATGGTTTGATCCAATTTACGAATCCAAGAAGGCAAATGGGTTTTTGAGACGGAAAAAGCGCAATTTTGTAGAGAAACATTCGGTAAAGGGTTAGGGCAAGGGCTAGGGCTAGATCTACAACTAACCCTTACCCGAATCCTTATAGTAAAATTCTGCTCTTTCCGTCACTTTTTAACAGTTTTTTAACATGTCCTCAGAAACTAGGTTGTTTGTGTGTATATATATAAACTGGCTAATGTAAAATAAGAAAAAAATACAAAAAACAAAAAAAAAGAAAATTAAAAAAAAACAACTTGGAAAGTTTTTGAAGAAAATAAAAGAAAACAGAAACAGAATTTTACTCATCAAATATGTTTATTCCAATATATAATTCAAATGGAATGTTTAGGCAATTCTAAGAGACATAACTTTCTCATTTTTTAACCACTGTACTACCACACACCTACCCAATCCCCAAAGCCAAGTCAGACACAATTTATTTATTTATTTCTCATGTATAGGGTCCAGTGAACCTTTAGCGGTCATAGCTGGACCACAACTATTATTTATCCAGTAAAATATACAATCTTGAGCAGCGCACAACTTGGTTAAAAGAGGACGCACCCATCATCCGCATAAAGGATCTGTTGAAACAACCTTATAAGCAACACTGAAGGCTCTCTACCAGCCAGTCACTTTACAATAAACCCATTTCATGCAGGGGACGCGGAAGGAAACTCTAATTTAACGTACTCTAGTTTATACAAATAAAATAGAATATAAACAGCATTATAAAATATTAACAAAACAAATACCAAGAACATGCCTATATGTTGCTAAATAATAATTGCAACAGGAAGCCCTAGTGACCATTTGGCAGAAAGCGTCCAATAGCCCCGAGCTGACCCAACAGACCCCATACACATTACATGGTTATTGCTTTAGGTCCAGCGGACTCAACCCCTGATCCACATAAAAGATGTGCAGAAACAACCCTAGTGGTAACACTGAATGCACTCCACCAGCCGGTCACTTTAAAATACAGACATCCCACGCAGGGGATGCTGAGGCTGTACTCTAATTTATCAAACCCTCGTTTACAAAAACAAAATGGAATGCAAACATCATTACAAAATATCAACAAAACACATAGATAGAAAATGCCTACATTGCTAAATAATAACATCATAGGAAGCCCTAGTGACCACCTGGTAGAAAGCGTCCAATATTCCCAAGCTGATCCAACAGACCTCACATACAAATGAGGAGTTTTGTTCCCGAAGAGTTTTCAAGAAAAAAGGTAGGTGACTGGTCTAGCAAAGAAGAAGATAGTATAGTAGATTGATAAAAGAGAGTAGGAATGAGAAAGAACAGAAAGGAGAAAGACAGCGACACTGGGATTTTAAAGAACTAAATTTCCAAAAAGTGGGGATACTATTTATACTAAAACCCCCGGCACCGCCACGGGTAAGACCCCATACACAAGCGTGGAGTTTGGGGAGAGTTTTCAAGAAAAAAGATAGTTACTGGTATAGTGAAGAAGAAGAAAATTGATTGAGAATGACAGAAACAGTGGGAATTTAAAGCACTAAATTTCCACAAAGTGGGGATTCTATTTATAAAGAAACCCCCGGCACCATCACAAAGAAAGGAAAAGACAATGAAATTTGTTATTAAAATATTTTTTTTTAATGGAAGAAAATAAAATACATCCTCTTTCATGGACAAAATATTGCACTTAACAGGAGACACACAATATTACTGTTGTCGTCAATAATTAATGGATTCTGTAACATCAACACCAAACACAGCATCATATCTAGTAGTAATGTGGCTATCCTTTCAGCTTTTAAATCTCAATGTAATACTTATCTTTTCAGGCATTTTTCTTTGTAATGAAAACTACCATCGTTTTTTTTTTGTTCCTCTTATGTTCTGTACTCTTGTCTTGCTGACTATGTGGTGCATGATATCAAAACATACAATGGCAACACTTGCTATGCACTTCTAATTAACATGACATAGATAAAAACAAAAGTCAAACTTGACTTCATACACAATACCACTTCCACCAACACAAAGTAAAATAGGCAACCTGATTAATTGTTTTAAAAACCCACACTGTTATCAATGCAAACAACACTGAAGCAAAAGAACATGGACACAAAATGTAAAACAAACTAATAACAATGGTTTAGTATGCCCTAATTTTGACATAAACAACATACAAATAGATAACCTGATTGATTAGCAAATAGAGAGTCTGATTAATTAACATAATAATTAAGTGGTGCACACAAACAGTAACACAAGATAAAACAAGTGTGCACTTCAAAAACGACAAAATACTTAATTGTAGGTATGGTTTATAATGCCCTAGTTTTGAAAATACCAAAACAGCAAACAAACCGAACCAAAAAAATTTTATTGTTTGGAACATCTCAACATAACTGACAATGCCTTTCTCAAGTTTAACTGAATGATGTATTACTTTTGTCTACTCATAAACAAATCAACATACTTATAATTAGACTTATAGGCCCAAATCAGTTGCGTGCAATGCATCAAAACAAAGCCACATACAAATTCTAACATACATTCTTTGGAGGCAGAAGTGTGGTAAAATATTTAAGAATTTGAAGTCAACTTTAATTTGGAAGTTACAAATCCTAGACTCTTCTTCCACAGAATCTGCACAATGATTATGATTAAGGTGGTGATCAAGAAGAAGAAGCAGAAGAAGTGCGAATACATGCCCACAACAATTTTTAGATTTAATTGTTAGTTAGTCAGTCATTCATTGTTTATAGGGTCCAGAGGACTACAAAGAGCCAAATCAGGATCACAAAATCAGGACCATAACTTGGTTAAAAGAGGACTCTGCTGGAACAACTCTAACGGTAACACTGGAGGCACTCCACCAGCCAGCCACTTAACAATAAAGGCATCCCATGCAGGGGAGATTTAATTATAACTTGACAAAAAAAAATTACATCGAGTATTAAAATTTATCCATATCTTGCAAATGTAAAATGTCAACTATAGATGATAATATCACATAAGCATGGAAGAAAATACACAATCAGAAACATTTACCCACAAAATCTTACCAGAACTAAAAATAATTAATTAGAAAACAAAATACGCCTTTCATACAAGGCAAAAATATACTAAAGATGCCATACAGCAACTTAACAATGATTTTGGCACACTGCCAAGAACAGAGTACTATATTAGACAAACATTTTGTTCAAACTTTATACCTGAAACATTGACCCTCAAAAAAAAAACTAAAAATAAAACATTGTGGGAGATCTGCATTGTCCATTTACAATCAAAATACATTTTGGATGTTCTACCAGAATAGAACATAATACCAGCTTCTCCTCAGTCATCAATAATATCAGTCATCAGACAATACCAGCATACATTTGCAAAAGACTCAGTTTCACGTAATAGCTTACTTATACATGTACAATACTAAAATACCTCTGTATAACTGTATAAGTATTAAGTATACCTATTACATAATTAGATTAACTCCATACATAACACTAAAATTACAATACTGGCATAAACATATCACAATGATAATTGTCATCAAGCATTATGGTTGGAATATGTACAAACAGGATCTCAAACTCAGGGTTCCCAATGAAGATGACAATTAGATTAGAATTATGCGCCTTGAATCAATCTTTTTTGGGGTGAGATATGTGTGCTATATAAAACTATGCATTATTATTATTATTATTATTATTATTATTATTATTATTATTATTATTATTATTATTATTATTATTATAGACATAAACAATAATGTACAAATTAGAAGGGCAAAGCCCATATCCCTTACATGTGCCTTATGGAACGTTATTTAACATGAAAATGTTTGCCGAGAAAAAAAAAAGAAACTATAGCATTAAAATGCAAAGTATTACGGACCATGATCTTTCCATGCTCTTGACCTTGAGATGACCTAAACCTCCGGATCCAAATAAACTTGTGTACTATCAAGTAAAAAAACAAAAAACTTGTATTAAGCCAAACAAAACTGTGACCATAAGATGACCTTAATCTTCGGTGACTTTGACTTTGGGATGACCTTGACCTTCATGTGACCTTTCATACATGTCTGATCAAATAACCCAATGTTGTTGCATACTATGGGTTAAATAAACAACCATTCCACTGTATAATTACCTAATTTTAGTACGTTTTTGCAAGGCCTAAAATGACCTTGACCTTTAAGATTACATTACATTACATGGTTATTGCTTTAGGTCCAGCGGACTCTTCCAAGCTAAATCAGGACAAAAAAATCAAGACTGCAACTTCACTGAAAGAGGACTCACCCCTGATCCGCATAAAAGATCTGCAGAAACAACCCTAGTGGTAACACTGAATGCACTCCACCAGCCCGTCACTTTACAATAAAGACATCCCACGCAGGGGCCGCTGAGGCTATACTCTAATTTATTGAACCCCCGTTTACAAGAACAAAATAGAATACAAACATCATTATAAAATATCAACAAAACACATACATATAAAATGCCTACATTGCTAAATAATAACATCATAGGAAGCCCCAGTGACCACCTGGCAGAAAGCGTCCAATATTCCCAAGCTGATCCAACAGATCTCACACACAAATGAGGAGTTTTGTTCCCGAAGAGTTTTCAAGAAAAAAGGTAGGTGACTGGTCTGGAGAAGAAGAAGATAGTATAGTAGATTGATAGAACAGAGTAGGAATAAGAAAGAACAAAGGAGAAAGACAGCGACATTGCGAATTTAAAGCACAAAATTTCCAGAAAGTGGGGATAATATTTATACTGAAACCCCAGGCATCCCCCCAGGGTGTGGGGGGGGGGGGAGGACCTTCAAGATCAACACAAAATTGGAACATATATGAAAGATAGATATATATCATCTCTAAACACAAGAAGTTTGGACTTCATATTTGTTATAGTTTAGGGCCAAGGTCACTTCAAATTACCTGTACCGACTTTAAACAGCTCCAGTCTTTACCTGGGAGTGAGGTTGACCCAATTTGTATAGTATATGTATCTCTTAATGAATCATAAGCTCAATATTTATAACCTAGGAAAAAAAGTGAAATATTGTGAAAAATTGACATGTTTTTACCAACATTTGTTGACGCCGTGAACTTGACCTTGAAGTGAAGTCATTCATTAGCTGATCATTTATGAGGTCTCATGGACATAACATTCACTAAATGATCTGTGAATGAATGACTTCACTTCAAGGTCAAGTTCACACCGTAAACAAATGTTAGTTAAAAAAATGAAAACTTTTCACAATATTTCACTTTTTTCTTAGGTTTGTCTGTCTGTCTAATGTCTGCTGTCTGTCTCTGCAAAACTTTCAAGTGGATTAATATCTCAGAACCTATTTAAACTATCACAATCAAACTTGTTCAGATGGTATATTCCAACCTATTTTTACTATATCCAAGTTTGGTTGTGATAGTTGAAATAGGTTCTGAGCTATTAATCTACTCGCAAGATTTGCACAGACAGCAGACAACGGACAGACAGACACACGGACGAACATTTTTGTAGATGTCATTTTTGGACTATTTAGGACTCGTCTCGCACAGATTTGCAAAAAAATCTATACATGTTTTGGGGAGGTGAGTACACAGACTGACATAGACTTGTTCTGCATGTTAGTCCAAAAATGAATAAAATTATATTAAATATATCTAAAAGGAGTAAAGTGACTTACACGTTAAAATTAAACACAAATTATTTAGATTATATCTAAGAGAAGGCACAACATAACATTTCCATTAATTTGTAAGGGCAAATAAAATATCAAAATGCTACCTCATTGTTATCTCTGCACCAATTCCACCATCTTTAAAGCCTGCGTGATGAAATGCACGCATGTACAGATTAGACCTCAGCTTATACTCTCATCTTGACTCTACAATCACTTTTACTGATTGAAAATCCATGAACCAGCAGCAATTTGGTGTAGCATAACTCTAACAGGCACCAATACACTATCAACATCTAATCAACATTGCAAGCGCCACCTGGAACATTTAGTTACCTACAGACATCTTTCTTTAGCCACGAGTATACAGTACATCCTTACAGTTTCTTGCCCCTTTTAACAAGCCTGCTGAAAACGCTCATCAAATGTCAATACAAATTCGCACCGAAGACCTGAAACTTGCAGCGCACTTGCCCAACAGACAAACTTTGTTCACACTTGTCCCTCCGTTTGTTTCATCACTAACAATCCTTCCATCAAGTTATAAACTGTATCATGCTCTGGGAGACAAAGTCAGTGTTTACTTGAATCACACGTCCATTGTCTCAGACTAAGGTCAGTTTAATGCATGAGAACGCAGTTATACCAGGTCATGTCTGTAAAAGTCAAAAGTGGCTGCGTTTACTGGTGAGGAAAACATGAGTGTATTGCTCAGTGATCCTTTCATACATACAGATTTGTATGTTATGTTAGTGTTGCTTGTAATGTATATGGAATGGTCACACCACACACCAAATGTCATTTATGGGGGTGATAAAACTATATCTCATAGGTTAGAAAGTTACAATTCTGTGTAAGAGGTCATAAAGATTGTTTGTACGGAACTGAATTGAGAATTCTCATGTCGCGGATTACTGGTTTTTGCTAAGCCATTAGAGTGGCTGTAAGAAAATTGTGTCCCTTGTGATGAACATATTGCCATAATCTCTTGTTTATCTCATATCATTAAACACTAAAAGCCCTTCCTTGCAGTATCCACCCTAACAAGCAGTAGCTGTGCCTAAACTACTGATTAACATAAGCAGCCTGCTTCCTATAGAGTAGTACTTAGTGCTACTCCTTGCTAGTTTGGACGATAAGGAGGAGGTTGTTCCTCAACAGCTGCCTGGTCTGTACTGTTAATTTTACCATCCTGGGTTGAAGCTGTTTCCTCGTTGTCAAAAGTGGAGTAGCGGCTAGCTTTTTTGGCCCAAACCTGTTCCTCCCCTTGACCGAAAAGGATAAAGACGACGGCACCAAACACGTAAACGCCTGTGGTGATGTAGAAAAAGATTCTCCACTGTCCTGTGGTTTGCTGGGGACATAAGACACGCAGAGTTTTACAACCCATATTTTCAGTAGATCATTACAGCACTTTTTGAAACAGAGCATAAAGACTGTAAATGAATACAGGATTTTTCAGCACCCAAAAAAAAATTTCAAATAAAAAAAAGAAATTTGAAATAATATGCAAAGATTTTGGTGCTGGAGTTTTCAGCTGACAAATGCACAAATTTATT
The DNA here is from genome assembly GCA_036898135.1 of Oncomelania hupensis. Classification (NCBI taxonomy): domain Eukaryota; kingdom Metazoa; phylum Mollusca; class Gastropoda; order Littorinimorpha; family Pomatiopsidae; genus Oncomelania; species Oncomelania hupensis. The sequence continues at coordinate 53,250,305 of CM072526.1, forward strand.
TAAATAATACTCAAAACCTCCAGGGCAAAAATCTTTAGTTGAAAAATAGACATAAATATAAATATTTATTTTAGTTTTTGTGTGTGTTCCTGAGGAAACCTTCACAGGGTGAATGACAATGATGTTATAGTATGCGCTGATATAAAAAGAGATTATAAAGCGCACTTACAAGCTCAGAGAGCTTCTCAAGGCGCTGGTCCATAATATCCAGCAATCACACAATAGTTTGCTGAAGTCAGGATTCGAATCCACGTCGCCCAAGACGCACTCACACAAGTTGTGCGCTCTGACCACTGAGCTATCCATGCCGCTATGACAGTTTTATTTGTTGTTTATGAAGAATTCTTAATTACAAAAGAAAATATAACATTGTTTTTATATTGAGAAACCTTGGGAAGATAACACCAAAAGCAATAAACAGAGGTCAAAGAACGTAGAACATTAAGTCCTGTGATACAGGGGAACTAATATGTATGTTGTCTCTAGTCTACAGGTTGTCTCCCTTACATTCAATCCCACATTCACCAGCAACGCGTTAGGGCTAAAACAAAAATACCCACAACAAGATCTTTAGAAACCTGAGACTCTAAGTATTTGTCAAGCTGATTCATGACAGCACACGATTACTTTAATCTGGCTAATTTCTACGAAAAGCTAATCTACTAATATTAATATATACTCACATTATTATTGGTAAGATAGCCCACTACAGCAGGTCCTGCAAAGCCAGGAATGGTAGCAATAGCGTTGGTGATTCCTAGCAGTGTTCCTGTTCCACAGGAAATAAATAATGTAAGTTTTATCAAGATTTTAGTAATGTACTGATTACTGATGGCCGCTGTGATCAAAAACATTCAAAGGTGGCAAGACCTGAAGCACAGATTAGAGCTTAGAAGTCTCCATCCCTAGCAGTGTATAAGACACTTTCATCCTCATCGTCACTGCCACTTACAGTAATGGTTGTCATATCACCACTTTGTAGCTGGGCATGATGTTTTGTTCTAGGTTTCAGTCCGCATGCCTCAGGCAGCTTTGATTTAGAGCCTGAATCAGCCAGTACCTTGAGTAACTGTTGTTATGTTTATCAGTTTATAGTCCCCTCTCTTCCCGTAAGGATTTTCAGAGAGGAGACTCACAAACAATAAAAGTGCTAAATAAATAATTAATAATACATAAATAAGGCTGGTGTCTGTTTTACGTTTTGGGTAGTGCCCTATAGTTTGGTCACAATACCTGTGCAAGCCACTGTTATTCCATTTTATGTGCCAGAGGCTTGGGCCTATTTACACTGACAGGCGTTTAATTTTATAATCAGCCTAAATTAATCACAAAGTGAGGAGTAATCCTGAGGTGACTAACAAGACGTTCATTGATGGTGACCCTCTGCCCCACCCAACCTATCCCCAGCAGCTAGTTTGTCGCCACAACCTGTTTTACAAATATGATATTACACGAAAAGTGACGCGTTGAAGTACTACGATGATGATGATGATGAAACGTACCGGCAAATCTAGGTGCGATGTCGAGGTGGTTGACATTGTAGCCGCCCATGGTGAACCCGGCCCCTCCCACTCCAATGGTCAGCAGTGCCACCGCCAGTTGGTGGTTACAGCCCGCAAAGCCCGTACCCAGCAGGAACGTGGCTGGTATTACGTAGCCTGTCACCACACACAGCACACACAGTATAGACCAAACACAGTCCATGATGACGACAACAAGGCTGGTATTACGTAGCCTGTCACCACACACAACACACACAGTATAGATCAAACACAGTCCATGATGACGACAACAAGGCTGGTATTACGTAGCCTGCCACCACACACAACACACACAGTATAGACCAAACACAGTCCATGATGACGACAACAAGGCTGGTATTACGTAGCCTGTCACCACACACAACACACACAGTATAGACCAAACACAGTCCATGATGACGACAACAATACTGGTATTACATAGCCTACCACCACACACAGCACACACAGTATAGACCAAACACAGTCCATGATGACGACAACAAGGCTGGTATTACGTAGCCTGCCACCACACACAACACACACAGTATAGACCAAACACAGTCCATGATGATGACAACAAGGAAAAAGAAAGGAAGATGAAAACGATTATGATGATGACGATGATGAGGAGGATAATATTTTGATGATGATGATACAATTTTGATGCTGAGAATGCTTATGATGACAACGTGGAAGGAAGTTTAAACAAACAACGCAATATGACTATCGACAACAACAAAACTGACCAATAGTGTTAAGCAGTTTGCGAGTGTTTGCTGTGGTGAGGAACCCACGGCTTCTCAAGAAGTCGGCAATGAAACTTGAGAAGAACTGGGCCGCCCACAAAATAATGTACGGAAGACCCGATAAAAAGCCATCCTGCAAACAAATCCACAACACAATATTAATGTTTAAACGAAAGACAAGATGTTTCCACAAAATTTAAAAAACAAAATTTTTCCAAGTAATCAAACTTACTGACTGAATGCCCCTCACCCATTGTAACCACTCAACAAGTCAACCAACCACCTAATTAATAAATCCAACAACTAGTAAAAAGCACACACTGAAATGGAGGATTCTGCTTTTCCATGTAGGCATGGACAACAGGTCAGCCAACTGAATAAAACTGACTAACTCACCAGTACCGATCCCTTACACACTAACCATTTGTAAACCACTCCACCAAATTAACCAATGAGTAAGCAGTCCGCTGAAGCACGCTCAAGCAACGTTGGGCAGGAAATTTTCTGCATTCATCAGAGAGCAAGGTCACCTCCCCTTGATCGTTATCCTGTGTGTTGACATTACAACATTGAACTAACAAGTGAACAATTCAGTGAAATAGTCAACAGCGCACCTGGGTGATGTTGAAATGCAGGATTTTCTTCATGTACGTGGGCAGGCAGGTCAGCATGCTGTAGTAACCCCAGTTGTTGGCGAAGTGTGCGATGGACACGGCCCAAACTGCCGGCGACTTGGCAATTTGCAGCCATGGGGTGGGCACATGCTACAACAGACACAGAGCTGCATAAAAAGTCTATATTTTATTTGGGGATGGGGGATGGAGGTAGGGGGGGTAGGGGTGGTGTATGTAATGCAATAAATTCAACATGGCTTAACGAAAGTCAGCTAAAAGGGTGTCAAGAAATACAACAAAGGATGTCAACACTTACAACAAAGATTCAACCCGTACAACAAAGGATGTCAACACCTACAACAAAGGATGTCAGCACATACAACACAGTGTGCCAACTCATGAAACACAGCATGACAACATGTACAACTACCAGGGCAAACACAAAGCATACAAACGTAGGTATATAACAGTGCAGTTGACGTAGCCATTAGGCTAGATACTTGAATGTGAGTAACGTTATCTACTGATACAGTAATCTACGCATCTTGTTGACCATGGACACAGATTATCATGACAAGTCAGTGCAGTTTTCCCTTACAGGGACACAAACATGAAATTGGTGGCATGATCTCTGATCACAAAAGCAATGTTTACCTACACACATTTATAATAATGAGAAACAAATGTATAAATGAACTTAAAAGAATGGTCATTTGGACAAAACAACACAACCCACATTTTGGAGCTTATCTCTTCATCAGGGCAAACATTCACTAAAACACACACACACACACAAGAAATGTGACCTAATACTTCCACAGACATCTACATGTATTCCTACGGCACTGACCTCTCTATGCCCAATGGAGCTCACGATATAATTTCGCTCACTGGCTGAAATACGCGGGTGCTTAGAAGGAGAGTCGTAGACCAGCATCATCCAGAACACAAACCACACACAGCCCAGAACACCTACACAAACACGCATTATGGATCAATGAAAGGGCGACCACAGCTAATCTTGAGGGAAAACTGAAGAGAGAACAATAAAATAAAAGCATCAAAGAAGCATGTTATTGGTTATGTCCAGATGTAATATTTGTGGCTTAAATAACACAACACAATTTATTTGTCGAAAAGATTACACTGGAAAACTTATTTTTGGTCATGCAAAGCAGAAAGAATAACAATAACAATGGACCAGTACTTTCAACAGTAACAATTTAACATGAGATAACATTGACTGCAATAACCGTAATGGTCAATACTTATGTTCAGTCAAGTACTTTGTTATTGGTGTTCAGTCAAGTACTTTGTTATTGATGTTCAGTTAAGTACTTTGTTATTTATGTTCAGTCAAGTACTTTGTTACTTCTGTTCAGTCAATAACTTTGTTACTTATGTTCAGTCAAGTACTTTGTGTTACACTCGGTTCGATGTTGGTGTTTTCTATCAGTATCTGATTCAGCCCCAATGCTTGAATTCCTGATGGGGTGTAACTCAGATTCGTTTATTCACACAGCCTGCTCAATCAGCATACAAGTCACGAAGTCGACGTATGAAGTTTTCCACTTTTATTCAGCACACATCAACAACTGCATACAATTCTCAACTCAACTCAACAACTTTCAAATTTACTTTCCAGCTTCACTATCAACAACAATCTCCAACTTTTTTTAACAGTGCGGCACTTATATAGTCTCTACATACACGGGAACAAACGAGAATAATCCTACATAAAACAACACGACCAATCAAAATTAATTTCATCATCACGTGACTCACGTCATACAACCCCATTTGGAATGGAAGCTTCCATGGTAACCAACGGAACAATCCACACGCTTCGATCGATAGTAAACAACTGACTCGAGAACGTTCTCAAATAATATCGAGCAACTAAAAACATCAACGTTACACAAAGCCTCTACTAATAACAACGCAAAATCAAATCAAAGATAAATACACTCTATTACTGCATGCGTTGCAAAATAAAACGAACAGATCTATCGCGCGCGTCACACACAAGCCTGCAATTGCACGCGCTTCACACATAACATCGTGCGCATTTCATACGCACCATTCGCGTTTCAACGTAACATAACCCCCCACTCAAGAAGAAATTTACCTAATTTCTTTCAACAACGTTGAAACGTAATGCACAAACAAAATCAGAATTAAAACTTATTTCAGACTGTCTGAACACTGTCAATGTTCTCAGCTCATTCACGCAAAGTTTCTCATCTGCAAGTCTTTCTGGATACTGTCAATGTTCACAGTTCATTCACACAGAGTCAATGTTTCTCATCTACAAATCTTTCTGGATACTGTCAATGTTCACAGATCATTTACCCAGTCAACGTTTTTCATTTTCAAGTCTGTCATTACCAATATTCTTAGTTCATCCACACAGTCAATGTTCTTTCATTCGCAAGGAAACGACGCCCTCGTCAGTTGCGGTCGTCATCGGCCCAGGGTCAAAGACGATGATCACGTGGGCTTCCCTGGAATCAGTGCGTCCTCCGTTGTCTCCTTCTTCCATCGGATGTCCGACGCAGTCGACGTTGTCAGCTCCCAGGATGCATTTGCTGGGTCTCACGGTCAGGTTGGCTTCTGCGAGACGGTGGAACAGCTCCCTCAAAGTCTGCAGATGCTCCTTCCAGGTCTGGGTGTGGACTTCATGTTCGACCAAAGTCGTGGAGCCTGGGACATCATTGAAGTTATGGGGAAACTCGCCCATAAGGTCCCTGAGCTCCATCTTTTGACCTTCCGTCAAGCTTGGTCCTAGCTTAACATCATTGATGCTTTCTTTGCTATGGAAGTCTCCCAGTTCCAACAGTTCCTCGCTGTCAAAGCTGTTATCGATCTCAGCTGCTGTTGCTGCATGCACAGTCTCTGATGGCCTTTCCACGTACAGCTTAAGGAGGTTGGCGTGGTATATCTTGGAATGCGGGCCGACCTTCACCTTATAGTCGTTGATCCCCACCACGGTCTCCACTTCGTACGGGCCTTTCCACTGCATCAGCAACTTATTATGATCGGTAGGTAGCAGCACCAGCACTTTGTTGCCAGGTTTGAACTTCCTGTTTACAGCCCTACGATCGTAGTAGTGCTTTCCACAGTCTTGGGACTTCTTCAGGTTTTCTCTGGCTATCTCGAGAGTCTGTTCCAGCTTCTCCCGTAGCTCAAACACGTACTGGTAGCTGTTCTTCACCTCTGGGGTCTCTACTTCTTTCGACCACAGTTCTTTCAGGATGTGCATCGGCCCTCGGACGGTTCTTCCGTACAGCAGCTCGAACGGAGAAAAGCCGGTGGACTCCTGCGGTACTTCTCTGTAGGCGAAAAGTAAGGCGTTGATATAGCGATGCCATTGTCTGGGCTGCTCGCTGCACAGTTTCTTCAGGGTGGACTTCAGTGTAGCATTGAACTTCTCGACAAGCCCATTGCACATTGGATGGTAGGGTGCCGTAGTCAAATGCCGGATACTCAGCAGTCTGTTGACCTCCTTCATACAGTCAGAGACGAACTGCGTCCCGAGGTCTGTCAGAATTTCTTCAGGCACTCCAAGTCTGCTGAACATGTCCACCAGTGCCTCTGCTACAGTTTCAGTGTCAATCTTCTTCAGTGGCACTGCTTCTGGGTACCGAGTCGCATAGTCCACTAAAGTCAGTACCCACCGATGACCTTCTTCACTCGGAGGTCTTATTTCACCGATTAAGTCTAAGGCCACCCTCTTGAAAGGTCGGTCGATCAGAGGCATCCTCTGCATAGGCACTTTCGAGACCCTTCCTCGAGGTATGGTCTTCTGGCAAATGTCACACGATCGGCAGAAACGGCTGACGTCCGCATGAAGTCCTGGCCAGTAGAATACCGCCTGGATTCTATCCGACGTCTTCTTGATACCCAGGTGACCTCCCATGATTGAGTCATGCGCTACTTCCATCACCTGGCGCCTTAGGGGTAACTGTACCAAGACTTGACGTAGTGGTTTACCTCCGTTGACCCTCGGGTGCTGGAAGATTCGGTACAGGATCTTAGCCTTCACCTCAAAATAGACTGTGCCACTGCCTTTGGTCACGTGGTCTTGGCGGTTCCTGTACTTGTTTAAAGTGCTGTCAGCTTCCTGGAGCTGGATCAGCTTATCTCTGTCCACGATGGCAGCTTTGGAGTTGTCGGCGACCTTCAGTGGCGTAGACGTCTTGTTTCTCTTGGCCTGGGCCCTGGTAGTAACAGCACCGACGATCTCTGGTCGGCAGGGCTGAGCCGGAGTAACCACATTGTCCCGTAGCAGCTCTGTAAGGTCTCCATCGGGAAACGGCAATGGATCCTCCTCCACAACTTCGACGTGTTGGGTTGAGGCAGGACTCCATTCTGGATCGGGGTCGTCGGGTCGTCTCGCGCCGTCGATGTTCCCGATCATCAAATCATACAGCGGCTTCTTCAGGCAAACCGCTTCGACTTTGCCTATGTAGAAAGGGGTGTTGACATGAATCTTCGCAACTGGCGCTCTCACACATTTGCTGTCGGCCATAAGTGTCCATTTTGAATCGCCAGTGAACTGTTCTTTAGCGATTAGATCTTCTCTGACAATGACTCCACTGCAACCAGAGTCTCTTAGGACAGTCACTTCATGATTTCCGACGCGTCCCTTGGAAACAGGCATGTTCTGGACGGACACAGCTGCGCTGGCAACGACGGGGATGGATTTTCCGTTGGCAAGGAAAAGTTGGCCATCGGTCATGCACTCTTGCACGTCCGCAGGAGTAGCTGTGCGCTTGGTCTCACTCGGAAGAATGACGCTCCCGCCGCACACTTGATGGTCAGATCTACTGGTTTGCCGTTGATTGGAGAACCGCCTCTGCCGGTTGCCCGCCGGTGAATTGTCCGTACTGCTCCGCTGTCCGCTACTTTTGTTTTGAGGACAATTAGCCGCCCTGTGGTCTGTAGCGTTGCAGGTGAAACAGCCTCTTGAATGCCCTTCCCTGGGAGGAGGCGTGGAGTCCGTCTGTCTCTGGTTCGTCTGGCTCCCCTGGATCTGGTTCACATGGTTTCCAGTCTTCTGAAAATGTTTCGTCGCGCTGGGTGGCCCCAGGGTCTTCCCATGAGCGATGAGATATCTTTCAGCAGCCTCAGTCACATCTTTAAGCGTCTGCAACTTTTGTTCTTCTAAGTGGGTCGCTAGGTCCTTGTGACAGGCATTGAGAAATTGTTCCTTCACGATCAGGTCATGGAGACTGTCGTAAGACTTCGTTTCGCCTGATAACTCCACCCACTTGTGTAGATAAGACGACAGGCGCTCCACAAACTGCTTTGGCGTCTCGTCTGACTTAGGCCGGCATTCACGGAAGCGTTTACGGTAGCCCTTCTCTGTAAAGTTGTAGCACTGCAACAGGGCCTCTTTCAAGAAGTCGTAGTTTTTGGCGTTATCGTTCGACAGACTGGTGTAAACTTCGAGCGCTTGCCCTGTCAGAAGTGCACTTAGTCGAATCGCCCAGTCTCGAGGTTGCCAATTGGAGCTTTCGGCGAACCTTTCGAATCTCGCCAGATAGCTGTCGATCTGGTCCTTCCCGTCGACGAAAGCTGGCAATTTTGGAGCCGTATGGTCGTTGGTGACTTGTGGCGCATGCTGATTGTTTTGGATACGCGCCAACTCTAGCTGGTACTGACGCTCTCTTTCTTGCTGCTGCTGTTCAATTTCCAGACGCTTCAGTTCAAATTCTCTTTCTTCACGGCGACGCTGCTCTTCTAATTCTCGTTCTTCACGGCGACGCTGCTCTTCCTTTTCTAGACGCTTCTCTTCTAATTCTCTTTCTTCGCGGCGACGCTGCTCTTCTAATTCTCGTTCTTGTATTCTCTCCTGGGATTTGACGTACTCCGTCAGCTGTTTCCCTTTTAGATTCAGTTGAATCCCTTTCTGCCAGAAGTCAGCCATCTTGATGCTTCTGGAAAGTTCTGGAAAGCTCTTTTCTGGAAAGTTCTTGACTGTAGAGTTCTTTTTTTCTGGAAAGTTCTTGACTGTGCTGTACCTTTCTAGACTGTTCTAGAACAGCACGCTTTCTGCAGTAGCGCTGATGCTTGCCACTAGTTGCTTTCGCTGACGCAGGCCCCGCTGTCCTCGTCGTATGCGACGCTGCACCACGCTGGTGTTGATGTACACGCTCCTGTGCTGAAGTAGACGCGACGTCCGTTCGCCGCTCTCTGTAACACTGGCGATGTAGCTCCGAGACTGTCCCTCGACGTAGTCCTGCGGCAGCCACGTAGTCCTGATCTGTTGTTCGCTCACGAAGCAACTCTTCAGCGACTACACGCCCTTGCAGTCAACCCGAATCTATCGGATGTAGTCCCAGTATGTTGGCCCCTCTCGACGCAACTCGTTGGCGGCTACCCTCGATGACTGCCTCTCGTAACGTTGACTCGCTTGTTGTAGCAGTTGAACCCTTGGCTATGGCGTGAATCCCGGCTTGGCCCCCAAAATGTTACACTCGGTTCGATGTTGGTGTTTTCTATCAGTATCTGATTCAGCCCCAATGCTTGAATTCCTGATAGGGTGTAACTCAGATTCGTTTATTCACACAGCCTGCTCAATCAGCATACAAGTCACGAAGTCGACGTATGAAGTTTTCCACTTTTATTCAGCACACATCAACAACTGCATACAATTCTCAACTCAACTCAACAACTTTCAAATTTACTTTCCAGCTTCACTATCAACAACAATCTCCAACTTTTTTTAACAGTGCGGCACTTATATAGTCTCTACATACACGGGAACAAACGAGAATAATCCTACATAAAACAACACGACCAATCAAAATTAATTTCATCATCACGTGACTCACGTCATACAACCCCATTTGGAATGGAAGCTTCCATGGTAACCAACGGAACAATCCACACGCTTCGATCGATAGTAAACAACTGACTCGAGAACGTTCTCAAATAATATCGAGCAACTAAAAACATCAACGTTACACAAAGCCTCTACTAATAACAACGCAAAATCAAATCAAAGATAAATACACTCTATTACTGCATGCGTTGCAAAATAAAACGAACAGATCTATCGCGCGCGTCACACACAAGCCTGCAATTGCACGCGCTTCACACATAACATCGTGCGCATTTCATACGCACCATTCGCGTTTCAACGTAACACTTTGTTACTTCTGTTCAGTCAAGTACTTTGTTATTTATGTTCAGTGAAGTACTTTGTTATTTATGTTCAGTGAAGTACTTTGTTATTTATGTTCAGTCAAGTACTTTGTTATTTATGTTCAGTCAAGTACTTTATTTATGTTCAGTCAAGTACTTTATTTATGTTCAGTCAAGTACTTTATTTATGTTCAGTCAAGTACTTTATTTATGTTCAGTCAAGTACTTTGTTATTTATGTTCAGTCAAGTACTTTGTTATTTATGTTCAGTTAAGTACTGTTTTTAAAATTTATGTTTAGTCAAGTACTTTGTTATTTATGTTCAGTCAAGTACTTTGTTATTTATGTTCAGTCAAGTACTTTGTTATTTATGTTCAGTTAAGTACTTTTTTTAAAATTTATGTTTAGTCAAGTACTTTGTTATTTATGTTCAGTCAAGTACTTTGTTATTTATGTTCAGTCAAGTACTTTGTTATTTATGTTCAGTCAAGTACTTTGTTATTTATGTTCAGTCAAGCACTTTGTTATTTATGTTCAGTCAAGTACTTTGTTATTTATGTTCAATCAAGTACTTTGTTATTTATGTTCAGTCAAGTACTTTGTTATTTATGTTCAGTCAAGTACTTTGTTACTTATGTTCAGTCAAGTACTTTGTTACTTATGTTCAGTCAAGTACTTTGTTATTTATGTTCAATCAAGTACTTTGTTATTTATGTTCAGTTAAGTACTTTGTTATTTATGTTCAGTCAAGTACTTTGTTATTTATGATCAGTCAAGTACTTTGTTATTTATGTTCAGTCAAGTACTTTGTTATTTATGTTCAGTCAAGTACTTTGTTATTTATGATCAGTCAAGTACTTTGTTATTTATGTTCAGTCAAGTACTTTGTTATTTATGTTCAGTCAAGTACTTTGTTACTTATGTTCAGTCAAGTACTTTGTTACTTATGTTCAGTCAAGTACTTTGTTATTTATGTTCAGTCAAGTACTTTGTTACTTATGTTCAGTCAAGTACTTTGTTAGTTATGTTCAGTCAAGTACTTTGTTATTTATGTTCAGTCAAGTACTTTTTTAAAATTTATGTTCAGTCAAGTACTTTATTTATGTTCAGTCAAGTACTTTATTTATGTTCAGTCAAGTACTTTGTTATTTATGTTCAGTCAAGTCCTATCCTATCCTATCCCTATCCTGTCCCGTAACCCGAAGGTCGTAGGGGCACCACAGATGATCGTTTAACCAGCATACTCCATCTTTCTCTGTCCTCAGCAGCCCTGATGGCTTCGCTCAGTGTCAAACCAGTCCATTCTCGAATGTTGTCCTCCCACCTCTTTTTCGGTCTCCCTCTTCTTCTACCTCCTTGCACTGTGCCTTGCAGAATAGTCTTTGCAAGGCCTGATGATCTGGTGACGTGGCCATACCACCGAAGTTTCCGTTTCTTCACCACTGTTAGCAGGTCATCGTGTTGTCCAATGGCTTGTGTGATGGTCTGTCGGACTTCGTCGTTGGTGATGTGTTGGGTATAGGAAATGCCCAGAAGTCTTCTGTAGCACCTCATCTCCATGCTTTGTATTCTTCGTTGGAGATCTGCTGTGAGGGTCCATGCTTCGCAAGCATATAGGAAGATGGAGATGACAAGGGAGCGCAGCAGTCTTACTTTGGAATGTAGACTGATGGTCCTGTCTTTCCAAATGGGCTTCAACCTTGTCAGGGCAGCAGTTGTTTGTGCGATCCTGGAGAGGACTTCCTGTCGGGACCCATTGTCTGATACAATGGCTCCTAAATATTTGAAGCTATGCACTGTGTCGAGGGATTGGCCTTGGACTTTGATGTCCGTATTGATGCCATTGGTGTTGTTGGTCATCATTTTGGTCTTCTCTGCACTTATTTCCATTCCATAGGCTTTGGAGGTGGTGTCAAGCCTCTGTACCAGCTGTTCAAGTTCTTGTTCCTCTCCAGCCAATCCATCAATGTCATCTGCAAAACGAAGATTGGAGATTGCTCTACCCCCTATGCTGACTGTGCCTTCATGGTCTGCAAGAGCATCCGACATGATGCGCTCTAGGAAGATGTTGAAGAGTGTTGGAGAGAGTAGGCATCCTTGACGCACACCGATTGTTGTTCTGAACCAATTCCCGATGGCTCTGTTGTGGAGGACTGCACTGGTAGCCTTGTCATACAGGCTTTTGATGACTTCAATAATTTTAGGGCTGATGTTGTACACTTTCATTGTTGCCCATAGAGCTGCATGCCAGACTCGGTCAAACGCCTTCTTGAAGTCTATGAACACATGATATAGATGTTGTTGGTGCTGTAGGTATTTCTCACAGATTATTCTGAGGTTGAAAATCTGCTCAGTGGTACTTCGCCCTGCCCTGAATCCTGCTTGTTCTTCAGCTATGATTTGTTCAGCTTGGGGTTTCAACCTGTTGAGTATTATTTTCAGGAGGACCTTGCTGGGATGGCTGATGAGGCTGATGGTCCGGTAATTTTCACACTCCTGAAGGTTACCTTTTTTGGGAAGAGTGATGACAAGCGACTGGGTCCATGGTATAGGCCACTCCCCACTCTGCCAGATCTTGTTACAGATAATGGTGAGGGCATCAATCATCGCTTCTCCTCCTGCTTGTAGCAGTTCCGCGGGTATGTTGTCCACTCCCGCTGACTTCCCTTTCTTTAGCGCTTGCACTGCTGCCTCAACTTCTTCCCGGAGAATTGGGAGGATTTCTTCTTCTTCTCTGTTCTCGGGACATGCTAGAACTGATGGGTCTCCATTTGGTGTATGGTTGTAAAGGTCAGAGCAGTACTCTGTCCATCTGTCCAAGACTTCTTGTTCTTCTGTAAGGCATATGCCAGACTTGCTTTGGATAGTGGAGACTTTGGGCTGTTTGACACTTGTCAGCCGCTTCACAGTCTGGTAGGCCTTCTTGCTGTTGTTCTTGTTCAGACTGTTCTCTATTTCCTGGCATTGATCTTCTATCCAGTTCTCCTTTGCTGTGAGCATGCCTTTTCGGATGTCATTGTTGATTTTTCGGTAGACATCAGCTCCCTGTGAGGTGTTCTTTTTCTTTTTCATCTCTCTTCGTTTATCACACAGATCCAAAAGTTCAGGTGTGATCCACAGCTTCTTCTTTGGTCGGTGCTTGCCAAGGATCTCAGTGGCGACATCTGTCACAGCTGAGTTGAAGGTGGTGGTCATGGTGTTGACATCTACTTCACCAGCCCCCAAAATGAGCAGTGGTGCAAATTTCCCTCCAATTGTGGCCTGAAATAGTTCTGCCACCTCCGGGTCTTGCAGTTTGTCCAGGTCGAACTTCAGTCTAGTGCACTTTGCTGTATTTACTCTCTTCAAGTGGAGCCGGAAAGACATCATCACGAGATCGTGGTCACTTCCGATGTCTGCTCCTGGAAAAGTACGTGTCCTGCCAATGTTGATGCTTGATCTGAAGCGTTTCTTGACCATGATGTAGTCTATTTGGTTGTGATGCTCCCCGCCAGGACTGTGCCATGTCCATCGTCGGGAGTTTTTGTGGAGACCAAGCGTGTTTGCCAGTACCAGATTGTTGTATCTGGCAAACTCCAAGAGTCTCAGACCCCTGTCATTTGTCTCGTTGTTGCAGTGGGGTCCACATGTGTCTCCCCAGTTGTGGTGCGCATCTTGGCCAACCTTGGCATTCCAGTCGCCTTGCACTATGACTATGTCCTTCTTCGGCACTTGGTCAAGGACCGCCTGTAGATTTTCATAAAAATCCTCCACTTCGCTGTCGTCATAGTCTGATGTTGGGGCGTAGGCCTGGATGATGGTGATGTTGAAAGGGGCTGCTCTCAGGCGGATGGTAATGAGTCTACTGGAGACTGGGCGGCAACCCATGACAGTGGCTAGAATGTTCTTGTGGACCAAGAATCCAACGCCGTGTTCGTGCCTGTCATCCCTACCGCTGAAATAGAGCTTGTGGCCTTTGTCGGTCGTTGTTTCACCTAGGCCTTTCCAGCGCAGTTCGCTGATACCTAGAACATTCCATCGATAGTGGTCCAACTCGTGGGCCAGTTCTTCTAATTTTCCTTCCGCAGTTAGGGTCCTGACATTCCAGGTTCCTATGACGATGTTGTTTCTCGTGCGGATCTTGCTAAATTGTCCATCAGTAGCATACTTAACACCTCCGTCCTGGTGGCCAACGGAAGGCGCGGTCCTTGTGCCGTGTGACGACCCGGGCGACGACCGATCCGGTATGGAATTAGTGGGTTGTGTCATCATGTAGTGTGTCTTGGGCAAAAAAGACCTGGCGGTGCCCAATCCTCTCCAGGCTGTTGGCCACAGCCGAAATCCACGAATACAGTGTGGCTCGCCTTGGCCCTGAGCACATGGTCGTTGAACCTGTAGTAACGTGAGGTTCCTCCGCCCTGGCCGGTGACTTCTGTGTAGAAGACTTTCGCCCAGTGATGCCGTGCTAACATCACCCCTGTTAGTCGCCTCTTACGACACGCCGGGAAACGTTGGGTCTATTCTATTTAATGCCCGAACCCACAGAGAGCTTTGTTATTTATGTTCAGTCAAGTACTTTGTTATTTATGTTCAGTCAAGTACTTTGTTATTGATGTTCAGTCAAGTACTTTGTTATTTATGTTCAGTCAAGTACTTTGTTATTTATGTACAGTCAAGTACTTTTTTAAAATTTATGTTCAGTCAAGTACTTTATTTATGTTCAGTCAAGTACTTTATTTATGTTCAGTCAAGTACTTTGTTATTTATGTTCAGTCAAGTACTTTGTTATTTATGTTCAGTCAAGTACTTTGTTATTTATGTTCAGTCAAGTACTTTGTTATTTATGTTCAGTCAAGTACTTTGTTATTTATGTTCAGTCAAGTACTGTTATTTATGTTCAGTCAAGTACTTTGTTATTTATGTTCAGTCAAGTACTTTGTTATTTATGATCAGTCAAGTACTTTGTTATTTATGATCAGTCAAGTACTTTGTTATTTATGTTCAGTCAAGTACTTTGTTATTTATGTACAGTCAAGTACTTTTTTAAAATTTATGTTCAGTCAAGTATTTTATTTATGTTCAGTCAAGTACTTTTTTAAATTTATGTTCAGTCAAGTACTTTATGTTCAGTCAAGTACTTTGTTACTTCTGTTCAGTCAAGTACTTTGTTATTTATGTTCAATCAAGTACTTTGTTATTTATGTTCAATCAAATACTTTGTTATTTATGTTCAGTCAAGTACTTTATGTTCAGTCAAGTACTTTGTTATTTATGTTCAATCAAGTACTTTGTTATTTATGTTCAATCAAGTACTTTGTTATTTATGTTCAATCAAGTACTTTGTTATTTATGTTCAGTCAAGTACTGTGTTATTGATGTTCAGTCAAGTACTTTGTTATTTATGTTCAATCAAGTACTTTGTTATTTATGTTCAGTCAAGTACTTTGTTATTTATGATCAGTCAAGTACTTTGTTATTTATGTTCAGTCAAGTACTTTGTTATTTATGATCAGTCAAGTACTTTGTTATTTATGTTCAATCAAGTACTTTGTTATTTATGTTCAATCAAGTACTTTGTTATTTATGTTCAATCAAGTACTTTGTTATTTATGTTCAATCAAGTACTTTGTTATTTATGTTCAGTCAAGTACCTTGTTATTTATGTTCAGTCAAGTACTTTGTTATTTATGTTCAGATCAAATTGCACATTGTAAGAGTCCTCAATCTGGTGAGCAGCGACATTATTGTATAGAGGAAGTATGCAATGAGCTCGCAGGCGATTTTTAAGGACGACAACTCACGACTCAACCTTGAATTGTCTGCTATCGGAGTCTTCATTGAGAGCTTGCCGTGAATTAGTTGGACACACCTAACCCTAACCCCTTTGTCCTACTGTAGACTTCAGTGAGTTGGGAAAAATGTGTATGTCCGCAGGACACACACATACAAAGTTTTCTGCGTCATTTTTCATAATTTGTGAGTAACTAACTCCCAACTGTGCATAATAGGGAACAGTGATTAATATTGTTATTATTTGCCTGTGTGCATGGTGCATAGTGTGTGACGTCTTGCTTCCCATCCTAAGACATAGTACAATACATATATATCATACCATACAATGCAGTAAAGAGACATAGTACAATACATATATATCACACCATACAATGCAGTAAAGAGACATAGTACAATACATATATATCATACCATACAATGCAGTAAAGAGATATTACCACGCACAGGGGTGGGAATTGCTGAAGTGAAAAATAAAGGAAACTAGGGAAGTCCGGGGGCATGCCCCCCCCGGAAAAGTTTCAAAATCAAGAACAAAATCTGTGCAATCTGGCGTATTCTGATTGCAAAATGTAAGTAGTTTTGAAGTATGAAAAATATTCTTTTTTGTCTTTTTTTCTTGTGCTTTTTGTTTGAATGACCAAAGAATATAATGCTGTGATGTAGTGCTGATAAACAATGTACAACTAACAGACACATTGCATAAAGAAAATAACATAAATTCAAAAAGGATTTTTGTATATAACTGTATACATGTACAGTGATTATGTGAGAGAGAGAGAGAGAGAGAGAGAGAGAGAGAGAGAGAGAGAGAGAGAGAGAGATGTACACACACACACAAAATTTGTACATAGTAGCTGAACATGTACACAGCTGTATATTCAACAATTGAAATTGTATTTAAATGTTATAAATTACTGATAATTATCCGTCTTTTAATCACTTGAAAGAAACAGGGGATTGGGGTGTGTGGGGGGGGGGGGGGGGGGGGGCGGGAGTGGGAGAAGTGGGGTGGTGGTGGGAAACAATCTCCCTGTTTGACTTCAGTGAATCTTCCTGTCTTCCTAAAAAGCTCTCTCTCCTCCCCTCTCTTAGCCCAAACAAAATATCATTGCTTCAAATGCTCACGATAATTCTTACCTCCGATTGCTGTGTTTCCCTTCACATCTGCTCTCGTTCTTATGTGCTTTCTCGACTGGAAGTGAATGTCGAGAGCTGACCTCCCACGTGCACTGTAGTTGATATCACACTCGCACAAACTGCAGTATGCTGTGCCTGGCTTCTTCAGCTTGCGAATAAATAGGCTGAGCCGATCATCATTGACTTCGTACTCCAACCAATCCCACCTCCATTTGTTTTTGACGCCAAAACCTTCTTGAAAAGTTTCACCACGCTGTACAATCAAAGCCTTTAAAGAGTTTAAGACATGATGGCGGTGATTAAGTACAACGACCTCGACCTCTCACTTCCGGTGAGACTTCTGTTGCGCTGTGTCTAAACACCGAAATAGTGTAAATTTTTTTTTTTTTTTTTAAATTTTTTGGCGGAAGCATTATTGTTTTTGGCGGATGGGATTTTTTTTATGGCGGAAATCCGCCAAATGGCGGACAATTCCCACCCCTGCACGCAAAATCTACACACAAAAACACATTTTGCGCCATGAACAAATGCACACAATCCACTCACGTACCAAATACGTAAAACACGGACGGCCAGCCTCCAGCGAAGCCATGCTGGCATAGAATGCCCGATATTGGCATAGCAAACACTGTACCAAGCTGCGCACCGGAATATGAAAATCCAGTGAGCTTGCTTCGCTCATAAATGGGCGCCCACTCTGACCACATTGCGTGCATTGCAGGAAACGTTACACCCTGCCAACAGACAAAGAAATAGTATGAAGACAATCTACAAAAAAAAAAAATCAATCATTTAATCTTTCCTTTAATGTACGTTTACACATTTAGGTGATGTTAGACAATTACAATTAAACTTTTAAAAGACTGTATCTATTTAAAACAAAATTACAGTCTCTAAAAGTCTACCAACAAAAGAAAGATGAAAAGTAAGCTCATCCTATTTAACCACATGCTACTACAGATAATAGCGGATGGTGAACAAGTTTTGAAGGCAAAAAGTACATAGTATATAAGCTGGTAGTTGTATAGCGGTGCTCTTGCTAAAACAATGACTTCACTTCTTAACAACAATAGCAATACCTGCACTCACACCACCACAAACATCTGCACCATTGACACTGACACCACCACCACCATAAACAACCACAACAACACCCCATCACCATAAATAACAACACCACCACCACATCCACCACCAATTCCAACACCACCAACCACAGTCACAGGTGGAATACAATGTGACCTTGTCAGTAATGGTAAGATCTAACAACAACCAACATCTAGATAAGATAAGATAAGATAAGATAACATAAGATAAGATAAGATAAGATAAGAATATTTATTCACCAAGTAAAAACGTTACAAGGATTTTGGTGTGCGACACATCAAACCAAGGTCAGCAACAAACTAACCAACCTCTCCAATGCCTTCCAACACCCTGACAGTGACAAGGTAGGGAATGCCGGCACGGGCAGCCACTGGTGTAAGTAACGTCAGGATGGCCGTGCTGACACACCCCACACCAAACAATAGTTTTCCACCGATACGTTCTGCCAGCCACCCGCCCGGCAGCTGCGTGGTGATGTACCCGTAGAAAAAGGCACCTAGGATCAAACCCTGGGTATTTTCATCCCAGTTGAATTCTCCCTACAAGGCAGAAAGCAAAAACAATATTATCATCATAGTACCAGTAAATAATAATAGTACTGAATACGTAGGAAAAGGTTTAAACTGATGCCCAGCACTGGATACAAATTTTAGCAACGGCACTGGTAACTCGATTGAAGCAATGGTTATAACATAGAAATACAACTTACAAGGCAGCATTTTGCTGGTATTGGTAATGATGATTTCAAAACTTCATTGGAGCATTGAATTCCCAGTTTTCTTTCTATACAGTAGTATTTATTGGTACATCATGAACCACCTTAGTTTTCTCAAATCTGCCTATGGCTTATGTAAACTCGCCTAAAACACGTGTGAAATGTAAGTAATTCAACTTGTAGCTCTTAACACATGTGCTTTTGTCCTCAAACTCAAAGCATCAGTAATTTAACAATTATAAAATGCTTTAATTATTATTACTACACATCACGACCAAAGCCTTGTTGTTACACATCAACACTCAGGGCCCAATGCATAGCGGTAGACTTCAAACGAAGTTATCAACTAGTTCGCAAGTTACGAACTTTGAGCGGTAGTTCGTAATGCATGAGCCAGTAGGCCGCACCTAAGTTACCAACTACGGTAGTCTACATCGGAAGTGGACTACCAGCTCCAAGTTAGTAACTACGCGAAAGCAAACATGGTGTGCGTTCTTTCGTGTAGGCAGCAAAATCGCCGATTGCTTCAAAGAAATCGAGTATTTAGAGACATAACACATCCATTTGAGGTGTGGAATAATAGTCAATTTCTAAAAAGATACTGATTGCCGAGAACATGATTTTAGAGCTAGCCAATGTGCTAGACAGCATCGAATTTCCCCCTTGCAAGAAATAGGTCATCAGCCCCTTGTTGCAGTTATTGTACTCCGGTGACACGCCACTGGCTGTAGCCTGACACATGCTTTCAAGGATATTGTTTACATTTGCAAAAATAATACAACTATAAAACATATCATTCATGACTGCAGTGCAACAATATATTCCACATAACATTCATACTGTTCAAAGTTATTAAAAAAAAAAAAGACTATTGGATAATCATAGTGAAATCTTTCATTTATAGTCCTGTTTGACATTTTCTATAAAAATGACAATCATAATATTTCATACACAGTCATCGCATAAAGATGACTTTAATTATGATAAAATTACATAAGATTTACGTCACTTTGTTTTCGGATGTTAAGATGTCATTATTTATTTATTTATTTATCGGGGATTCCCATATCAGGTCAGAACTTCATAGTCAACAGACGGGTTTCATATGTGCATAGCGATTTACCGTAGTTGGCAACTACGTGAAAGTTAGTAACTCGGAAGTTAGTAACTTTCCTCAAAGGAAGTCTGCTGCTATGCATTAGGCCCTCAGTGAATGAGGTTGTTATCTTAGGGTGCGTCTTCTCTCATGCTTACATCATGCACATTCACAGTGTTTATGCTGGCACAACCACTCTAAACGGCTGAGTTTTCTTAAAACAACTGTCTTGTCGCAGGGCAGAGATGCAGCACCTGGGTTTCTTTATAACACAATAGTGGGTGATTCAACACAATGGTTGGTTTGTGACAGAAATCTCAAGGAAGGTGTGCTGTGACATCATTATCAATGCAGGGGATTTGTGACAGGGAATACTTTTAATTAATGTTTTGTAGTTGATTTCTCCTGACTCACGTCTTAGCAATGTTTATGGGAAACCAAATAATGTGTGGGATTCTTCCACAACTGGCTAACCAGGAAACATAACAAGTCCCTCAGGCGAGATATGACAGCTTTTGAGATAACAGACCGAACCAAAACCAATTCAATAAATAGAAAACTACTATGAGGAAGAGTTGTTACAAGAGTTATAGACATTCATCCCCATCACACCACGAGCATCACCACCACCAATGTCAGTTGCACCATCACCCCCAGCACCACCAACACCAGCAACAACCAAACCCTTACTGCAAAAAAATTCTTACGTCATTAGAATTAGTGGAGGTGCCGTTGGTGTTATCATCAGGACACTCATCGCTGTTGCTGCTGTTGACTGGCGCCGTTGAGTTGACCATGGCAACCAGCGCCACGCTGAGATTCACTCGCAGGCAATACACGTTGAAAAATCCAAAAAATGCCATCAACGCTAACAAGTGTCGTTGGCGAATGCATGTGTCTGGAAAAGATTTTTGATTTTAATGCTTTATTGTCCCTTTTTATCGGGAAATTCTGGGCCGCCTCCCCTGTGGAAGGCGTAGTCGCAGCCTGTGGCGCACCCAAACCCAACCTACCTAACATTAGTTGTGATTTTTGAAATTTAGAAATACTTTAAATTTTTTTGAAATTTTTTAAAATTTTGCTGGGGGAGCAAACCGGAGTACCCGGAGAAAACACCCGAGACGTTGCCCGAGTCGAAAGTAAATAATATTCGGAGAAACATAACGCCCCGATGCAGGATCGAACCCACACCTGTCAGGCGCCATTGGTTTCTGGCCTGTGGACAAGGCAAGTTAGTCCCGCCTTAGCCCACTTGGCCACAACGCTCGCAAGGTATTTATAATACTAAAAGTACTAACAAAAACAGGACTCCTTGATACCGTCATTATACATCATTCAATACCACAGGCACACAAAGTTTCTGCTTGGTTAATTCACAGCAACGCCTTGGAGCATGTTCGTCACACACCACAATGTTAATCTGTTGGATGCGTGTACCTCTATTTACAATCAAGTTAGATTGTCCCCTCCCCTCTCCACCCCCTCATTTTCTCCTCTCCCTCTCTACCTTCTTCCAGCCCTTCCCCTACTCTTTCTACCCCCCCCCTCTCCGTGTGTGTATATGTACCTGTGTGTTTGTTTGTGTTTATGTATGTGTTCTCATTTATTTTATAATTTCATTTCACTTTTTTTGTGGTGGTGAGGTGTACTTCCTTGCTTTCCTCCCTAATTTCCCTGGCCCAGTCCATCATTCGCCTGTGAATCTTTGACCTGTCAACATCTTATCCCATGGAAGGAGATTTCTCCACAGGCCAGGTTTTATCCACTCACATCACAGCCTTTTGAAAGTATCGTTTTATTTGCTCTAAGGGAGGTAAGCCTTTTACTGCTATTGCAGACGATCTTTTCAACAGTCAGACCCAAAGTTTAGATTCAATTTTCGCAAATATTAGACATGAAAAATAGTTCAATATATAAGCAAACCGTCATCTTTTAGCAAAAACTCCTTGATTTTATAAACTTTGATCTGGACCTCACACTGTTTTTCAAGCCTTTATATAGCAAGGCTACAAAAACATTGTTTAACAACCATTGAAATCAAACAAACAGAACTGGACAAGTTGTACACAGAGCGCGCTACAATTTGCTGTTGCTTTCTCAGTTCTTTTGTCGTCACGTTTGGCTTATTTTCATCTCCAAAACATGGCATTATACATGAGATGACATGAGAGTAGATTAGATGAGATAAGAAAAGAGAGAAAGGGAGTTCATCTTATTACTCACCGCCCTTTTCCTCAATAGGGCGTTGGTCCGACTTGTTGTCCATGCTACTGCTGCTATGTTGCCTGCCTCTCTGAATGTATTTCACGGTTTTTGGAAGCCCAGGCAATGTGTGAAATATTTAAAGACTTTCACTGAAACAATCAATATGCATCATACAAACCTTTAAACATGCTATAGATCGCATTACAAATATAAAAAGATAGCATACCTGCACACTCAAAAATATTACTGTAATCACATCTTTTGTATGGAAATGCAGCTTGTGCACTTAATTAATTTCCATCAATTCATTGTCATTATTAACTGCCTGCAACTGTTAATTATATTGATTTTGAAGTTACTGTTTCAATACAAAACTTCGCCTTATTACTTCTATTCACCAAAATACTTCTATCCCAAATGTCACCTAAATATTTCTATATAAAATTAACAACAAAAAAATAGTATTTTCTATATAAAATGTCACCTAAATGTTCTTATACAAAATGTCACCTAAATATTCATATACAGAAATCCACCTAAATATTTATATACACAAATTCACCCAACTATTTCTATATGCAAAAATATTGCCTAACTAAAGACAATAAGACTGTTTCTACTAATCACGGCTCTCTTAAATAACACAAGACGACGCCAACTTCTTTCCCCGCTAACTTCTTTGCCCGGTTATGGATATAAACACTGTCATCCGAATACCAACTGACCTATTGGACAGATAATAAATTGTGTAACTACTTCCACACAATGGTTCTGCTTGATAACAAAGGCCATGTGCACTCAGCTGTTACCCACTGTTATCATGCGGTGTGGTACTCTGTAGACAGTGACAAGACTTTCAGTGCAAAACAATGATTTGAACTCAGCATCACAGGTTAACTCTGGTTGCAAAAACTTTTCATGATAATGTGCAGAATTTTCAGGTAGTACTTATGTAAAACAGAAACAAAACTAAACTAGCGCTAATCTTCGTATGTTATTTTATTTAGTGTAAGACACATAGTGTTAATATCAACTAACAACTACCCCTAATCAGTCCTGTCCTCACAAAGCCAGCGGCTTTGAAAAAATGAGATCCCCAACCCCACTCTCACACTATGACTAAGGTTATGAGAATGAAAGCTTGGTGTCTCTGCATCGAGACTGTAACTGAATTTTATTTATGATTAGGGGATATATACATATACACCATGGACCCAGTCGCTTGTCATCACTCTTCCCAGGAAAGGTTAACCTTCAGGAATGTGAAAATTACCGCACCATCAGTCTCATCAGCCATCCCAGCAAGGTCCTCCTGAAAATAATACTCAACAGGTTGGAACCCCAAGCTGAACAAATCCTAGCTGAAGAGCAAGCAGGATTCAGGGCAGGGCGAATAATCTGCGAGAAATACCTACAGCACCAACAACATCTATATCATGTGTTAGTAGACTTCAAAAAGACGTTTGACCGAGTCTGGCATGCAGCTCTGTGGGTAACCATGAGAGTGTACCACATCAGCCCTAAAATTATTGAAGTCATCAAAAGCCTGTATGACAAGGCTACCAGTGCAGTCCTCCACAACAGCGCCATCGGAAACTGGTTCAGAACAACAATCAGTGTGCGTCAAGGATGCCTACTCTCTCCAACACTCTTCAACATCTTCATAGAGCGCATCATGTTAGATGCCCTTGCAGATCATGAAGGCACAGTCATGGTTGTTTTATTTACATCCTTTCCACCATAGATGATAAGACAAGGCACAGTCAGCATAGGGGGAAGAGCCATCTCCAACATTCGTTTTGCGGATGACATTGATGGATTGGCTGGAGAGGAACAAGAACTTGAACAGCTGGTACAGAGGCTTGACACCACCTCCAGAGCCTATGGAATGGAAATAAGTGCAGAGAAGACCAAAATGATGACCAACAACACAAATGGCATCAACACGGATATCAAAGTCCAAGGCCAATCCCTCTACACAGTGCATAGCTTCAAATATTTAGGAGCCTTTGTATCAGGCAATGGGTCCCGACAGGAAGTCCTCTCCAGGATCGCACAAACAACTGCTGCCCTGGCAAGGTTGAAGCCAATTTGGAAAGACAGGACCATCAGTCTACATTCCAAAATAAGGCTGTTGCGCTCCCTTGTCATCTCCATCTTCCTATATGCTTGCGAAACATTAACCCTCACAGCAGATCTACAACGAAGAATACAAAGCATGGAGATGATGTGCTACAGAAGACTTCTGGGCATTTACTATACCCAGCACATCACCAACGACGAAGTCCGACAGACCATCACACAAGCCATTGGACAACATGATGAACTGCTCACAGTGGTGAAAAAACGTAAACTGCGATGGTATGGCCACATCACCAGATCATCAGGTCTTGCAAAGACCATAAAGACCATCCTGCAAGGCACAGTGCAAGGACGAAGAAGAAGAGGGAGACCGAAAAAGGGGTGGGAGGACAACATTCGAGAATGGACTGGTTTGACACTGAGTGAAACAATCAGGGTTGCTGAGGACAGGGAAAGATGGAGTATGCTGGTTAAACGATCATCTTTGGTGCCCCTACGACTGTGATAAGAGACTAGATTTACACAGCACACAAGTTTTCGCCTTACTTAGTCAGCTGTAACCTTAGTAGAGTAATGTTAGTCTGCAGCAGACGACAGAAGTCTGCTGTGGGCTACACTTTTCTATGCTGACGCTGGCACAGTAGGCAATGACATCATTCAGCTTACGTATAGCAGTAGAACAGCCACTCCTGGCCAGAGGGCGCTTAGGTTTACGAGTTCTACCCGGTTTAGGCAGAGAGGCTAGGTAGTTCATTCGTGTGGTAGACTGCAAGCAAGACAGAGCTACGCTCTCAGAGACCTCTCCACTGACGACGAAAAGCAGGAACTGTTGAAACTATTCAACTAAGTTAGCCACGGCCTGACATTGTCAAAAAGGTAAATGAACTAGCTTTTGTTTCATCGCGATGTATTGATATTATTGTTGAATTATGTTTGTGAAATTTGCCATGTTTAGAATTGTGATTGTTAGTCCAACGTTGCGTGAACACGTGGTGAACCCGACCGGTTTGACGCCATGACGCAGTCCACACGGACCCGCTGTTGTTTAGCCTATATGTATTCTTGCAGACCAGTGGCTGTACCAGAGAATGTGTATAATATTAATTATTTCTCTATGTGTATAGTGAGCCATGATTTATATTTATATATGTATAGGAAATTAGAGTGGAGATTCCAGTGGACCACGGACTTAGCAGAATGTTCGTCGCATATATATATAGATATATGTGGAGCTAATCACTGAGGGCTATTTCTGCCTTCAGTGAGACGCTCTGCACACACCTAGTATTCACGGTGTTGCAGAATTTCGTCTCATATTTTGCAGACGAAGCAGGCATCATGGGCCCGACCAGACGAAATACAAGAAAAAGTCTTCACTTAAAGTCGGCCTGCATAGGTTTCTCAAGCACTGCGCGACGAGAGCCCACCAGTCAAGGAACAAGGAGAAGAATCCACAACAACGCAGCTCATCAAAGAATCAACCACAACACAGCTCTTCTAATTTTGAGCTAAGTTCAAATTGACTCAGTGCACCAAAACTGTTAGCTAAGGACAACAATAGTCCACTCTTCCAGAACTCTGACCCTTTGGGCAGAACGCATTAAGTGCCCGATGATGATACAGTAGCTGCATAGAACTATCAATGAGCGAACCATTCAAAGAGACATTTGAACCTTTTAAGTTAGTATCATAATTAGCAGATCTTGTATAGAGTAGAGGAAATAAATGTGTGATATTTACTGTTAACAAGTGGCTGGACTACCTATGTTTCATAGCCGTGTGAGAGCTAGTGTGACAGTGATCTTTTACCATTTTCTTTCTATCTCTGTACCCCAGCCTAAACACAGACCGAGCTAAACATATATATAAATGTATTAAGTTGAGTCACAGGGAGATTTACTAGCGATCCCCATCGACGACAGACGAGTGGATAATAGCATTCCATTGTACAGAGCCCAGCAACAATAGACCCACCATCACAACGACCTCCGAGTTACGGGATATATAATTATCTGATATAATTTCCCGATAAAAAAGGTCAATAAAAATAATGTTAAAAAGAAAAAAAAAATACACACAATATACATAGGTCTAGATAATTATATATGCCCTAATCATAAAGAAAATTCAATTACAGTATTGATGCAGAGATATCAAGGTTTCATTATCAAAGCACGCATTTTTCAGTGTCAAGCTAAATATCTGATTCAGTGATTCATAATCAGTGCAAAAATATAACAGTACTGATAAGTTCAAAAATAAAGACTAAACATTCTAGTTCGGGTCTTTGTACATTATTTTTAATAGATAAACACATATGTCATGATGACATTGTTTTGAAGATTATTTGTATTTGACTCAGTTCTGATTGTAGTAGTGTTACAATACAATTTTAATATATAACTACTGATGAAGTTAACTATCCTATCCTATCCTATCCTATCCTATCCTATCCTATCTTATCCTATCATGTAACTCTAAAGTCATTGGGGCTCCTCAGATGACTGTTTAACCAGCGTACTCCATCTTTTTCTGTCCTCAGCAACCCTGATGGCTTCACTCAGTGTCAAGCCAGTCCATTCTCGAATGTTGTCCTCCCACCTCTTTTTCAGTCTCCCTCTTCTTCTGCTGCCTTACACCATGGCCTTGCAGGACGGTCTTTGCAAGGCCCGATGCTCTGGTGACGTACGTGGCCATACCATCTGAGTTTCCGTTTCTTCACCACTGTGAGCAAGGTGACCAATGGCTTGTGTGATGGTCAGTCAGACTTCGTCATTGGTGATGTGCAGTGTATAGGAAATGCCAAGAAGTCTTTTGCAGCACCTCATATCCATGCTTTGTATTCTTCATTGAAAGTTTGATGTGAGGGTCCATGTTTCACAAGCATATAGAAAGATGTAGATGACAAGGTAGTGCAGCAACCTTACCGATGATGTTAACTGGTATTTTAAAAATAACAACTATTTGTATTTAAACCGCTTCTAGTTCTAGTATTAGTAACACTGCATTATTTCCAATTAGATAAAGTATTACTAATAAAGTTATTTTTTAAATCAGACTATTTGTATTTAAAAGTAAAACATTTCAATTCTAGTAACATCACATTATAATATTTTTTAACTACCAAAGTTATTCTATTTTAACCATTTCACAGCCAAGTGAGAATTGCACTGAGTCACAGCCATTTGCCAGGTAAATTTGGCTCAAGACTGAAAATTTACAAAAAAATTATAGCCTGAACAGTATTAAAATAACTGGTTAACACTTATACATTCCTCAAAGGTAAATACATTTTCTACACATATGCTATTTGGAAAGAAGAAATAAACACAAGAATTACTAGGTTAAAAATGTTTTAACTTATGAATGTTAAACAGCTAATGTTCTGAGCTTTCCAACCATGTGTATTTGTTTTGCTGATGGTTTAACTGTACCCAGAAAAAGAAAAAAAAAAAACGTCCCATGATGATGATGAGATAACACATCACTGGAATGTTTTGTCACACTATTGTATTATGACTTATCTTGTCATAAGCAGTCAAGGGGTTAAAAGACTAGTATTACAATATTTGCATGATAAACCCATTCCTAGTTCTTCAACATTTGGATAAACTAATACTGCCGTTATTGTAAATATTGTTAGTGTTTAGATGTGTTCACACAACATAAACATTTACTGGTTTTGTCTGCAAGATGTAGAAATGAAAAGCTCAAGTCAGTGATAATGCACAAGTCCCAATCCAGTTCAAGTTTCAACACATTAAAATTTGCTAACCAATCGCTAACGAATTAATTGTGCAAATCTAAAAAAGCAAACTTACAAAGGCACAGCAATAATGTCAGCAATCACAATCAACCTGGCACACACTCAACACCATTGTTATGTGACATGTGACTGAAAAACACGCCATTGTAATGCAATAAATAAAACAAAGTTTATAGATGGGCGTCAATGCAGGGGAAGTAACGCGAAACATACAGAACATAAACCACGGTGTCTTCCTCGGATCATTTCCCTTCACCCGCTAAATCTCTTCTTCTTCTTCTTCTTCTTCTTTTTCTTCTTCTTCTTCTTCTTCTTCTTCTTCTTCTTCTTCTTCTTCTTCTTCTTCTTCTTCTTCTTCTTCTTCTTCTTAAATCATGAAGATTAAATGTTTTGGAACCAAACACTCGATAAGTGATCAATGAAAATTCTACTTAAAAAAAAAACACAACAAGAATTCAATTTGACAAATCACTTAGAGATGAAATATGGACAATAAATTGAATAAAGTTATGAATGCATTGTCTTCAACATAATAATATTATGAACGGTTGAAAAAGTGTGGAAAACCTATGGAATGGAAATAAGTGCAGAAAAGACCAAAATGATGACCAACAACACTAATGGCATCAATACGGATATCAAAGTCCAAGGCCAAGTTCAAATATTTAAGAGCCATTGTATCAGACAATGGGTCCCGACAGGAAGTCCTCTCCAAGATCGCACAAACAACTGCTGCCCTTGCGAGGTTGAAACCAATTTGGAAAGGCATGACCATCAGTCTACATTCCAAGGTAAGACTGCTGCGCTCCCTTGTCATCTCCATCTTCCTATATGCTTGCGAAACATGGACCCTCACAGCATATCTACAACGAAGAATACAAAGCATGGAGATGAGGTGCTACAGAAGACTTCTGGGCATTTCCAATACCCAGCACATCACCAACGACGAAGTCCGACAGACCATCACACAAGCCATTGGACATCACGATGACCCGCACACAGTGGTGAAAAAACGGAAACTCCTATGGTATGGCCACGTCACCAGATCATCAGGTCTTGCAAAGACCATCCTGCAAGGCACAGTGCAAGGAGGTAGAAGAAGATCGATGGAGACCGAAAAAGAGGTGGGAGGACAACATTCGAGAATGGACTGGTTTGACACTGAGCGAAACAATCAGGGTTGCTGAGGACAGGGAAAGATGGAGTACGCTGGTTTAACGATCATCTGTGGTGCCCCTACGACCTCCGAGTTACGGGATAGGATAGGATAGGCTAGGAAAAAGTGTGGAATGACATTACATCAGCAAAAAAAAAAGCAGTAGCATCGTCTTCGACATCATCATCATCATCATCATCATCATCATCATCATCATCATCAGCAGCAGCAGCAGCAGCAGCAGCAGCAGCAGCAGCAGCAGCAGCATCGCCGCCCTCCTCTTCGTCGTCATCAGTATGGTATCGTCGTCCTTATCAGCAAGAGCTCAATAGCATTCTCAATATCGTCGTCGTCAGATGCATCACCCTCCTCCTCATCATCATCATCATCATCATCATCGCTCGATCCACCTTACAACAACGCCCTCCCATCTCCGGTCATTGGTGTTGAGATATTGACGCAGTGCAGGCAGCAACCCCTTTGACAGGAGTCCGTTAGTATAATGCCTTGACCACGCTTGTTCACAAACACCAATCGCATTTCTGTGAACCAGACCTCTGTACCTTGACCTCTTCCTTCCCAATGTGAGGTCAGAGTTCACAAGTCAAATTGACGTCAGTTTGAGACTGAGTGCAAATGCTCGACGCAAGTAATCGAGTGATGCTGAAGTTGAAGTCACTGAATAATACCAAAGAGCTCCGTAATAAGCTCTTTGATAATACTAACAGTTAGCCTGTGGTCGGATAATGGCCCCAAACATCAAATAGTTTTATTTTATTTTATTTTATTTTATTTTATTCCTCATATTTTAAATGTACTATCACAACGATCACCACAGTTAACCTTATTGAGAACTGGGCTGGTATCACCACAGGTTCCTCAAGTTGGGTGCCTCTATAATAATAATAATAATAATAATAATAATAATAATAATAATAATAATAATAATAATAATAATAATAATAATTAGCATTTGTAAGGCGCCTACCCTGCGGATCTAGGCGCGCACACACCAACATTCATATAATCATACATTCATGTTTTATATATAATACTAGACAGCATACAAATGTACGCACACACACAGACACACGACACCCACACAGACACACACAAAACAAGAATACTAAATGAAGAAAGATTGTAAATTATGTAAAGTGCTGCCGAAAGAGAAAGGTTTTCATGTTGCTTTTAAAACTTTGAATTGAAGGAGAGTGTCTGACATGATCGGAGGGAAGAGAGTTCCAGAGCTGAGGTCCATAGACAGAAAAAGAGCGGAGACCGTGTGATTTCCGTTTATAGCGGTCTTGGCGGAGGAGTCGAGTATCGCTCGAAGAGCGAAGGGTGCGAGAAGGCGTGTACAGATTGACTAACTCATTAGGATATTCGGGAGCTGATCCATTGATGATATTATAGCAGATACAGGCTGCTTTATACTTTATGCGTTCTAAAACAGGTAACCAGTGAAGTTTGTGCAAGAGAGGGTTGCATGGTTGTTTTCGATTTGACTTAAAAACAAGCCTCGCAGCAGCGTTCTGAACTTTTTGAAGGGATGCTAGGGTAGAGTAATTGCAGTCAATGAGTAAAGAGTTGCAATAGTCTATTCTGGACAGGACACAAGAAGTAACTAGTGTTTTTGTGGCATCTACAGTGAGGAAGCGATGGGGTGAACTGATTCGTCTTAATTCAAAATAGCACATCTGGCATAATTTTGAAATGTGATCATTCATTGAGAGCTCAGAATCAAGGATAACTCCCAAATTTCTGGTCTTGTCAGAATAGAGAACAGTGGAAGATCCAATGGTAAGAGAAGAGGCAGAGATAGGAGTTGAACTGGAGAAAAGGAGAGCTTCTGTCTTGTGGTCATTCAGTCTGAGCATGTTGTTTGTCATCCCTGTCTTAATATCAGTAGTACAGTCACGTAGTGTGTCCGTCACAGAGTCAATGTCACAAGGTTTAGCAGACTTTTGAAGTTGTGCATCATCAGCAAAAAGTTGATGATCAACATAGTGTTGCTTGATG
The DNA here is from genome assembly GCA_036898135.1 of Oncomelania hupensis. NCBI lineage: Eukaryota > Metazoa > Mollusca > Gastropoda > Littorinimorpha > Pomatiopsidae > Oncomelania > Oncomelania hupensis. The sequence continues at coordinate 53,281,398 of CM072526.1, forward strand.
ACAAAGGATAAGTGGAGTGGTGTAAAGCACAAACAAAACAGGACCCAAGACAGAGCCCTGCAGGACACCAAAAAGGAGAGGAGAAGCAGCAGAGGAAGAATTGTTGACAGATACATGTTGAGAACGGCCTTGTAAGTACGATGAGAACCAACGGAAAGCTGTGGACTGAATGCCAAACAAAGATCCAGGCGTATGATCGATGTGTCGAACGCAGCAGAATTGTCCAGAAGAAGAAGAACATAGATGTTGTTATGGTCAAGGGCAGAAAGAATATAATTGCAAACACGCAAAAGCACAGTCTCAGTGCTGTGACCAGCTCTGTAGGCAGACTGAAGGGGATTGCAAAGGTTGTTGTCGTCGAGATGTGTTAGGAGCTGCTTAAGCACCACTTTCTCCAAAATCTTTGAAAGATAGGGCAGATTAGAAACAGGTCGGTAATTCTTCAAGTCGTTTTTGTCCAAGGTGGTCTTTTTCAGCAGGGGTTTTACGACTGCAGTTTTGAGTTCAACTGGGATCAGATAGGAGAGAATCATTGATGATGTGTGCTAAAGAGGGGAGAATGGTTTCAAGGTACAGTAACTTGGTAGGGATGGGATCAAGTTCACAAGATTTGGGAACAGTGTTTTTCAGAATGTCATGAAGCTGACTTTCAGCAACAGGCCGGAATTGTGTTAGGCAAGGACCAGTGTATGGTGGACCAGTGTATGGTGGACCAGTGTATGGTGGAGGAGAAGGAAGGGCGGATGGGTCTGAGGGAGGAAAGCTGTTGCGGATAGTTTGGATTTTCTCAGAAAAGTAGGTGGTACAAAATCTGTTTTAGATGGGAGTTGTTTGTCTTCGAATATATTAGGCAAAGGAGACGCAGTCTCTTTGCCCAGGAGTGAGTTGAAATTCTGAAAGAGTTGTTTGCAAGTTTTACTTTCAGCGATATGTGATGTGAAAAACGATGTTTTTTCTTCTTTTATCATACTGGCTATTTTGTGTTTGATGGTTTCTATAGCAAAGCGGAAGATAGCACACGGCCTTACGTCTTACTATAGAATACCCTTGGTTACATATTTTTTTGCGATTTATTCGATGACTTTGTTTTTTTTTAAAAACCACTTTCAGCTAAATAATCTGTTATTAAGAAGCATATTTTCTATATAATCATTTGTTTACAAAGTAAGATTTATCTAAATAATATATTTTCTCCGTAAATAACTTATTAATTACCTAAACAATACATTGTTTACGTAAATAAATTATTATATAGGTAAATAAGACGTTAATTGTTGTTAAATAATGAATGAATTACCTATATAATGTATTATTTAGCAGATTGTGTTAAATATTGTTTTATTCAGAAGTGTTTCTAAATAATGGTTTGTTTACCTATATAATGCATTATTTAGCAGAATTTGCTAAATAAAGTATTATTTAGAAGATGTTGCTAAGTTATGCATTATTTACGTCAACAATTCATTGTTTTGGGACTGCAATTTTCCTTATTTAGAGAATCCCAGGATTCGTTTGAAATCTTGGTTTTCATAATTTTACTGCTTTCTATAATTAAATACAAGGTCTTTCCAAAGATTGTGTATATACAAATTTGTTTTATTTTTTTTAATTTTTGATCATAAATCACTCCACAAATTCTAAGATAAAACCGTCTGTAACCTTCCGAACACAAACGAAAGGTCAAGGGCAGTTTTGTGCGAGAATGTTCAGTTTTTGCACTGACCTGTATTCTAAGTGGTTTTTGAGTATCTCCATCAGAAAAAAAAGCGTTTTTTTTTTTAATTTATTTATCCCAAAACTGTGTTGAGATTGTTTCCGTTTGTTCTTTTGAGTTGATTTATGTTTTAATTTCAGACGGAAAGTTTCAGTTTATTCGAAACTATCAGGGATTTGCAGGTCGGACTGACAAGAAACATGCCTGAAGTCCTCTGAAGGCAATGACGCCAATGCAGAAATAATGATGGATCCCTCTTTTTCAGTGCCGTTACAGTTGCTGGTTTGTATATTAATATTGATGCTAACAAATAACAAAAAGTAGAGCGAGGTAAAGCAGCTGCCTCATTTTAACTCGCAAAACAGCGTAAAATCACGCTTTTACCATTTCTTTATCATTGCCACATAGCACACATTCTGCAAGGCACAGTGCAAGGAGGTAGAAGAAGAGGGAGACCGAAAAAGAGGTGGGAGGACAACATTCAAGAATGGACTGGTTTGACACTGAGCGAAGCCATCAGGGCTGCTGAGGACAGAGAAAGATGGAGTATGCTGGTTAAACGATCATCTGTAGTGCCCCTACGACCTCAGGGTTACGGGACAGGATAGGATAGGATAGGATAGGATAGGATAGGATAGGATAGGATAGGATAAGCTCTTTGACGTACCTGTGAATCCCCTAAATAATAAAAATTGCAATCCCTAAACAATGAATTGTTTCGTAAATAATACATTACGTAGCAACATCTTCTAAATAATACATTATTTAGCAAATTCTGCTAAATAATGCATTATATAGGCAAACAATTCATAAATATTTCTAAATAATACATTATTTAACACAAACTGCGAAATAATGCATTATTAATATAGGAAATAATATTTTATTTAGCAACAATGCCTTTAAAAAAAATAATAATAACTATAGCATGATCTATTTATCTATTTACCTAAACAATACAATACGGAGAAAATATATTATTTAGAGAAATCTTACATTGTTTATAAGCAAACGATTATTTAGAAAATATGCTTCTAAGTAAATATTATTTAGCTGAAAGTGAAGAAAATAAATAGTTTACAAATGGAATTCCAAACCTTACGTCTACCATATGCTTTGTTAGTGCGGCTACGCTACATACAGGCACACAACTTGTGTAGTGTCCCGGTGGTGTCACCCTCAAAATACTGGCCTCGTGTTCTATAACGTAAACTGCCCTATGACCGAAAGATTATAGGCAAACCGTTTATGCTAGAAATCTATGTTACCTGTACAATTTACGGCATAAAATTTCGTGAATTTACAACGGGTATACCATTAATTTTCCTTTTATGAATGGCCGTAGAGAGAGGCGCTTGTATCTGGACACGCGATCGCCTATTACGCGTCTCTCTTCTATGTATATTATTTGTCTAGATACCAGCGCCTGTGGCTGTAGCCGCCTAATCAGGTCAAATTTCCCAAAGGCCCATAACCGCCATCCGTACATGGTCTAAGGATAGGTCAAGGGTCAACACACTGACCTTTTTCGCCTCCAAGAAGAAGAAAAAAAGTCCCCAAATCTGAGAATCCCCAAAGCAATTAATGCCCTTGTTCTTTCATACATTACATCCTGCGTTGACGGGCCTCGAGAGACTTTAGGCTGAATGCTAACAAATTAATTATGGGACCGCGTACTCCACCGGGTCGGTTTCTTTATCGTGCCACGGTGGCAGCAAACAGAATACACATGTCGCTATCTAGTATTCTACTGCAAGACAATGTCCTTTATTTCTTTAGTACAAGTAAGGCCTTCCGAATAACAATATTAATCAAGAATACTCTTTTTCCCTCATATAATAATAATAATAATAATAATAATAATAATAATAATAATAATAATAATAATAATAATATTATTATTATTATTATTATTATTATTATTATTATTATTATTATTATTATTATTATTATTTAAAATGCTAAGCCACGGTTCTTCTTCTTCTTCTTCTTCTTCTTCTTCTTCTTCTTCTTCTTCTTCTTTTTCATCATCATCATCATCATCATCATCATTATCATCATCATCATCTTCATCTTTCTTCTTCTTCTTTCTTCTCCTTCTTCTTCTCTTTCTTTCTTCTTCTTCTTCTTCATCTTCTTTTCCTTCTTCTTCTTCTTCTTCTTCTTCTTCTTCTTCTTCTTCTTCTTCTTCTTCTTCTTCTTCTTCTTCTTCTTCTTCTTCTCCTCCTCCTCCTCATTTTCCTCCTCCTCGTCATCATCATCATCATCATCATCATCACCACCACCACCATCGATCAATTTATTTTTTTGTTCAAATAGGGGGGGGGGGGGTGGGGGTTATATGATACATGTAGATCTAATTTGTCGTTCTTTCCCCATCCTTTGTTTAATATCACAGATGTAAATAGACGTTAAATCAATTAAATAATTTTATCCCATCCACTCTCCCCCCCTCCCTCCCTTCACCCACCATCACTACCACGATCCCAACCTCCAATCCCATTAATCGACGACTGTGGATGGTACTGCCAAAAACTGTTGCGCAAAGCATGGTTAAAAGGATAAGAACCAAGGACAATTCTCGCAAGGAATGTGATCGCGTTCAAATATCGTCGTCGCGAGATTCTCGGCTCTTGGGGCTAGTTATAGGTGGCTCGTGCGTCACCAAGAGTGACGTGATGCTTGATTACAACCAATCAACGAGCGCCACGATTACCAGCGCCAGTGCCAACAACAAAGGGAAGCTGGAGTAGTGTGCGGTTACTTCCCCTTACAAATGCGAGTTATCCGCAATTAGGGCAATGATGGGGGCTCGATCATTTAATCAATTGTGTGTGTGTGTGTGTGTGTGTGTGTGTGGGTGTGTGTGTGTGTAAGCGTGTGTGTGTGGTTGTGTGGGTGTGTGTGCAGTGTGAGGGGTGGGGTGGGTGGGAGGAGTGGGTGTATTTGTTTTCATATTTGTACGGACTTTAAAGATCCCGATGCTCATGTCCTAGACGGGCGAGTGCAGGCTATATAAATCCATCCAGCACAGCGCTAGGTCTCTGCTGCTCCTCACTGGTCGCCCAGGATTATGCTCAATCGTCTGGACGTCACACTGGTCGCCCAGGATTATGCTCAATTGTCTGGACGTCAGACTGGTCGCCCAGGATTATGCTCAATCGTCTGGACGTCACACTGGTCGCCCAGGATTATGCTCAATCGTCTGGACGTCAGACTGGTCGCCCAGGATTATGCTCAATCGTCTGGACGTCAGACTGGTCGCCCAGGATTATGCTCAATCGTCTGGACGTCAGACTGGTCGCCCAGGATTATGCTCAGTCGTCTGGACGTCAGACTGGTCGCCCAGGATTATGCTCAATCGTCTGGACGTCAGACTGGTCGCCCAGGATTATGCTCAGTCGTCTGGACGTCAGACTGGTCGCCCAGGATTATGCTCAGTCTGGACGTCAGACTGGTCGCCCAGGATTATGCTCAGTCGTCTGGACGTCAGACTGGTCGCCCAGGATTATGCTCAATCGTCTGGACGCCAGACTGGTCGCCCAGGATTATGCTCAATCGTCTGGACGTCAGACTGGTCGCCCAGGATTATGCTCAGTCGTCTGGACGTCAGACTGGTCGCCCAGGATTATGCTCAGTCGTCTGGACGTCAGACTGGTCGCCCAGTTTTATGCTCAGTCGTCTGGACGTCAGACTGGTCGCCCAGTTTTATGCTCAGTCGTCTGGACGTCAGACTGGTCGCCCAGGATTATGCTCAGTCGTCTGGACGTCAGACTGGTCGCCCAGGATTATGCTCAATCGTCTGGACGTCAGACTGGTCGCCCAGGATTATGCTCAATCGTCTGGACGTCAGACTGGTCGCCCAGGATTATGCTCAATCGTCTGGACGTCAGACTGGTCGCCCAGGATTATGCTCAATCGTCTGGACGTCAGACTGGTCGCCCAGGATTATGCTCAATCGTCTGGACGTCAGACTGGTCGCCCAGGATTATGCTCAATCGTCTGGACGTCAGACTGGTCGCCCAGGATTATGCTCAATCGTCTGGACGTCAGACTGGTCGCCCAGGATTATGCTCAATCGTCTAGACGTCAGACTGGTCGCCCAGGATTATGCTCAATCGTCTAGACGTCAGACTGGTCGCCCAGGATTATGCTCAATCGTCTGGACGTCAGACTGGTCGCCCAGGATTATGCTCAATCGTCTAGACGTCAGACTGGTCGCCCAGGATTATGCTCAATCGTCTAGACGTCAGACTGGTCGCCCAGGATTATGCTCAGTCGTCTGGACGTCAGACTGGTCGCCCAGGATTATGTTCAATCGTCTGGACGTCAGACTGGTCGCCCAGGATTATGCTCAATCGTCTGAACGTCAGACTGTGCGCCCAAAAGTTGCAAGATGGCGCCTCGGGCGGCTTGAGTTAGATCCTGTGTGGGCCAGCGCCTTGAGCGGCTCTTGTGCTGGAAAAGCGCCCTATATAAAAGCGATTTAATAAAAAAATAATAATGTGAGTTCATATGAACCATTTCAATATTTGCCGCCAAATGACCGATTATATTTGATTTGAGAAGTTGTTTTGTTTTAATGGACCAACGCTGGTCACAGCTTGCAAAACAAAGTGATGTCCACTCCATGGTGATGAACCAAAACAATTAGCACTGTCCACCCCGGCGGTCAGGTGTATGAGTGTGTGTGTGTGTGTGTGTGTTGTGCGCGTGCGCGCGTGTGTTTGTGTTTGTTTTGAAATTGGCTTAATGGTAGAGCTTTGGCTTGTGGATCTGAAGGTCCCGGGTTCGAGCCCAGGCCGGGGCATTGTGTTGTGTCCTTCGGAAAGACACTTTACTCCCGTTTCCTACTCCTTCGGATGAGAGTATAAACCGAGGTCTAGTCTGTGTCGCATACATTCCATCATAACGGACTTTAAAGATCCTGACGCTCATGTCCTAGACGGGTGAGTGCCGGTGACAAGAACACACCCAACATGCACTTAGGTCCTTCTCCCCCATCCCTGGCTGCCCAGGATTGTGCTCAGTTGTACGGGCGTCAGACCATGCGCCCAAAGGCTGCGGGTGGGCGTCTCGGGCGGCTTGAGTTAGATCCTGTATCGGCCAGCGCCTTGAGCAGCTCTTGAGCTGATAAAGCGCTATATAAGAACGGTTAAATAATAA